>CM077628.1:12086612-12581982 GCA_039566895.2 Turritopsis rubra
GCAAGAAACAGGTTTACTATTCGATCGTGATGTGAAGTAATCCACAACAGCCTGGCCAGGAGTGTTTAAATTTGTCATGATGTGAATGGTACCGTTTACTGATGCTTGTGACAATAAAGACGAAGTTGTTGAAATAAAGTGAAATCTCTCAACTAAACAAGGACAGCAAAATTCTCTCTTTGATGGTCATTCCTATGTTGTATGTCATAAAACCCGGAAAATACTGGTCTGTAGTTTTAACTTTAGCTATCAGAGTCCATCCACCTGAAAAAGAATAAAAACAGCTCTCATGAACTTTGACATGATACGATATGCGATTTTGGCATGCGATTTCTTGTTTGCAATGTTATAAAATTCCTTTGAAAGTTGAGGTTGAAAGTGGTTTACGTTGCTCTCTTTCTTCTCTTTTGTGTTTTCTTTGCCTAAGCAAATCCACTTTAGGCTTTGAGCTTACAAGTTGGTGGGCAGAATAGCCAACCCTTAGGAATGGAAGCATAAAACATTAGACTCTCAGTGACTTACATACTGACTTGCAGCTTGTAAACAAAAAATGTACAGTCGTACTGAAAAAATTGTTTTTGTATGTGATTAAGATTTTTATATTATTGTGAATTGTGGTTGTGGAAAGGGAATTTATTATTGCGAGATCATTACATTAACCGTGACTTTTTTTTATCTGTGTGATGTATATTACCAGGTCAAAACAACTTATTCCAACGGTTCAAAAATATTTATTGAGGACATACCTAATTTTCCTTTTTTAAAATAGCTGTTAAGAATTCGATATTTGTTGGTCAGCGCCGCGAGACAGCTGAACTTTCATTTACCTGTGTTTGTCGGTCGGTCAGTCGCTCACACTACCTAGTAGGAACCAATGGTGGTGTCATTTTTTTTATTTAATCTTTATATAAAGTAGAAAAGATATAGCTTGTGTGACAAACCAATTAAATCCAACTGCATAATTCGTAAAAACATAAATTATAAAAATAGAATGAATAAGAATTGCACGCGATCTGGTCTCGAGAATTAAATTAAAGGAAAATCCACGCACTAATTCATGTGCAATCTAGATAGAGCAACTGTGACATTGGCAGTCGCAATTGTTTAGTGTTTTCGAAACTTGAATAGACTTAATTTTGGGTAATGCTTTAGATCAGCTGGAAGGTTATTCCAGAGAAGCACTGCTCTAAAGACGAAGGAGATTTTGGGGCACTCTGAGCGCTTAGGTAGTTGCAACAGAGTTCCATGACGCATGTTATAAACAACAGACTTCAAAAGAAAAACATTTCACATAAAACTTGGATTTGGAGGAGTTAGACTTCAGTGGCAAGCAAACTCAAATTTGATTTTGTATTGACACAGCGTTATATATCTCTAAGACCTTCTCCTTGGGTGTGACAAAATCTAGATTTACCGTTCTCAAAGCTCGGGTGTGCGTCTTTGAGCAGAACATCCAAACTAGAGGACAGTATCTAAAGCAGGATAGAACATACGCATTACATAGCATTGTTGACTTTAGCAAATTTAAGTAAGAGCGAATTCCCAATAAGGCATTTATTTTACGATTCGCTTTTGTGCATACGTCTAATATGTGAGGTGAAAAACTCAACCTGTTGTCACACGCAGCAGTTTCTCACATTTAATAGAAGGAATAGTGTGACTGTCAACAACAAGTTCGTTTTGATTTTCATAATGACAACCAAGAAGTTAAAACTGAAATTTATCTGGGTTGATCCTAAACCAGTTTATGATAATAGGAACATCTCCGGACAATTTAGATAACACCTCACTGAGAGAGGGATCACACGCATATAATGTATTGTCATCAGCAAAGTTGGCAATCCAGATGAAATTTCACAGAAAAAGAGATCATTAAGGAAGATATTGAATAACAATGGCCCTAATATAGAACCTTGTGGCACACCTACAACTACCTCTAGCCATTCACTAAAGTAGGATTCGATTAGCACACGCATTTCCTATCCTGCAAATAACTATATAAAAACTTAAACTTTTATATCCCAATCCATAAGCCCAAAGTTTAGCTACTAACAAATCATGGGGGAGAACATCAAAAGCTTTTGAGAGGTCCATTAGAACAACTCCTACCTTTCCAGCACTCGCAAGACATTTTTGCTACGCATGGAGGAGATTTAACAGGCAGTGCTGGGTTGAATAGCCTTTTCGAAAGCCACAGAGGTATTTTGAGTGTTAAGTCTCCATAAAAGTTGTAAGCTGGTTGAAGACTAATTTTTCGTATATCTTAGAAAATATTAGTAAGTAAGCTAATGGCCCGATAATTTGACTTGTCAGTAGCAGAACGTTTCTTATGTACTGGGATTGAAACAGCCATCTTAAGTTTAGACGGGAATATATTTGATTCAAGAGAGTTGTTGAAACATGATGGCAAGGCGTCGGAAATTTCATAAGCAACACTTTGAACAATATCGGTGGGCACATTGCTGCTAATCTTCTTTGTCCTTATTTTCATAATGGTGGAAAGAATTTCATCACTAGTTGTGAATTTAAATTCAGAGAAATCATCCCTGGGCTGTAATGACAAAGGCTATGAATTTTGGGATCTACCTTCTAGTTTCTTCACGTGTGAAACAGTGTTGTCGTTTGGTGAGATTTATAATCTATCCACCATTATCGTTATTAAATTCAAGTATAAAAGCTGACAAGTTTTATTATACTTCTTCAAATATTTGGTTTATCTTCAGTTTCTTTTATGGTTTAATTTTTGGTTGAAATCACGAATTTTGGTACCTACTTAAAACTAAAATAACCACACCGTCACACTGCCACACACCCACACGTATTCTGGAAAAGGACTGACGAACATTTGCATCCAAGAAAGAATTGGCCAGGCAAGTACATTAGTTGTTCATATTGCCAATCAAGTTTTAAGTTATTTTTACTGCCAAATACTTAGAATTTGAGAACATCAGAGCAGAAATTTTCTGATTATTAAAATCAGGCAGTGTTTCATGAGCATTTATGATAAACATTTATGATAAGACTAATTATTTGTGAAATTCGCGAAATTTTAATTCCCGGGAAAAGTTTATTTTATCTCGATCCACGAAATTAAATTAGCACGAAAACTGCTACTATGGATCAGAAACTTTCGGCATCGAACTTTCATGAATAAATTTATAGCAATTTATGGAACTTAACAACCTTGTACCCAACACTTTCTTTGGTTTTTAATACATCACATATCAAAACAGACACAAGACCTCAAAAATTAGGATGTTAATCCAAAATTTCTACTTGAATATAAAGTTTACCATAAGGTTTTTTGAAAATCAGCTTATGGTATGCACTTTGTGATCCTAAAATAGCAGTTAGAGATTATTTGGCTTAGTTGCAGTTCACTCCGGAACTATCAACCTGTTTCATAAACCTGTAATGGTTCTAAAGAATGGAGGAGTGATGTGCAACTAAGCCCAATATTTCTATGACCTTTCTTTTGACCTCAAATTTATGATTTTTGCCCATTAATTCTGTCAATTTTCATCTGGGACACATTGTATATGCATGTATTTTATTTTACAATTTTATATTTTTAATTTTAATTTTTACAGGACTTATAGATGAAAAACAGTTATGTTACTGATATAATGCATACCTGTATAAACATTATCAAATAATAATAATAATAACTTTTGGAGATTAAAGATCAAATATTGCAGAATTTTTTTTTATATAAATCAATTTTCAGGTTAAATTGAAAAAAATCATCACATCAATTCTTCCCACTAAAATTTCTGAAGATACTTGTGAAAATTGCTTTGAAATTCATCATTAGTGGACCTGAGATTGTATAATTTATTTTTAGGTCCTTTGTTGGTGGCATCATCTCTGGTATTATCTTGTATCTGCTGCCAGATCTACTCTGTTTCATCAGATTTCAAAATCTGACCTTGTCAGGCTTCTTTGTCCGAAGTCTTTGAACTTGCGACCTTAAACTTGACAGATTTTTTACTTTCAGATATTTCCAAAAAATGATTTCCCTTGCTCAATTTTGCATAGCTATAGAAGTATATTTTCTTCAGTTTTTCTCATATATTCCTCAGTATTTACTTTGACACAGATTTTGTTACATTGTACTATTATAAACATTTTCTTATAATAGATTGAGTTCATAATATACATGAATAAAAATTGTATTCAATACTTCAATACACCTTTCCTGAGTTTTGTTTAAACACCATGTTTTGATAGTACATCCAACCACGTTTTTATGAAATTTATTGTTTCAATAATGTTTTAACTTTATTACTTAGTAATTATCTCTATGACTAAAACTCCCAGTAGAATGATTAGAGGCAATTTTGATATCTAAAACGAGGCCGGATGTACTTACTAGACAAAAACACGGCGTTAAAACAGAAATTCGAGAAAGGTGTATATATAAAGGCTTCAGGTTGAAAATCGTTAACAGCAAACCAGAAACCGCTGATTTTATAATGGAAACGATAGTTATAAAGGATATCAGATTCGGAATAGAATTCTTCATTTGGCCCAAATTTTCTTTCTAAAACGTACTTCTTGCCGCCGCAGGAGAAAGGCTGTGAAATTTAGAAAATACACGCGGGATGTTATCTGAACTGTTTTAGGTAAAGGGTCCTTCGTAATGTGTACTACTTTTCTGGTATGCCCAACTGCGCTGACCTTCAGCCCCCAGGGCCTTTTTATTTATTAATGAAAACAAAGCAGCCTCACTAATGACTGAGATGGATCCTAAAATGATAATAAACTATATACCTTATCGGTAAGAAATTAAAAAAATGGGCAAGAGAAATTAATTTGGCGAAAATTTTAGTCACTTGCCAAAATATGGTCACTTTATCCCGATTTTACAGAATAAATACAATCAAAGACACTGATCGCTAAATCTCCTATTGGAAAATAACCTTAAAGTTTGTATTAAATTCTGCTCTGATTGTACTTCACCAGCTTGCACCTTTTTATTGTTTTTTGTGAAAGTTTTGACATCAATGTGTTGGTAAACACTGTTTTTACCTAATTATTACATTTATTTTTAGGATTTCAAATACCTGGCAAAGAACCTCCACCTTTTTTGATGAGGGACACCTTGGTGGAAAAGGTCACTAACGTGAACAGCAAAGCTCAGCTCAAACTCGTAACACGTAGCTCAAAGCTCGTAACTGGAAGCTCAAAGCACGAAACGTAGATAAGTAGTGTGATCAAAGATACTTTAAGTAAACGATAAACGGTCCGTTGTTTTTATTGTCTCCTTATTGTCTCCCTCCTAGTAATGAATCATCTCTATTGAAACACATCGTGTAGCAATTGGTTGTTACTATGATACTAAAATCTCCCAGGTTTCTAGTAATTATGCTGGCTCCCGCTCAAGGATGGCTCGTTCTTTTCTAAGTAGTGTTGCTATGTTTTATACTTTACTTCATTGTGTCAGTAGATTTTGATTACGGCCGACATATTGAATTGAATCTCGGTAATTTTTTTCCTGACAAAATAGTTTGTGGATCATTTAGTCAAGGCGATGTTCGTTTTGATGAATCTGCTGGGAAACAGCGCACATGCAATGCATTATGGTCCATTTGTTATTCCGTTATAAAGAATTTCCGTTTTTGGTCTCAATGGGATTTAGACCGCATATTAACACGGGCGTATGGACGAAATAATTCAAAAACTTAAATCAAATCAAATAGCAGATTTAAATAAGTATTTCATTCCGTCCCCTCATTCACTTCAACCATTTGTTTTTTGATACTTAATGTACATCCGTGGGCATTCCATCCACAAAACACTTCAAGAAGCGATTTGCAAGTCCTGTATGAGTAAATTTTCAAACCCAGGATTCTAGTTTTATTGTGTGCAGCTAAACTGATAACAATCACGTCTACCATTTTCCATGACAGAGAAACAGACAAACAAACAGATTTAGAGTTGAATATTAATATATAGGATTTTATGAATCTGTTATATTATGCATTGCATAATTTGGGTGTCTTTAAAACAGAGTGGCCACCGGTTCTGTAATTCCTTGAATTGTTTTGTTTTACAGCTTATCTGGTTGCCCCCTATTTGAGATTCGTAAGAAAATGACATTTCAGTTTCTGCACGTCTGATAGGGCGATCCACATGTTCTTGAATTGTTCTTAAATATTTTTTTTTAAATTCTGGTGGCCCTCTGTTTAAGAGTGGGTTTACATGACAGCCTTAGTGTAGTCTCAAACCGGCTTGAGTTTAATACCGTTCTCATGTAAGCGCACTCTTCTACTAATTATTACGTTCACTAAGAAATGAATAATAATTTGAAAAGCATTTTCATTTGAAGCAATTTCTTATTATATGAAAGTAAATAAAAGTACCCGTAACAACATTCAAGTTCATCTGACACTACAAAAACTGCTTTAAGAAACCAGCCTCGAAACCAGGCTCTCTTGCCTTTCCTATATACGACCGCCGTCCGTATCAGACACTGGGTTCTAGGTTGCTAAAAACTCATTGGTACATGGCAGGTGCAATAATTAAACAAAAATTATCTTGTTTAAACTTGACACGTCTAAACGCACTGACCGTCAATTATTGGGTTCTTCAAAAATTCGCTTTGATATTTAAAGAAGATGCTCAGGCATTTTAAGTTTTCTTAGTTTGAAGTTTTAATGTTTTATTATTGTCTTATTTACAATTGAAGATACCATTTTTTAATTCACAAAATGCACTTTCCAATCAACGCATATTAAATTGGTTTTCCACTTAACTTTTCGCCTGCCGCCGAAGTTTTCAATAGGTCATGATTTAAAATATATCCTTCAAAAGGGAGACGCCCTTTACAAAACAGTTGGCTATAATAATTATTTGTCTTGTCCCGGAGTTACCGAGACAATTCATTGTTGATAATGTTAATGTTCAAGTATAGCATTTGATCTAAATGGTTCCTTTTTCGGTTTTTTACATCATGGTTCAAATTGTCTACCAGAACTAATTGATAATTTAAATATATGCTTAAGGAATACAGCTGTTGTACTTAAATTGTTGTAATTCTTAAATCAAGCATTTACGGTAATACATCGCTGCTAATAATTTGAATTTTCACCAATTTGATAAAATGCAACAAACGCTCTTATGGTTTCCTTTTTGTATGTTTTTAAAATCCTAGAAGGCTATTTTGGTGCAATGCATTCATTGAAATCAGAAATTGCATTCCGGTTTGATTTTTTGATAGACGTCATCGTTTTTACATCTATACGGTTGCACTTCTTATTATTCTTATTATTACCAAAAATGTTCAAAACATATCAAGAATTTTGTATGATGATATAACAAAGGCAGAAGAATTTAATACTTTCTATAAATAAAGCCTCTTGAGCTGCGTAAACCAAATTCAGAATAGGAGCATGACGCTTAATAAGGCGTACTAACCTTAACAGGTTGAATCACACCAAATAAGGCAGAAAACAACAATTTTGAAGATAACTAGCTTTCTATACATCGGAATATTGAAGTACATAAACCAGAAATGAGGAAATGGAATATAAGCTGCCAGTCATAAGCTCAATCATGTGTTGAAAAAACAAACTGCAATAAAACACAGAAGATTTTAACAACATTTTGTTTTAATGTCATTCATAAAAACTGTTAAAGATAAATTGCTTTAGTTTTAATTGATTGTTTAACATCAGTTGCGTCATTCATTAAACATGTTTATTTGGAAATTCCTTGCAAAATTATCGTCCAGTATTAAGTGCAATCAGTTCAAATTTCTTCGTTGATTTTTTGATGATATATGTACCATGTTCAAAGATAATAATATACTTTGTTCTTACATTTTCAAATTAACAAAAGGGCTTCAAGAATATAGAGGCTCAGCATAAATTGAGGTATTTCCTCACTTATGAAAATCCTTGTCGGAAGCTTCAAATCATAACACGTCCTGAGTCAGTGGTTTCACACAGGTCGGAATTGCAGATATCTTATACCCACTAAACACATCACGCTTTCCCAAGTAGAGGTGAAAATACCGAAAATACCTCTTCTATCGTTTTTAGCAGACGTAAGTATTTAGATGCTGCCATATGGTGCCATATATGCCATATGTTCTCATTCCAACAGTGGAGTGGAGTGAAAAAAAAATTATATTTAGGGCGACTACAGGCAACTCTCATGAATGAAAATCAACCATTGGCTTGTTATAAAATAGTATTATTAGTACCGTTCTAGAATCTGATCGGTTGGTGGTAATTTTGATTCCCTAAAAGAGACAATGAGAAGTTAAAATCTTTGAGTGTCTTTTTGGAACTTTTTGGAACATTTGGACTTTGGAATTTCTTAACTAATGTCTTTCTTTGCTGCTAAATGAATATCAAAAATGCGCCATATTTTTAAGATAACCGTATGTAATCAATATATTAAAGAGCTTGACGATTGGGAATACGAAGTAGCTTTGGAAAAAAGTACCCTGCTTATTTACCCTGCTCCGTAGGCATAATCTGTGAAAAGAAAAATGGTCGGAAGTCCGTAAGAGAGTGCGGTTAGGATTTAAAATGGTTTACCAACACTTTTTTCATGCGTAATGGGTTAGGGTCAAAAGATTTCGAATGAGTGAAAATAAAATCAAAACAAAGTCATTAAGATTCTTGAATCGAATTCGTTTCTAGATAAATGGAAATGTTTTTTCTCCTATGACTATAAAATTATGTACCATTGCTATTCAAAATAGTAGTAACATAATTGTAACCTAATTCACATGCGCAAGCTCCCATAATTATATAAACATAATAATGATAATGATAAATGGTTATACACGTATAATAAGCCATTTGTTGTTTCTTAAATTTAATTCAACATATAAATTTTCAAATATTTTGGGGTTCACATTTAGGTTTTAGAAATTTAGATGGAATGTCTTCACGTATGTAGTCTTCACGTATGTAGAGGATCACCCCCTCCCCCCTCCCACGCCCCACCCCCATTGTCAAAGCAATTATGGGTAAGAATTATCTAGTTGAGCTTCGGAAATAAGCAATACATCTACATTGCTCTTTATCTGATTTGTTAGTGAATGGACCCTATTTCTTAATGAATTAATGTTTATATTTCCAAAAATAAGTCTACTTACATTCTCGGCTCTCATTTTTTCGAGAATTGTTTTAGCATTCTGGGAGGTTTCGCATTCACCTATCAAGTTTCCTAATATTCCTGACATCAATCTCGAAATTTCGTTTTCTAATAAAATTGATAGCTAACTTATCCGTACCCAAATTGTTCAGATGTAAACCTTTTCTTCCCAAGCAGTTGGTGATTTTGTTATTTGTCAATTATATCAATTTTGAGTTCTTTCTGTTCAAAGGCGTAGCTAGAGGTCAGTCAAAATTTTGGAGGAGAGTTTAGACTCTTTGACTGGATCGACAGATTCTGGAAACCTTTTTGCAGGTGAAGGGACACTTTTCATTGTTGATGATATGATAACTAATGAAACCTTAGAAAAGCGAGGGTATGTATTAATTGATTTAACCGTCACTGGAAGACACCGAAACCATATAGCCCATGGTTTCTCACTCAGATCTATATACATCAATACCTAAAAGCCTACGACGCCAGTGCAAAATGCTCTTTACCTGGTATCCCGAGGAATGCGGTGACCTAACGTTGATCGATGAAGAGACCAATGTCCTCGAATGTAAAAATTAAAGAACAACTGAAATCCAGCGAGCACACCTGTCTATATATCAGACGTTAGCATCACAGAAGTTTTATGGTGATTCAATAACATATGAGCATGTCTTCTATGTTATTGAAACAACTATCTAAACAAACTCTTCCCCTCTTCATTGAAACACCAAGATATTACACGGTCATTTTATTACACGGATCACGGATACTACACAGTTATTGAATTCGAGGATTGTTCGAAGTGGACAAAACTCAAGGAATTCTCCTAAGTGTTCATTCTGAGCCGCAGGTGATCAATCAACTGTGACGATACTATCGAAGATAAGTTGTGAACACCAGTGTATTCTCGAAGTTCGTGAGCGTGTTGAGGTTTTACTATAGCATAGTCAGAACATCGATGATTACTCGATGTACACAATGTTCACAAGGGTGGAGATAAACAGTGTTGGTGGGTCGTTTTTAAAGCGATGACTCATCAATATGCATGAGTGTACATGGAGGTACGTTAGATGTAACCTTTATATATATATATATTATTATATATTGTATATACACTATATTATTTATATATATATATCTGTAAATCAGCTGATATTTCTTTATTTTAACAATTTTAAACAATTAACAATTAATCAACCGTTTTATTTAATTAATAATTAACTTAATGTTTATCACAGATAAAACTGATCTTACCTCAGCGCGTAAAGGTTAGTTTCCATTTCGCGATTTTGTAGCTATAGCGGAAAAGCAATGGCGATTTTTTCGCTCGTTCGCATGTCAGGCAAAACTTCTAGAAATTGGGAAAACAAAACAAGAAACGAGATGGCAGCTGTCAACAGAAGATTGATATTGTAACAAAACTTAATACTGGTAGTTGTATCAGCCGAAGAAAAATTCAAAATATAAGACTGCAAGAAAAAGCGTATGGGAGTACGAAAACTATTTCGGGAAAGAAGGCAAAAGTGATTGTACAATTTGCTGGTGAAAGATCTATGTTATTCGATCATGAATATTTTTTTAGATGTTTTCGAATGACTCCCAACAGATTTTAAGCACTTTCTTTCTCAATTCGTTCGTTCACTTCATGTTGATTATTTAGGCTTTCCTGTTGTTGCTGTTGTTGTTGCTGTTGTTGTTGAAGTTGTTGTTGACGTTTATAAAAATGAAATAACACATCAAGTTCAACGTTGTTGTCAGCCATCTTGATAGTATTATTTGTTTTCCCATTAACCTTCTAAATTTTCATTGGCTAAAATCTGAAACGTAAAATATCGCGCGGAAAAAGTAGGATTCATTCAACTTTTTCAAAGTAGCCACAGCTATTTGGTTTTCGAGAAGTCAGCGGCATTTTTCACAAACTGCCCATGCTTACAAAATAAAATCGTTGTCGCCATTTCCGTTATAGCTACAAAGTCGCTAAGTGTAAACTAACCTTAAGATGTAAAAATGACTGCGTACTTATCAGTTGCAAACTCAAGATTCAGCTTATGGATTTTAACTTGGTCGGTTAAATCTACACTTAATAACCAATTATGTGGCTTTCTTTCGTCTGTAATATCGTATAACATGCCCACTAGCATTCGTATTGAATTAAATAAGATTAATTAACATAGCCGCCATGGCGGCGTCGCTCGCCACTCATATTCAGCCTGCGTTCTCTCCGGAAACTAAATTAAGTATTTTTCCCAACAACTTTTTTTTCTTCTCAGCTGAAGAAACAAGTTGGAGAGAGGTCTGTATGAAGCTAATTACCTTCATGAAATCGTGAGAAAATATGCAGGTCTAATCTGATGTTTAAGAATAGCTATTTAGAATGAACAAATAAAAAATCTTGATTGCATAGATTCATAGTAGATGCCCCTAACAGATTAATAATCCGATAAATAAATAAATTACAATCTTGTTTGTGAAGGAATTTTAAGCCTATTTCACCTCTATTGCTATCACATGGAGCAACGACAATCGCCTAGAAGTCGTAAATAAACATGATTTTCAGTTCATGTCAATCATATTCAAGGTACAGGAATAGAACATCCCATGAATTACGTCACCAGACAGCCGTGCCTTCGTTCTTAAGATGAATTATTATGACATTTGTGTCGTTTACAAATATAAACGATACTTCAGGAGAAGATTTTTTGCGTCGCTCGCCGCCCATGAAAACTTTCAGTGTGCGTTCTCCCAGATAATAAAAAATAAAATTTCGGAAAGCTATGCGAAAGTGCTACCAGCTTATAGAACTCGAAATTCTCATCAAGAAAATATATAGGATCGTATGTCTATGACAAACCGTTACAGACATATGCTCGATCAAAGATTTTAATGACGTCACAGGGTCCCGTGCCTAAATTTTGCCCAAATCTTTTTGTCACCCCATCGCCAATGTCGCGGATCCAAAAAAACGTCAGTTATTCCTGTTGGTTCTCAAGATAATTTTTCCTAAATCTCGCGTTCGATTTGGTTCGCAATGCATCGGTTTCATATTGACGTAGCAAAAGAAAAAATAATTTATGTGTGATCTTACGTTGCTGACTCCCCGATCTCTTTCACTACTCGCGTCTACCATTTTGCGTGAACGACAAACAAACAGACAGACAAACAAACAAACAGAGAATCGGGTATTAATATATAGGATTAAGATTTTTTAATAGACATTACTGACAATTTTTCCTCACTATGCTGTTCTATGGTCTTTATTATTATTATTATTATTATTATTATTATTATTATTATTATTATTATTATTATTATTATTATTATTTTTATTATTATTATTATTATTATTATTATTATTATTATTATTATTATTATAAGAGAGATAAGACAGATAAAACCAATTTTTAAAAGAACAATTCAAATCACGTGTTTGGGCATGATCACCTTCACCACAATAAATTTACATATCCATTTTGAGAGAAACTGCACGTACGTGTAAAATTGTTCGATAGCCAACACCTTTATCATTTGTTTGAGTAATGAAATTCTCATGAAGCTTGATGTTTTGAAAGAGACAGGTCGTTGATGACAGAAAGATAATGATTTAAACATGTTTCCAGGTTTGTCTTTGTATTATTAATTTTTTTTTTCATGTTTTTCTGTTAATACAGAGTCCAAAATTATCATTTCTTCATCTAACAGATGCAAGAGTTTTTGTACGAATACTTCTGCCAAAATTCAATTCCGCCATTTATAAGAATCTGTTTAACTTCCGATTTGCATTTGTGTTAAAAATAATTTAAAATGTAATTCAATTTAAATTATTTGGAGGAAAAAAATGGGGATATCTACCATTACGGAAGCGTATTAGTGCCATCCATTTTGTCTCTTAATTCACTTCAACTAAGTGGTGAAATGGGTCAATTAGACCTCTCATCACCACTAAAATAATTGTTTTTTAATTGTTTTTGTTTTTCACTCAGGTAAGATCTTCTAAGTGGTGACTATGAGGGCACTTATATATACGCTTCCATACATCATAATGAATAAACTCACTGTAAAATATTTTTCCTTGTTTCTGTTGTGAGTATAGTTTTTCTTTACGTTGATAATAAGCATTAAATCATGCTCATTATCACAACTACTATTGCTTTTCTTGGGGAATTCCCTAAACGATACAAGATAAAAATCAAGAAATATGTATAAACTATTTAGTTAACAAAATGTTTTATCAATGGAAATGACTCACGAACTTTCTCTTAAATTTCACGGTTCCAATCTGAGTTATTCCCGACAAGTGAAAATCTAGAAATAAAAAAATTAATTCACACACGATGTCTTTTGAACGTCATAATAGACGTCTTTTAAAACCACGTCACGTGTCTTCGGAAGGATCAACTGATACCGACAGATGGAAGCCCAAGGCAGAGGCGGATCTAGAGGGTATGTCGAAATTTGTGGAGGAGAATGTTAGCTATTAAACCATGAAAGAAAAACGTGCAAGTAAGCCCATTGGTGATACGGACTGAAAACAGATTTTATGTTATTGTGCTCCTCCACAATATTTGACATATTTAGATCCACCGCTGCAAGGACTCAATACTCCCAGTCACTTCTTACTTACTTACTTACTTACTTAGAGTGTGAACCTTCGGGTATTTTCTCAGGCTAAACCGAAAAGGGGATAGAATCTATTTATTTATTTATTTATTTATTTAATTATTTTGATTAAAATCATTTACACAAATTATTCAGAAAAAAATTAATTTTCTGCTATAAATGGAAGGACCTTTAAGCGGGATTTCCACTTTGTAAAATTCTTCGCGTATCAGTACGTAGTGTATGCATTGCAAATGTTTATAATCTGTTCCGTACTAAAATATCTCTCATCAAAAGAGCCATGTAAATCTTTACTCAACAGACAAAATTCAACTTTCTATTTTCGTTCCTGAAAGAATTTCCTCACCCAAGATATTTTTTCCAGAAGAATTAACATATTTATTTGTATTACTTAATTACGCGCCCATTTTCAAGTGGAGATTACATTCTGTTTCGTACCGTAGTATATTTTGATCAGTACGTTACGATACGCGTACAATTTTTCTATAGTGACTTATTATTTACCATTAGTAAATAAAATAAATCCGATTAAAAATACATTTTCTGAGGAATGAATAGCTAGATTAAAACGGTAATAGAACAAAGAGGTTCTATGCTGTGCGTGGTAATACCTTTAAAAACCGGTCGTTAAGTTAGGCTGGGAAAATTTTTAGACAGGAGAAAATTTGTTCATCGTTACTAAGAAGTAGTCACTGATCCCGGACTAAATTTGGGTTTCTAATATAAAGGAATGGCTATTCTGATTATACACGGAAATCAAACTTATTCTCCTTGATAATTTCTTCACTGTATGAATCCAAATTTACTTTCTGTTGCAAAAAGGGGGTCTGGGGACAAGGTCTATTATTTATTAATTTTAATTTATTATAATTAATGTAATTAATTTATTAATTTTATTAATAATTTAGTAATAGTTTTATTAAGGGGAGAGAACTATTAGTCAGGGAAAGTTTGGCCAAGGTCCTCAGAAATTGACCACCTTCCTGATTTGGTATTACAATGTGCCACTCTTCTTCGTCTTTTGGTAGTTTATCTAACGACTTCGTACTGTCAGTGATGGAGAGTGTTTTCTATACGCGTGATCCATCTATTATAAACAAGTGATTATTTAATGATTGATCTTATTGATTTTTCTTTGTTAAGAGCATATACACATAAACACATATAGCAACCTTTATAAGTAGATGGTCAAAATAGATTTCAATGTCATAAAAAGACACAAGTATTAATGTTGATTATTTCTATGCAAATATCACATTTTCTTTTTTATGTGGGCAGACATTGGGAAAAGACTTTTGAACTATTCTCATGAAATTATTCTGTCATGTACGGTACCAGTCTTCGCCTTCACACGCGCTGTCACATGCCCAAAATGATCAAGGAGAGCTTTTAATCGCACGCGCAAATGATCTCTCTTGAATAACCTTTGTTTTGCATACTCTTTCATGAAGATTCTGGCACGAGTAATCCCGTAGGTGCTCGACGCATTTTTCGAACGAAAATAAATATAATTTTATTAAAATCCATTTTTTACTTTCTTCTAATTTTTCATTCATTGAGTGAGAAATATGAATGAAAATCTGAAAAAAAAATTGTCGCATGTGTTTGATAGCTCCATTTATTTATTTTTTCTTACAAATTCTATTTTTGTGAAGGCCAGGCCTCACAATAAAGCATGTAGGAGCTACGTGGTAAATCGCATTGTGATTTCCATTATGTAGTGATCACGTAAATACATAAAATTGTTTAGCTACTTGTTTTCTATTGAAGAGCCATTTGAACATCAAGATTAGTTGAAAATACTTATCCACTTCTGAGATTAATTAGATAGAATGACTAACCAGTTTTGACCCAAATTATCTCTGTTCGTGGCCAACCTACACATCCTAGCTAATTCACCGACTCCTGACCTAGTTGTGAAACACTACGTTGACTGGATCTCAACAACCTGGCCCCGTCGTCGTTGGTAGCCAGGAAATTACAGATGATCACCAGCCATTCGGTACTAAACAAGTGCAGAGGTGAACGCCGACAGAGCACGGAAGAAGTAAGTCTGCGTCACTGCACTTTCAGGCGGAACAAGTGCTCGGGCAAATACCCTGGTTGTATCCACGTTAATGAGAAATTTATGACATGTAGTTGCGTTTAAAACATTTCATCTGTCCAGTTGAAACTAGGTGACGTTAGTCCGACTTTACTGTTCAAGAGAGAGGTAGAGTAGTAAGGAAAGTCAACTGGAACTCTCTAGGACATTGTTTTCATGGGAATGGAGTGGCTCCGCTGTTGATCCTAGTGTAAGCTTAATTGTCTGGCGCCGTTATGGATCACAGAAGAGGATAATTTCCTAAGGGTGCCAATCCCACAGAAACGGCAATGTCTTAACTAAAGTTTCATCAATAAATAACAATCACAATCACAGATAACCAAAAGTACGAGCGTACGTCTAATGGAGGATACGTATACAAGAAATTCAGGAGCGTGACACCTTTCCTGAAAGAGTATGGTTTTGCTGACAAGAACCTTTCCAAAACATCTTATATCAATTATTTTGCTTCGTTTTGTTTAAGTGAACTCTCGAGTTTGCGTTAATTCCAACGATAAACTTTAGACAAATCATAACCGAATATTTCTGCTAGGAAGTTATGCTAAGTGAGTCTAGACTGCATTGACGCTCAGTTCTGGTGTTTGGGGTTCACGAGTATAAAAGTCCGCCCATGTCTGCTCGCTAAATTGGGTATTATTACTACAATAACATCCTCAGTACTTAACTTTCTCGCCTGCTTTATCCATTCTCATAATAATATATTCGCTCCCTGTATAAACAAAGGGAAATGAAAATAACAATTATAGAAACAGTAAACTATCACCACATTTGAGTAACAGGACTACAGAAAGAAAATATAAAGAATTCGAAATTAACCAAAATATGAAAAATAAACCAATTTGAGAAATTCAAGAGTTAGAGGGCATATCATACAAAATGTAGCAGTCAAACATTTCTATAAAAATTTTAAAGAAATAAATTCTACGTAGCGTATTTTTAAATTTTAACAAACTTTGTTCCTTCCTGGCCTGAAGAGGAAGCTGGTTGAAAGTTAAAACACCAACAAAGTGTGACAGTTTGCGACCAGCTTCCCTACTGACTTTAGGAATCCTAAGTAAATATTTATTTCGAGTTTCCTATTTGTGTGAAATACACTCATAATTTCCAATAGGACCTTGTACCC
Source organism: Turritopsis rubra (assembly GCA_039566895.2). Classification (NCBI taxonomy): domain Eukaryota; kingdom Metazoa; phylum Cnidaria; class Hydrozoa; order Anthoathecata; family Oceaniidae; genus Turritopsis; species Turritopsis rubra. Next base: position 12,103,565 of record CM077628.1, read on the forward strand.
TCAAACAGTTAAACCCGTCCAGCACAATTTTCCGTTTTTTCTGAGTGTTTATACTTGGCCATTTTCTACTTTTGGTGCTATTTATCACAAGCTTAGCTCTGTTAAGTAGTGATTCAAACTTGCTCAACCACGTGATTGCAATAAAAAAAACAGTGGATGGATCGTTGAGGTAAAAATCGTCTCAGCTACCGATGATGACATTTTGTGACGAATTTTTCGAATACGTTCCTGCACCTTACGAAAATGGTCGAGCATGTTGAGATGACTATCTAACGTTACACCCAAATATTCGTAGGAGCTCGGTTGATGAATGATGTGATTGTCAATTTTTATTGTCGGTTCAGGTTGATTGGATTTACGTGACGAATGGACAACAAACTCAGTCTTCGCTTTTTTAGGATTCAAAATTAGCCAATTTTCCTTCATCCATTTCCATTTCATTTCATCCAAATAGCATTTGCGTCAGAATTGATACGATTTTCGATATTTGTTAGAGATTGTCACTACAATAGATTACGGTATAGCCAGCGTATTGTAAGATATTACAGTGCTTGACTTGATTTGGTAAGTTGTTAATGAGAATGGTAAACAGGAGGGGTCCTAGAATGGACCCTTGCGAAACACCGTGCGTTATCGACTCAACGTTTGAACTAACACCATCAAATAGCACCATCTGTTTTCTATGAAATAGGTAGCTTGCAATCCATTGTGCTTCAACGCCATAATATGGGAGTTTCTGCAATAAACAAGCGTGGTTTACTGTGAAAGCTTTTCCAAGAAAAGACAACCTGTTGATAAGCTTTGATCCATATTTTTACGAATACCGTCCATGAGTATGGTAACTGCTGCACTTGTTGACTTATTGCGTCGAAAACCGAACTGTTGACTCGATCGAGAGTAAAGAATTTCGTTCAAGATAGTCCATAAATTCATTATAGGCTGTTCGTTCCATCGTTTTTGATAAGATATTCAATACAGATATCCGACTGGTACGGGACATTTTAAACAGAAGAAAATATCAGATGTTTCTTCCCTTTTTGGTGATTCTTTTCAAAGAACTTTGTTCTTTCATACAAAGTTTCTCACCATTAATGTTAATAACTTCCCAGGGGGTAAAATCTTCAAAAAGTCTCTGTGGAGGGGTGTTTTTTATTTAAACAGCAGTTGATGTTGCTTTCCATTCCTATAGAAAACGCTCCCCCTCCTAGACATTTTGAAGATTTTGCCTACTGGGTTGGAAGGTTTCATGTAAACATATTGCAGGAACCTGGCTTATCGATTGATTTAGAAAAAATTTTGTAAAAATGATCACTACACACAACCGTATCTTTACTAAACATAAGATTCTTGAATGATGGTAAAAAAAACTATTCCAATGTTGTGTCATGTGCAAAAACGTTTTCTCAAACTGATAGCTTCCGTCGTTCCAAAAGTTTGCACATAAGAAACTTGAAGAAAAGAAGAAAAAATGAAGAAAAAAACTGTGCAACCATGTTCCAAAATATTTCCAAATATTCACGGTTGTTCAAAGTATGGAGTTTTCGCGGTCTCAATATTTTGTGAAAACAAACATTGAAATAGTGCGCCTGTGTGAGGTCTTTTTTAAAAGCCATCATTTGTTTTTTTTGACGACACTGACACCTTCTTGAGATGAGAACCGTTGCCAAAATATGATGCTTCTTGAAAGCTGACATATTTGGTAATAAATTAAAAACCAAGTTGCCAGTCAAAATCAATATTAAGTAAGATTTTTAATACGTGTGAGCAAAAGTGTTCGTACGTGGGAATAAAACCATTCGTAAGCATTGAGATTTCTTAGGTATAATTAAAAAATGCGTACACGTGAATGCGGTTTTAAGCTATTTTTCAATCCTAACATTATGTTAGGATTGCAAATATATTTGAAAAATCATGAAGAATGAATATATGTAATGAAAAATTAACACATCAAATTCCACAATAAAATGAGCTAAACCTTTGGTGGTAGAGCTGTGCTACCAATCCCAATCATCAATCACGAAGGAAATAATACAAAAGAACTTACTTTTATAATGCATTAAAAATTGTTTTAAAACACTATAAGAATACTTATGGAGGTTATAAATATACACAATATACAGAAACTCTAGACGTTTCGTGATTGCAAGACATTCGCTAGTGATAAACAGGAGAACCACCCAGAATCACCTGAAATGAGCCAGCGTTTCTATGGTTGTTGTTGCTATTTCCTTAAACCAGATTTTCAAGATTTACATTATCGTACACTAAATTTGATGGTCAGAAATTGATAGATACATAGATAAACACATTGCTAATATAGTAAGTGAGAAAAATCCTGGAGATGAGCAAGGAAATGAATTTATCATTATCATAATTTTAACAGATTATTAATTTGTGATTAAATCTTTTCACTATCTTTAGATTAAATTTGTAATCATTGGCTTCGATTGCTTGCTGTTTGGGTGCAGTGTACTGCAACACTGGGAGGTAGGGCATCTTGATATACAAATATTCTATATTTTCTTACATTTTCACAAACCACTAATAATTTTAAAAAAAAAGGGTTGTATAAGTCATATGGGATATACAATATATGTTCCTTCAATTCAAAACCTGTTGTTTCAACAAGGCATGTGCAGGATTACAATGTGAACCTTTTATTCGACGTGACAGACATTAGCCTGACATCTGTTCCGCCTGAAAACAATTTGTCTCATCCGTGCATTCACCTCCACAATAGTTAAGTACCCCGTGGTTGATCATCTGTAATTCGCTTGCTACCAACGATAAGGGGCATTGAACCGGTCATTGTAGTGCTGTACAGCTATGACAGGAGTCATTGAATTAGCTAGTATGACCAAGTTGGCTTTGAATGGGCATTAATTCAAAAGCAAATAGATCGGTTATGTTAAACCCTCATTAATGAAAATGTTTTTACCGGTAACTGCAGCCAGGAACTAATTGCCATCAGATAAGAACAAATGAACAGAGGACAAAATCAAATGAAACAGTTTCAACTGATCACAAGAATCAACCCTAACACCAATCTTGAAAATTTGCATTGGTAATTATGACAATCATGTGTGACTTTTTATAAAAAATGCAATCTTGGTTGTGATTGCTATGGCAACAGAACTTTTTTTAGCAAATGATGAGTGGAGAGGACTGGGTAATCATCATACATCACTGTCAAGGAAGTGTTGTGAAACCAAGTTTTTGTAGGACGAGGTCAACAATAATACAGGAACCAAAATAGAGTAAAGCACTGCAATGGTTTTTTTTATTAACAGGAGAAACCAAAACCATTGAATGGTATTGTTGTTATCTAAATGATGGGGAAAAAATCAGTTAGTCTGTAAAATAGATTTAAGTTCGGATTGTTTCCAGAAAATTATTCTGCATAATATACTTTTAGATGTAATTTGTATAACTGTTTTCTTCAGATCCCATCTAAGCCAATCAGATTCGTGTAATTTTGTACAGTTGATGATTTTAAATAACAAGAAAAAGCTCTTGCCAAAAATCATGTCGATTTCAAAATTGCTTCTATTTTGATGCTTTTGGAGATTTTAAAAGGATGCTGCAGTTTTATATCAACAATTTTATATTTCAATGACAGGTTTTGTGTAATAATGTTTCTTTCAAAAACATACCCTAAATTGCATATCTCCATCTGTTTTTTTAAACTTAATGTGAAGTTTTAAACTATTGTTTCTTTCTGATAAAAACATAATGTTGGCATAGCCTTCTTGTGTAGTTCCTTAAACCAACCCAGCCTGCAAGCATCCGTCCTTCAGTACTATTGTGGACGTTCTCTAGACGTCCTTTCGCCAAAAGGACATCCTTTGAACCTTCTCTTGAAGCCCCTGTTGGACATTCTGCTTAAGCGGACGGATTAGACTTCACTTTCAAATTGAACGTTCATGGGATGTCCCTGTGCCCACTGGGTATAAACTCCTGATAAGTGGGACATCTTTGATTGGTCCACTTATCAAGAGATTCCAGTTTACTACGTAAGGTTTCTTAATTTAATAATTAATGTTGAACATGAAATATCCTAATCTAGAGTAGAACTTAGACTAAAGTTTGGTGACTCATATTTTAATTCACATTGTTCAAACAAAAATAAGAGCCTTCTTTTCTTTGTCTCTTATTTTCACATCTCGTTCCTGGACAAAGGGAATTTAATCGACAAAACATCATTTGGTGCGCAGTAGAGTCATTTTCAGTTTCGTACGTCCATACAGAAATTATATCATTACTAAAATACTGATCCAAATAATTTACAACAATATACTTTTACATCGTGTTACTTTCTAAAAAGGCCTCCTGTTGAAACAACCATATTATGTAAACTCCAAGCCTTTCTCTTTGCAAACTACTTTTCATTTGTAACTCTGACACTGTATTTGAGTGGTGATCTGATGAATTTTGCTCTTTTCCAATTTATTTATATCATTTACTTATTTATTATTTATTCCAACACCATCAAAGTAACATTTCTTAAATTAACAATTAATTTTGGACACGAATTACTTTAGTCTAGGGTACAATTTATACAAGAGTTTGTTCACTTTGAATTTTTATTATTTGGAGCTATCTGAATCTGAACTTGCATGTAAGCAATTTAATTTTAATTAGTGAAAACTTTCTTTTTATTTTAACAGTTTCAAAATTGGAACAATCCAACAACAGCAAACAAGAGCAGAAATAAAACTTCCCCCAGATAAAGCGTCTCTGACGGTGGACATCATAAGATAAGGACAACCACTCCATCTACGTAAGATTTCTCAATTTAATAATTAATTTTGAACATGAATTATTTTAGTTTAGGGCAGAACTTATGCAAGAGTTTGTTCACTTTGAATTATTATTATTGAAAGCTATCTGAAACTGAACTTGCATGTAAACATATGATTTTTATTAGTGAAAACTTTCATTTTATTTGAACAGGTATAAAAGCGAAACAATCCAACAACAGAAAACAAGAGCAGAAATACAACTTCCAACAGATAAGGCGTCTTTGTTGGTGAACATCATAAGATAAGGACAACCACTCCATGTACATAAGATTTCTAAATTAAGTAGTTAATTTTGAACCTGAAAGATTTTAATCTAGAGCAGAACATAAGCAAGTGTTTGTTCACTTCGAATTATTATTATTCAATATTAACTGAAACTGAACTTGCATGTAATCATATGAATTTTATTAGTGAAAACTTTCATTTTATTTGAACAGGTATAAAAGCGAAACAATCCAACAACAGCAAACAAGAGCAGAAATACAACTTCCCGCAGATAAAGTGTCTTTGTCAGTGAATATCATAAGATAAGGACAACCACTCCATCTACGTAAGATTTCTCAATTTAATAATTAATTTTGAACATGAATTATTTTAGTTTAGGGCAGAATTTATGCAAGAGTTTGTTCACTTCGAATTATTATTATTGAAAGCTATCTGAAACTGAACTTGCATGTAAACGTATGATTTTAATTAGCGAAAACTTTCATTTTATTTGAACAGTTTTAAAAGTGGAACAATCCAACAACAGCAAACAAGAGCAGAAATACAACTTCCCCCAGATAAAGCGTCTCTGACGGTGGACATCATAAGATAAGGACAACCACTCCATCTACGTAAGATTTCTCAATTTAATAATTAACTTTGAACATGAATTATTTTAGTTTAGGGCAGAACTTATGCAATAGTTTGTTCACTTCGAATTACTATTATTGAAAGCTATCTGAAACTGAACTTGCATGTAAACGTATGATTTTAATTAGCGAAAACTTTCATTTTATTTGAACAGGTTTAAAAGCGAAACAATCCAACAACAGAAAACAAGAGCAGAAATACAACTTCCAGCAGATAAAGGGTCTTCGTCAGTGAATATCATAAGATAAAGACAACCACTCCATCTACGTAAGATTTCTCAATTTAATAATTAACTTTGAACATGAATTATTTTAGTTTAGGGCAGAACTTATGCAATAGTTTGTTCACTTCGAATTACTATTATTGAAAGCTATCTGAAACTGAACTTGCATGTAAACGTATGATTGTTATTAGTGAAAACTTTCATTTTATTTGAACAGGTATAAACGCGAAACAATCCAACAACAGGAAACAAGAGCAGAAGTACAACTTCCAGCAGATAAAGGGTCTTCGTCGGTGAACATCATAAGATAAGGACAACCACTCCATGTACGTAAGATTTCTAAATTAAGTAGTTAATTTTGAACATAAAAGATTTTAGTCTAGAGCAGAACAACATATGGAAGAGTTTGGTGACTTTGCATTTCCATTATTCAAAGCTATCTGCAACTGAACTTGCATGTAATCATATGATTTTTAATAGTGAAAACTTTCATTTTATTTGAACAGGTTTAAAAGCGAAACAATCCAACAACAGAAAACAAGAGCAGAAATACAACTTCCAGCAGATAAAGGGTCTTCGTCAGTGAATATCATAAGATAAAGACAACCACTCCATCTACGTAAGATTTCTCAATTTAATAATTAACTTTGAACATGAATTATTTTAGTTTAGGGCAGAACTTATGCAATAGTTTGTTCACTTCGAATTACTATTATTGAAAGCTATCTGAAACTGAACTTGCATGTAAACGTATGATTGTTATTAGTGAAAACTTTCATTTTATTTGAACAGGTATAAAAGCGAAACAATCCAACAACGGAAAACAAGAGCAGAAATACAACTTCCTGCAGATAAAGGGTCTTCGTCGGTGAACATCATAAAATTGGGACAACCACTCCATGTACGTAAGATTTCTAAATTAAGTAGTTAATTTTGAACATAAAAGATTTTAGTCTAGAGCAGAACATTAGCTATAGTTTGACTTATAATTTTCGTTACTTAAAGTTACCTGAAACTAAACTTTCATATAAATATATGATTTTAATTGGCAAAAACTTTTATTTTATGTGAACAGTTTCAAAGAAGGAACGTAAATACAACAGCAGTAGGGGAAGTAGGCTGTTTTTGAAAGATATGGCTACTGCTTCACCGATGCAAATCGTTGCCGTAACTGACAGAAAACGACCTTTAAAATTGAAGGATTACGAAATGGAAAGCACCAATAAGCTTCGAGATTTCATGCATACAAAATTACCAAAAGACAAAATATTGTTGAACAACCGGTTGGAATCTCACAAGCCACACCTGCTGAAGTTGAAAAATATGAAAGTTATAAAAGAATATCAGTGGAAGCTCATGTTCCCAGCAAATGGGGAAACAGATTCGGACACTTTTGATATAACCATTATCACTATACTGCTTAAAAATATATGCAACTTAGATAGATGGGAAATGTCTCTAGTAGATGAATGCGCTGCCCTTAGAAATTCAGTCGCTCACCATGGAAAGTCCATACAAGAAAAAGAATACAACAAGTATACAAGCAGATTTGAAACCTGGTTTAAACACATGGGAATGAGCGAAGAGGAATGGAGCATCTTGAAAAATCGGAAAATCTACAACGATTTAGATGATGTGAGATTCGGATTGAAAAGACCCGTCGTCGACAATTTCGTCGGTCGAGAGTTACAACTCCAGGAATTACACACAGTCTTGCAAGACCATGATACTGTTGTGATAAAAGGATTGTCCGGAATCGGAAAGTCCGAGTTGGTCAAAATGTATTGTCATCAACATGGAAACGATTACGAAAATAATATTTTGTTTATCAACTCAGAAACTGTCGGGACTCTGGAAAGTTTCTTCGTGAATTTCGCTCTGTCTATCGATCTTCTATCCTTAAATGACACGAAGTTGTCGATTCCACTGGAGGTGCTAGTACTGCAAGTCTACAATTTTTTATCAACAAAAAATTGTTTACTGATATTTGACAACGCTGACAGAGAAAACATTTTAGTCGATTTCATGCCAACAACACCTTCCAAGAGTAAGCGTAAAATTATCATTACTACACAACTGCAGATTTGGATAAACCACACCAACCAAATTCAATTGCAGCCGCTAGAATTAAATGAAGGATTGCTGTTTTTTCAAAAGGAAGGTATCATTGATACAAACTCTGCAGAAAGCAAAGAATCTGCAGAAAAGTTGGTCAAGGCACTAAGCTCATTACCCATTGCGCTTCAATTGGCTTCTTCACATATTAGCACAAGAGATATAAGCATAAGTGCATTTTTAAAGGAGCACGAAGAAAAGTTTGAGAAGTTGTGGTCGAAAGTAGAAAAGGACGGCATGAATGAAAATGCGAAAACAGTGTTAACAACATGGGACATGGCTTTCGATCGCCTTGGTACCGACCAACATGCAAAAAGACTATTACAGATCTTTTCCCTGATGGATGGCAGCAGTATTGATGAAGCTCTTCTTCTTCACCTGTATCGTTTCGAAGAAGGTGAATTAAAAGAATCCTTGTATAACTTAAAAAAATTTTCCCTCATTAACTACGAGGTGAAAGACAATAGAAGCTTCTCTGTAACAATACACAACCTTGTCCAGCAAGTAACAAGAGCTAGGTTAACCGATAACTTATTGGTTATATGCGAATTGTTTCTATTGTTCCAAGACTTTGTAAACCAAATCATTAATAAAAATCACCAAAACTTTGGCGATCTGTGGTTACCGCATGTTTTCTCAGCAATGGAAAATATACGTATAAAACTGCCAATTTCAGATCTGTTTCTAGACGTCATAAATCATTCTATATCAGCAACAATAAGTGGCGGAAAACTCAAATCAGCGATGACCCTCATAAATAACAGCAAAAAAATATTCCCCGCGACTCATCACCTGACAGCTATCGAAGCAGAGATATTATATCATAGCGGAAAATACGAAGACGCAATCAAAATGTACAAAGAAATTTTGGAAGTGCAAACATCTTTGCTTGGCTCCGAGAACCCGTCTACGTTAATAACGAAGGGTAACTTAGCCATCAGCCTAAATTCGCAAGGAAAATCCGAAGAGGCAATCAAAATGTACAAAGAAATTTTGGAAGTGCAAACATCTTTGCTTGGCTCCGAGAACCCGTCTACGTTAATAACGAAGGGTAACTTAGCCATCAGCCTAAATTCGCAAGGAAAATCCGAAGAGGCAATCAAAATGTACAAAGAAGTTTTGGAAGTGCAAACATCTTTGCTTGGCTCCGAGAACCCGTCTACGTTAACAACGAAGAATAACTTAGCACTCTCTTTAAATTCGCAAGGAAAATACGAAGAAGCAATCAAATTGTACAAAGAAATTTTGGAAGTGCAAACATCTTTGCTTGGCTCCGAGAACCCGTCTACGTTAACAACGAAGAATAACTTAGCCAGCAGCCTAGATTCGCAAGGAAAATACGAAGACGCAATCAAAATGTACAAAGAAATTTTGGAAGTAAAAACATCTTTGCTTGGCTCCGAGAACCCGTCTACGTTAACAACGAAGAATAACTTAGCCCGCAGCCTAGATTTGCAAGGAAAATCCGAAGAGGGAATCAAAATGTGCAAAGAAATTTTGGAAGTGCAAACATCTTTGCTTGGCTCCGAGAACCCGTCTACGTTAAACACGAAGAATAACTTAGCCAGCTGCCTATATTCTCGAGGAAAATCCGAAGAGGCAATCAAAATGTACAAAGAAGTTTTGGAAGTGGAAACATCTTTGCTTGGCTCCGAGAACCCGTCTGTGTTAACAACGAAGAATAACATAGCCACCAGCCTATTATCTCAAGGAAAATACGAAGAGGCAATCAAAATGTACAAAGAAATTTTGGAAGTGCAAACATCTTTGCTTGGCTCCGAGAACCCGTCTACGTTAACAACGAAGAATAACTTAGCCACCAGCCTATATTCTCAAAGAAAATACGAAGACGCAATCAAAATGTACAAAGAAATTTTGGAAGTGCGAACATCTTTGCTTGGCTCCGAGAACCCGTCTACGTTAACAACGATGAATAACTTAGCCACCAGCCTAAATTCGCAAGGAAAATCCGAAGACGCAATCAAAATGTACAAAGAAATTTTGGAAGTGCAAACATCTTTGCTTGGCTCCGAGAACCCGTCTGTGTTAACAACGAAGAATAACATAGCCACCAGCCTATTATCTCAAGGAAAATCCGAAGAGGCAATCAAAATGTACAAAGAAGTTTTGGAAGTGCAAACATCTTTGCTTGGCTCCGAGAACCCGTCTGTGTTAACAACGAAGAATAACATAGCCACCAGCCTATTATCTCAAGGAAAATCCGAAGAGGCAATCAAAATGTACAAAGAAGTTTTGGAAGTGGAAACATCTTTGCTTGGCTCCGAGAACCCGTCTACGTTAAAAACGAAGAATAACTTAGCCATCAGCCTAGATTCGCAAGGAAAATACGAAGAAGCAATCAAATTGTACAAAGAAATTTTGGAAGTGCAAACATCTTTGCTTGGCTCCGAGAACCCGTCTACGTTAAAAACGAAGGATAAGTTGTTGTTGTGCGATTTTTTAAAGTCATTCAATTCAACACAGTGATTTGATCCCTGTTTTTCAGGGAAATATTTTAGCACTAAGTTGGTATTCGTTGTAGAGGAAAGGGAAGTATGGTGTATCTTTTGCAAAGCTGAATGCGGAGCACGTTTGGCGCACATTTATCCACTTCAAAGGTTCAAAGATGTTTCTGAGATTACAATATATTTTGTAGCACTAAAAATGTTATCGCGTGAGGAAGTACACGAATTACCGTAATTATTTGTTTAAGTTCTGCCCTTGAATAAGTGCCACATTAACATGAACTGCGGCGTATATTTAAAATTATTTTACCAATTTGCAATACGCAATAGAAGTCTTAATAGTGAAATGGAAACTCTTTTAGATGAAAAATTCCTTTAAAATCTCAATCTCAATTTACATAAGTAGAAATGATTTCTACTTTCTCAGCGGCTTTCTCCGTAATGCTCGTGCGCTCAAAAGTCGCTAAATGAAGATCTGGATTAACTCAAACACATCCCTGTTTCAAGAAAGTCAGAGTGCAATACATTTTTCTCGGAACTCACATCAGTTCATAGTTTGAAATATCAGCACACATTCAGTAAAGAGTTTGACCAGGAGAAAAAGTGAAAGTATTTTTTATTTCCTAAAATATTTGTTTTTATATGTTATGAAAAATAAAAAATCCCTTCAATTAAGTAAGCGTCGCGGCGCTTACTCGAATATCTACGGTAATTCAGCATAGTTAGAGCATTGCGTACCAAAAAAGAAAGCGACAATTAGGGGACTAGAATGCCGATAACCGATAATGCCTTATGTTCGAATTGACCTTCGGGCATGTGGCAAAAGGTTTGGGACTGTTTACAATACGACGTCAGTAACAACATGGCAGTAACTGTTTCTCAAAGACATGATTTCATACATTCTTTTATTCATTTGATCGATCTCTATACAAAGTATTACTTTCCGTTTAATCTTCGGTGATTTTATATTTCCAAGAGTGATAATATGCCCTTTTTGGATGGTGCATGTTAGTGGGTGGACCAGTAAACTTTTGAAAAGTTGTTACAACAGGTATTTGCTTGCAATTTGCGACTATTTGCTAGCCTATGTTTTTAATATGAATAATCATTGATTTCAGCATATCCATATATTAAAATATTTTTTTATTATTTTATATATATATATTTACTAGTGTAGCGTGTAAAAATATTTTACAGTTTTGTGCCATAAACTGGTTTTACACGCTTAAAGGGGCTACGACACAGATCGCGTGTTATTATGAATAGTAGTGCCGCACCAAAATTCGATTTGAGTAAACAAGAACGCAGACATCACGCGATTCATGTCGTAGCCCCTTTAATGTCTGTGTTGTGTATATTCAAAAATAAAAATCACTTGTTTCCCGAAAATTTCTTCCCGCCTAAATTTCTGACGTTAATTCTTTTTAAGACCATTCACGAAAAATTATATTTTCTAAATTACTAACATTTTGGCGACTCTCAAAATTTTTAAAAAATTTGTTATTCGCAAAAATAAGTACTTGCGAAATACAATTTCTTTTAATAACACGAAAATTAATACACGCAAACATACATCCAACAGCACAGGAAACTAAATCATAAAAATATTGAAAATGATAAACAATGCAGCAATACACCTTTGTACGAAATCCAATCAAGTCGCTTTAGACCACAATTTTCACCTAAATGCTAAAATCGCTTCCTTCTCATCTTACAATTCTGATTGACTGTGTGGGTTCGTAGCAAACCATTTCGTTGATGCATTGTATTCGGAAATCTTGTAATTCATAGTCACTCTATTATAAAATACGTACTGTGATTTTCAAAACCATAGTATTTCAACAGAATTCCATACTCCAAAGTCCGGTTTTTCTATCCACTACTTAATTATTTTGCGTTTGTAGTCTGAAAAATATTATTAAATAAGTTAGTAACACATTGCATTATAATCAACAGAGCTTTTTGTATGGCTAACCTAAAAAATATGTTGTGTTAGCATCCTTGTGGCCATTAAAAATGAGTCGATCTGATGTCGAGCATAAAAAATAAACCGTCGGTTTTCTTCAGTCAGTTCGCGCAATCTTTTTGTCAGTGCGCGCAATCAACTTCAAAATAAGTCAGTGGGAGGACGCTTACGCAATATATTTTTGATGGTGCCCTAAAGTAAGTTAAACATTGGATTGGAGAATGGTAAGCAAGTTAAACGTCTAAAGAAGTTAAAAGTTAATATTAACCGCACATAAACATCTTAAAAGTGTCATTAAATGCAGGCAGGTGGTTTAGTGCGTTTGACATCTTTCCGAAAGAAAGATTTCATAACTTTTAAAAGTAGCAACTCATTTACTCATTTGCTTGAATATTTGCTTGAATATTTGCTTGAATAAGATATTTTACACGTTCATTCTTTGAGGTGTTTTGTAGAGGATTTTTTTTGAAACAAAATAGGGTTTTTTTTTTCTTTTGTTGTTGTTATTGTTGTTTTTATGGTTTTATTTCGACGGATTTTTTATTTACGTAATTCACATTTTATATATTTACGCAAAAAACCATTTGTAATTATGGATATGAAATAATTATTATAAACCATTATTGCTGAGGAGAAAAGTGCCTAATTTCTGTGGCAAAATGGTTCCATGACGCAGGAGGGTTTTTTAGCAACCAGTTGCCCCGAACAGCAGCGCTCATTCCACACTTAAGCGGTCAATTTACACGTGGAATGTTTCTCCCCGTACGAAGCGTAATGCACACAATATAGCTTGCTCCGCACGTAAAAGGCCTGCTTCACACGTAAAAGGCCTGCTTCACACATGATATCCCACATCATCTTCACACATCCCACATAATCGGCAAGTTTACCAGGTCCAGCGGTCACACCACGCTAACGGCCAGTCCTTATCCTTGTCCCATATCGTTTCCTGGCATATTGAAAATAATTTGTTCGAAGCTTCAAACTTTCAAGGCACGCAAAGTAAGCCAATAACCTGGACTGACCCACATTGGTATAAAATTGAAAATACCCATAATTCACTAGCATTTACAACTGCCAGCACAACACATTGAGAAATTACATTTAAGATGGATCACCCTTAATTTAAGTTTAGACATCGCCAAACCTACATTCTTTTAGCTTCCATTGGTGTGAATTAACATTTTGAGACGAAATATGTTGGGAAAAAATATTTTCGAAATCTCATGAGCTCAAAATTACGGAAATTTCGCCAAAAAAGTGGTACTCACGCTGGCTCTGTTCTAGAAGAGAAATGTTGCTTGAAGGTCACTGTTTTGGAAGGAAATGGGGCCTAAGTGGCCGAATGATGTTACCTCAAAAATTTGCACAAAATACAACTTGAATTTGTTGAAATTAATAAGTTTTTGACAGATTTGATCAAAAGTACTCGATTACAGAGATAGAAGTGCTCGTGGTCGTGTGGTGTGTAGAAAAATTGTATATTTATTTATATCATCGTCATTTTGATGTCATTGTTGACCACCATCCGCTTCAGTTAATATTCGCAAACAGTAATCGTGCAAGCCCTCCCATTGAACGTTGGCAGATGAAACTTGAAGGATATCGTTTTAAAACTATCTACAAGCAACGTAGTAAGTATTTCGCCGACTTCATCAGTCGTTTCAAAAATCTGCCAAACACAGAAAAGTTGATGACGCAAGATCACGTACATTTTGTAACAACAAATGCCAGGAGGGAAAATCTTCCAAATGTCCCTGTGGATGTCTCTGGGATGTTTAACTAGTGGCGTATGGGAGAACTATTTTGGACTTATTGACAACACTTACAACACTAAAAACAAATCGAAATTAGTGCGTCTGCCAGCTGCAAGGACTGAAATGCCGAAGAAGAGTTTTGACTTTTTCTGAGGAAAATGTTTTAATGAAGTACCGCTTGAAATTCGCTCTGCAAATTCCTTGCAAGAATTTTAAATGTAGTTAAAAAGTCACCTGGCTTATTTTATCGAGCATTCCTCGCACACTTGCTTTCTTTTACTGGTGCAATGCTTTGCAAATGGTTCATCTGAAAATTCGTTACCATTACAAATGCATGGTGAAACCCGTGTAAATTTAGTTTGGATCAGCGAGGTTAGGATCAGGCTTTGCCTCGTTCTTTCAAACACTTTTGTAAGTGTTTTCACCGTAGAAGATTGATGGTAACGAATAGACCTTCCCGAATTTCTGTTTAAACACCGTGTTCTAGCCTAGTCAACAAGTATGGCCTCGTTTTCAAGATCTTTTCAAGATGTTTGATTATTCTACTGGGGAATTGGAATAATAAGTGACTATTGCTTGGTAATAATGCTATTAAATTAATAAAATAATAAACTGCATAGAAACGAGGTGAAACTTGATAGCTAAGCATTTACACGGTGTTTAAACAGAAAATCTGGAAAGGTGTATTGTCAGACGAACACACTCTTTGTACACTGTGTTCGCATACTTGCCACTTTTTATCATCTTCTATTTTCAAAAACCATTTGTGAATGATCTAGTTTTTAATTACTTTCAATTTCCTGGCAAAAGAAGTTATTTTTCCAAAAAATAATTAATTCAACAATGTATATAATACTTGAATGTCAGAAATTTTCGCTGTAGCAGAAATTAAGCAGATTTCACAAGAATTAATTTTCGCGAATGAACAAAAATCAAAAAAAATTCAAGGATTTAATTTCACGAATGATGAAAAATGAAACATTTTTTAAACATTTATTTTGGAAAATTGTAACAATCTGTCTATTTTTTTGAATTGACCTGTATAAGATGAAAAATAGTTAACGTTCAACATATCTTTAACTAATTTGAACCGTTATAATTACTCATTACTCATTACTCATTTTTGAAAATGGAGTGCAATTTACATTTTTTTCAGAAGTAATTTATAAGAAACATTACGATTTTCAACATGATAGATGATAGGTGGCATAGTGTTTATAATATTGGTATTCTTTGCTCAATGATATACTGAATATTTCAACATATATTTCAATATAAAAATCATTTACATCTACATAGTAAGTAACATTATTAATGAGTAACATTAGAGAATATTAAGTCACCTTAAACTAAGTTTTTCTTGAAATTATCCCATTTCCCTGTGCATTTTGTTAAATGAAATTATTGTTAAACAACGTTTTCTTACCTTGATTAAAGTTTCAGGAAGTCCAGGTGGAGGACATGAATGCAGAAACTGTGATAAGTCTTGATGAACGTGTTCAAATACAATTGTAAGGACTAAATCTGAAGGAGAATCTGTTTGTGTGTTGAATGATTGAGGCCGAATGAATGAATACCTCTCTACCTCCCTACCTCTCAAAGAGACTATCAAATAAAAGCAACGAAATTACTTCACTCCTGTAAAAACAAAACAAAACAACTCCTTAACAATTTTCAGCTACGCCATGTTGTAATTCCCCTAATCTCTTGGATAGAAGAAAGAAATATTACGCATATATGTAGCAAACGGGATTTTAGCTCGCTTCGCAATAAGCACGAATTCCACTCTTTTTGATATTTTAGGGGCAGAAAGTTTCGCGAAAAGAAAGTTTCGGGAGGAGAGAAAAAACTTTTGCGAACGACGATTTATTTTTTAACAAGCTATTTTTTAAGTTTTACTTTTTATCAGTATCGTCGAAGGGGTTAGTGGACGGTAAGTTATCTAAGCCAAGCCTTTACGCATCTGAAATTCCTACAGCTCTCCACCCACTATCGATTTTGTCCTTTCCTATCAATGTCGTCACGTGATTGAACTACTCGACGATCCATGATGCATGAATAGGTTTAAACCTAGTGAGATGCAGGCTTACTTTTACATTTTCCAAACGTCATAACGTCGTACAAACATCATAAAACCAGAATTCCAAAAAATGCAAACAACGAGAATTTTTTGGAAGGAAAAAACTTTCGCGAGTTCAGAAATATCTACGAGTTCGCAGGCGAAAATGGCCAAAAACCCGAAATTCGCGAATCTATCTGTTCGCGAAACTTTCTGCCTTTTAAGTATAATATTTTCGTTTCTGTAACTTAAATTTTGCGTTAAATTCTAAAGATGCAGATAACCACTTCGCACGATAAGCGAAACTCAACCAAGGTGAATCTCACAATATTTAAAGAGCAGAGGCATGGCTTACATCTTCAAAACGCGTGGTAACACATCTAAGCGGCTGCAACGTAGTTCTGGTCCGTGAAATAATGAAATATATCAATTCTAATTAAACTGTACTTTAAGTAAAGGTTTGGACTTCAAGAAGAAAGGCATCTGTTTTAAAGCCTGGTTTTAAAGCCTGGTCCCCTGGTCCCGTTTATCCTATTGAGATTATTACGTATGTACATAAACGTCTAGTGAGTGTGGGTCACGAACGTGCTTATATTGGGTATAAACGCCAATTCAAGGCGAACGCTCGTATCGAAGAATTTTGATATTACGCAAAATGAAAGGATTCCGACTACTAAACAAAAAATTATGCTCAAAGAAAAAAACATGTTTGAAGTGTTTACAAATGTATTTTTTATAAGGATAAAACGTGTTGCTAATAAGTATAGATATAAAATAATCTTCAAGTTCGGTGTCTGAATCCATACCTTCTCCACAAGTTCATACTTTTTTCACCAAAAAAGAAACATCATTCAGAAAAAAGCGTAAACAAATTAAGAAAAACCTTCAATGCGTTCACTTTAAAGAAAAGCATACTCACCAGACGTTTAATTGCGTACTAAAAATGCTCAAAGATAAACGATCTTAGACGCCTGGTAGGGACAAGCCGTAAGAAATAACATGAAGCCATTGAAGAACGTATAGTTTTCAGGGAAGTAATCTAGGGAAATGTCTTTTCAGATATATTAACAAAAGAAAGCAAATAGTTTCACCTTCTTTTCTTATCTTCAATTTTACAATCTACTTTTGACGCCAAGTGTCCTCTATATGACGGGATGTCCACTATAGAGAGGTTTCACCGTAAATGCATTGACCATAAAGAAATAGAAAATGCCAAATGAAGGAAATGTTTTGATTTGTTTCCATGCTGTTACTTGAAATGATTATGCCACCTATGGAGCGCTATTTTGTTGCAAAAAATTTTTTGTTTTGTTTTGAATATATTCGCAAATTTGTTAATTTTTTTGATTGGTAATGTTTCTTCGATTGTTTAAAATTCTGATTTTCGGTTGTCAAAATTTAATTGAAACAATCAAAACAATTCACCGGTACACAAAATCATAAACTCTAAGAGAAAAGAGAAAAATAGCACGCGATCGAGGAGACTTCATCTCCAGACTTCTTTTTCTTGTCGACATTTATTTAATATCGGATAACAAAGGGAGATAAAATCTTAGTCCCTTCTACGTTTTACAAGACATTACAGAATGAAGTGGAGAGACGTGGTATCCCAGGGGACTGCAAATAATCAATTTAATTAATTCAATATTCATAAAGAACGTTTACAGTACATGCGTGATTAGCTAGTTAGCCGGCTGCCGAGAAAATCGGGGACCATGCCATGCTGCAGCAGCTGTAGACAGACCGACAACTCGGGTTAATCCATTAAAAAAGCATTCAACACAGCGCTCGTGATAGCGCTCACTTATTTCATTATCGTTCTTAGTACAATTATTTCATATCCGCCATGGCAGTTTTTTATCTGAATATTATGAATTTTATGAAAACTGTGTTTCCATTCAGAAAATATTGGCCAAATGTAAAATGTAATTTATTAAATGTAATTTTATAAACTTAAAAGAAACAACCTGGCATTGTTGTTATGAATCTAATCAAAATCAAAGTTTATAAAAACATTAGTTTTCATACATTGGCAGCAAAATGGTTTCTACGGTTTCTCCTTGTTTATCTTCGATAACCCATCATGCCCTTCGTGGTGATTTTATAATTTTAAGTTATTACAGTGATTATAAAAGTTTCACGACATCATCACTAGTAAAATTATGAAAACTTTTTAATCCGAAAAGCATAAAATCGTAAGTTCGTCGCCGGTAAATTGTACGACTCACGAACTCACGAATAACCGATTATCCACACATTTAGATGATCAAATGTGCCTGAAATCAAATAATGAAAACCACACACAACAAGTTATTAGTCTGGAAGGTGTTTGCCAATCTGGGCTGAGCATTGCTGACGGCGGCCATTATGAGCCCAATTGTAGAATCAGTTTCCCAGCAACCAAACTCGTTAAAGATGAACTTAAAATATTTTTAATACAACTCACCCCATTCTGACCAAAAAAGCGTGAGGATGGGGTGGAAAAAATACTAAAATTCCATAGAATTCCGTTAAAGAATTTTAAATATTGAGGGGTGTGTGTCCTCTTCCCGAATTTCAGTTTAAACGATATGTTATGGCACAAGAAAAACCCTGGTCGGGAAGTCTATTTTGAAGCTTAATGGTTGGTATTTTTAACTATAGGTCGGTTCCCGTTTAAGGTTACAATTCATTGAGAACATTTTTTCAGTGTAAAGTAACAAATGTTGTTCAGGAATGGTTTGAGAAAATAAAAACATAAACCTCAATGGAGAATCGAAGGAATTAAAACGTTAAATAAAATTTTTAATAAACACCTAGTGAGAACCAGCCTTAGTTGGTTTTGCACACAATTTACTTACATGATCGGAAATAATGATTGTGCATTGATTGGAGGAATCGGACTTCCAGGAGGAGGGGCGCTTATTTGAGGGAGGAACTAATTCAAGCATAGAAATACGAGATATCCAACCTCGTACCCAGGGTCTCTTACCTTTTCGATATACAAAGAAACCGCCATCCGTATATCGAAAAGGCAAGAGACCCTGTGTTCGAGGTTGACGAGATATCTTCTCGTATTTCTGTGATTCAAGGGAGGCGCTTATTTATAAATTCAAAAAACAGAGGAAACACGGTTATTAATGAAATCATTATGATACGCTGTAATGTAATTGAAAAAATACATTTCCATCAATTTTTTTTCATAGGGGTCCTGGCCCACCGCTTATTCAAGGAAATACGGTACCTATTGAAAATATCAAAGAAAAAAATGGAAAGAAGTGATAATAGAGTTCCAGGACTCAGGGAAGTTTCAAGACAACAACTAAGTCAACAAGTTTCGCCCCGTTTTCAAAATCATAATTGCTTTTAACAACTCTACTGGGGAATTCTTGTAATTTGTGACTAGTCTAGGTGACTAGCGGGCGGTGATACAGGATCAAATTTGTTGGATGAAATTTTGTCGAATTCTGTTCAGTCGAATTTCAAATGAAAATTCCATCGATCTTTTTTTTCAAAACGAATCGAAGAGGAATCCGATTAAGTTGATTGGCTGAGGTTACTTCCCAGTGGGCAAAATCTTCAAAAGGTCTATGAGGAGGAGCGATTTCTATAGGATTGGCAAGCAATATTAATATGCTGTTTCAATAAATAAACACTCCTCCGCAGAGACTTTTTGAAGATTTTGCCCACTGGGTTCCGATAGGTTGAGCATGTCCAACTTTTAAAATGTTGAAATGTCGGACCCAATAAATTGAATTGAAAATCTCGGTGCTATTCAAAGTAATACAATTGGAAATCAATAAAACAATAAAATAAATAACTAGAAACGGGGCAAAACTTCATAACACAGTCATACAGTTTAAACAGAAATTCGGGAAATTCGGGAAAGGTCTATCCGAATTCGACAAATTGAAACTGGTGTATCATAAGGGCGATCGGGATATCACAAGGGCGATCGGGATCAATTTTTCGAAACCAATTTGATCGTGCTTCTCATCTATCACTTCACAAATACCATCGAAGAAGTTTGGGTACAAAGTTGGAAGAGTTGTTTTCCTGGAGCTTAAAGGGGCTGCCAGACGAATCACATGATTCATGTCGCAGCCCCTTTAAGCGATACCAAAACAAACATTACCCAGTGGGGAAAATCTTCAAGTCTCTGTGAAGGAATGTTTTTTATTAGGCGATATTGCTTTCCATTCCTATAGAAAACACTCCTCAACAGACCCTTTTTGCAGATTTTGCTCACTGGGTAGTTGAATATCACGATTAAGATAGAGACAGCATTAACTTCCTTACAAACGAATACCTCTTTTTCATTCGCAAATTATTTTAAATATATACGATATTTTATTATGTACAATAACGGAGCTGCAGACATTAATTTAATTCCCTCCGCAACATTAAAAGAAAGAATAAAACAACTATGTAGGAGGGTGTTGCTTCCACCAAATTAAAAGTATATCACATGTACGATCCAACTTTCCATGAAAAATTCGTTTTGTATGAATAAAAGAATGATAACGTAAGTGTGTCCCCATCTACAGGTAAAAGAACATCGTTGTGGTCACACCTATGACTTCTCACAAAAGAGAAGAAAAGAAAAAGAATCACATGAAACAAAAAACATTTTTGTTGACCGTCCATCGTCTGATGATTTCGTTTTCGAAGATGTCTTTATGCTGAACATCGAAGAGTCAGTGAAATTGCCAAGAACCTCCACCCTTATTTCAATAGGCAAAGGAAAGACGTTTTCTCTGCATTACAAACGATACCTAATCGGCTTGAAGTTTGCCGTCCGTGTGTTCGATCGTTTCGGTCTGTCGTAATGGCATGTTAGCTTGCAACATTTGATTCTGCCGAAGTTTCTCCACTTGTTGACGTAACACTTGATTTTCCACTAGAATGCGTTCCTGTTCTTTGATGGTCATGCGCATTCGTTCATTTTCATTACGCAATTTGATGATATGGTCGAGGGCTTTCGATAAAACGCCGCCCTTACTTGTACCTTGTTTGGATTGGTCCATCTGACAGTCGGGCACAACAGCTGCAATTTTCATTATCCACGTGTTGATCTTGTCGCGACGTCTCCTTTCAACTAGACAGTGAAAGATGATGATGATTAAAAACACTACAGTCTTTACGAGAGATTATCACATCGAACTTCACTTCAACCTGTTGAGAATCATGCACGTAGTTTTCGTTTTAATGAAAATCTTTTCTAAGAATAAAAAGCCTTTTGAGAACAACCCAACCAAGCCAAAACCTTAGTACAGGGTCGTATAGTATGAAAGGCCAGCATGACGACTTCTATTAGTGTTCAATAATGTGAGAGTAACATAATGACACGGTGATGATATTTTTTTCTCCAGAAGAAGATAACAAAAGTATGAAGGACTTTCTAAAAATTAAAAAAATCCAGCTTTTCCAGCCTCAGTTTTCCAGGCAAATTTGTGAAAAAGACCTATTTTCCAGCTTTTCCAGCCCCATTATACA
The DNA here is from genome assembly GCA_039566895.2 of Turritopsis rubra. NCBI lineage: Eukaryota > Metazoa > Cnidaria > Hydrozoa > Anthoathecata > Oceaniidae > Turritopsis > Turritopsis rubra. The sequence goes on from CM077628.1 coordinate 12,125,282, forward strand.
CTATTATGTTTATGGACAGAACTATTTAACTTTACATAAAACATTGTTGATTTGAATACCCCTTACCTTCGTTATGAGTGGCTCTTCGTCTTTCATCACGTGAAGAACGAGTTGTCTCTACTTTTCTAAAAGAAAACAAACCAATCTCCATAGCAACAAGCACTGAAAGGATGCGGAAATCTGCTCGTTATATTAATCTAAAGTGAGAGGCTATAACATGAATGATACGATGTTCGTTTACTTTTATTTAATGTAACATCATCACGACCCTCGTCTTCAATCAACTCTTGGTGCTGCAGATCACATGGTTCGTGTCGTAGCCCATTTCAGGGAGGGAAAAAGAGAACCAGTGGTTTCGTTGCAACAAGATTCAACTACAGAGGGCTTCTTAATATCGACCTGCTACTGAACTTATTTTAACAACACGAAAAAAATTAAGATTCCAAAGAAGACAATGATATCATACCTCAAATGTATTGACATTGGCTCTTCCGTCTGCTCCACTGCAAATGTTCCATCACCAATACTAACAATTAATCAGAACCGAATAACAAATTAGTTTGAAGAATAGACACTCGCACCATACTTTCATAGATATAAATCAAGGTATATGTGTACAGTATCAAGATAAGTCTAAAGCAGCGTTTACACTATTTCGATTATGGTAGGCACTCACGGAGTTAAGTTCTGCGCACGTGGTGCGATAATTCGAGGACCAGAGTTCCCGGCAACAGGAATAACATCTTGTGACATCATCACATAGAACTGTCCTGTAAAATATATGCAATATTCCAATATTCTGGCTTCCTATTGACTTGAATATATTGGCATATATTAGGTCAAAAACATACCTCCTTGATTTCCATCATTAGCAACAGCAGGATAATAGTACCTTGAACCATCTTGAGGAGCACCGTCCACTGTAACAGCTGTTAATGCTCCTGACTCAGTGGGAGTGATGACCTGCTGTATTTGGCCACCATTTCCAACAGTATACAATGTGCCTAGGATAAAAATAATAAGGGAATAATATATAATTGATGAACAATATCATGCGACTTTTGGATATTTGAAAAACTTTTTGTGTACCAATGAAACCTTGCTAAAAAGTGTTTGATCTGTCCCGAAATATATAAAGAATTACCAGTACTTGAACAAGAGGTCCGTTTGTAATACATCTTGTTCCCTTATTTTAGATAGTCAAAGGAGATAAAGAATTGTATATACATTAAAACCCAACAATTTCGGATGGTTTAAATTTCGGACGCTCAACTGATCTGAAATGTTAACGCCTGAATGTATGAAATTTTCAAAGTCCAAATAGGTTTAAAAGTGATTTTTTTTCCTTTGAATAAAAAGTTTATACTACTACCAAATCCTTCGTTTTATGTTTTTGTAAAAACACAAGATTACATAACATTTACAATGTTTATATATTCTTTTATGCCGAATAAATATGCCAAATAAATCTCTTTTGTCCATATTTAGAAACACATCAACTAAATACTTGGATTTTTTCTTTGGCTTAGTGTTTATTTACTTTTTTTTTACTGTCAACCATAATTATTATCGCATCTCTTGCCTTAAAATTGATGTTTGGTGCAGCACCATAAATCTTAAGATCACGTGTCGTAGCCCCTTTAAAATTTAAAGTATTGTATTGAAGTATTGAAAGTATTGAAATATTATCAACAATAACACAATTTATGGTTCATAAATATAGCTAACCACCAGGTTGAGAAGTTTGTTTGTCCTGTTACATTATTCTGATCTGACACTTCTAAACACACAGTGTGTGCGGGAAGTTAATTTTAGCTGTTACAAGAGACACAAATGAATTGGTGGCAGTACCAATTTTATAAGTGCTAGAGTTTCCACTGTTTACCATAATGGCAACTCTGGGGTCTTAAAGTACACAATTTATTAGTCACCCATTGGTCATTTTTTTTTGCGTTGTACAAAATACACCTCTTCATCATCTTGGAAAAACACATCTTTCTGCAAATTGCTAGAAGATAAAAATGCATCTTTTATAATACCTCCTTCTTCACACTTGTAACACATAAACTTATCATAATTGGCGCATAAGTCATTCACACTTGTATGAGTACACAAGCGAGTTTTTAAATTCTTTTGGTGAAAATAACTAACTTGTTTTTCATTTATGAGTGTCATGGATTTCGATTTTGTAGCTCCTTGAAAAAAAAAAACTAAACATACATTTATGAGTGTCATGGATTTCGATTTTAAAGCTCTGTGAAATGAACAGAAAATGAAGCCAAAACAGAAAATGAAGCCAAAACAGAAAAAGAGACATCTTACAATTTGGAAATTTTTGCATGGAATATGGCTATATCGCTGGATTAACAATAACTTTCATATCATAATTTTGTTTTAAATGTTTTGAAAACATTTTCTCCACACACTATGTATATTTATATTGTTCAAATCATAATACCACAAAGGAAATTATAAATTGCACATATATACTCAAAATATAAAAAAGTTTTGATATTTTACATATGCATCATATCATGTTGCGTGGGACACATTCACACTACACTTACATGTGCGTAAAAATAAAGTATAGGCATATGCAAGCTTCAGAGGTGTGAATTAGTAAAAAGAGTTTTTTGAAAAAATCCATTCTGGTGTGCAAAAGATTTACTCAAAGACTTTCTTATTTAGTTCTCGTAATTCTTAAATTATATGATCCAAGCTCAGTTAATTCTTTTTTTTTCAACTCTGAAACTCAAGGGTAGAGTGTTCACTGTTACTTCCTCATTAAATGTGAGATGGTAAAGAGGTATATTATATTAATTTAAATTGACAAGATCTTTCACGTTTTTGCAGAAGATTCATGTAACTGGACCAAAAAGTTCCACAGTTTTTTATTCAGCATAATATACTTTAAGTGTACTAACGCCAACAATAAATATATTTATATACACACACACAAAATATACTTGAAATCTATGTTTCGCAAAAACAAATATGCAAAAAAATAAATTACAGAGAAAATAATTCTGGTTTATCTTGCTTTTCGTAAGAACTAATCAATGACAATATTGTTTCTCCACTGTACGGTCTGTTGTATTATCAGTCTTGCTGAAAATATTTGCTGGATGTCTTTTTTTTATTATTTAACACTGTAGCTAGGTGTCTGGCAGTTTCTTTTGTTTTCTTAACGTTCTTAACTGCGGGAGTTGACTTGTTACTCTTTTACTTTTCTTTTAGAGAATGACAAAAACATGAAAGACTGTCGGCATAAAACACTTTGTTTATTTAACCATTTCTTCTTTCCTTTTTGAGGCAGAGATGGTTCAACTCTTGACTATTTATCGAAAGTAAAACCTGCAATATTTTTTTCACTTTTTAACCATTCGCAAATTTTTTTACTTACATTTTAATCATTTGCAAAAATTTACATCCACAAAATTTTCAAAAACTTATTTGCAAAAATAAGTATATATAGCTACATACACTCGCAAAAATTAGTTAACAATTAAGATAGATATCTTTCTTTTTCTTCCTATCTTTTTAATGAATTAAATTTATATATACAGGTGTGTGTGTGTGTGTAGGGGGGTGTCACCACTATCCGGATGGCATCCTTCTACAAAACGAAGAAACAAAGAATACCTTATGCAAATCAAAGTTAATAGAAGTTTGTCTTGTTGTTTGTACAGGGACACACACAGGGATCGTTCTTTCTTGCTGGGTTGCAGCCACCATAAAACTTATTATCTTAATGGTCAAGAACAGCTTTACTGATTACTTTTTTGTGATTGCTGATGGAGTGTGTACATTCAACAGAGAGCGGACACAGAGATGCAGATGGAATGGGAAAAAACTTGGATTGGCTACTAGAAACTTTATTTCTTTCTTAAAAAAATTAAATGCTGTAATAACATTTATATTCACTTGAAATAACTTGTTTTTCACTATTATATAAGTTCCTTGTAACGTTTGGAATGGATGGCAGCGAAAAAATAGGGGGGTGCCAAAAGGAAATAGCTCCCAAATTTCATTCCACTATGAAGATTACAATTAATGTAAAGAAGAAACTTACCACCATTTATTTCCACGGAAGTTGAAGTAGAAACAGAAGCAGTTTCCTTCCTTTCATTATCTAGGTCATTCTTCAAGGATGGCGCATCCAGAATGTCTAACGAAGGGGAAGGTGGGTTAGCATTATCTGCGTCTTCGAATAAAGTTGTCATCCGTTTATTTCGAAAGTTCCCACACTTAAAAGGTATTTATCACATGGGATCTATAATTTGTTTTGATTCGAAGGCTGTTTGTACCTCGTGATGAATCATGTGACCAGCTTCGTAGTCTTCAGCACCAAGTCATGCGGGAAGAAAGTTCTCATATCGAACTTCAGGCGTCTACCGTTTTGTAGGAGCTAGTTGGACACACTTTCTGTGAAGCTCTCTCAAATCTCTTATGGAAGAATTCATGGCTGGGTGCGTCCAAGCTTTGTCTCAAAACGAGGCTTCATGAATGAATCGAAAATTTCAACCAACTAATTATACAGTAAAAGTCAAAAAATGTCTTTACAAAAGAAACTAATACTTCTTGTTTAATTTTTCATGATGAAAACATGAACCAACACTTTGTATTAAATTAATATGCTAAAGATTTTCTAGTTTGTTTTGCTAAGTATAACTCTTTGTTATTGTCGCAAGGTATTATGGGGTGTAACCTGGTACCTAAGCGAAAGCTAAATTCTAAAGAAGTAATCACAACAATCTCAGATCGGAACTGAAACTAAAAGATGCCCTCCATGATTGCTTCGGGACGAGTTATATTTGAAAAAACAGGTCAAGCCCCATCTCCGTGCAAAGATTTTCACCAGTTGATAGTTACAGACGCCTCTGTAATTTGGAGAACATGGAAAATTTCACTTAGAAAAAAACAAACGGGAATGACACCAACACAAATAAAACAGAGTCGTGAAGATTTCTATTATGATAATCTGGTATCGGCTGATATTAAAAGAGTGTTTGGCGATGACATTCTACGATATGTTCAATGTATAGTAAATGAGGACTATCTACTCCGAATGAAGGACGAAATACTTATTCAAATATTTTGCTCTTTGGACCTGACAGATATAGGGAAACTTCCTATGGTTTGTCGACACTTCAGAATTGTGTGTAACAGTAACAAATTTTGGAAGGAGCTTTACTTCATGTATAACTCCAATGTGCCTTATGATGCAGAGAGACTGGTTAATGATATGGGTTGGAAAAAATTGTTTTTCACCAGTAAACTTCAACTGCAAAAGAAAGTTTCTAGACTACGCAGAAATGTTGAGGCTAAACATAACTAGGTAGGTATTGAACTGCATACCTTTCATTAGAGGTGTACTTATTTTCATCAAACAAACAGATTAGAATCCAAAACTAATGGAGCTAAATTGTAATAAGTTAAAATAATACAGTTATATATTATAATATTTTGAAAGAATACATATTTTCAATGTTAAATCAATGTATACTTATTTACATCAGTGTCATTTTTCAAACTTCTGTAAGACACACGCTTGCAGCACAGTGATGGTGGCACATCCCAATTATAGTCAAATGTATATAATAGTTCTCTTTCATGTTTACATAACTTGTTATGATGTATAAGATAATCGTGTTTTTCATACATATCTTCAACATTTTGTTTGTGTGAAACAATATAGTCATTAATGCAACCTCTGCTTTTATATTCTGTATCAAAACGAACATCATGAAATCGATTTAACTTCACAGGAGCTAGCCAAACACCTAAAACGAGCAGAAAAAATTATACAGAAATTTTGATAACATGAATGTATTTTCTCAAGGATGTATGTATGACCGAGAGATGAGATAGGAAGAAAAATAACTTATAAGGACAAAACTGATTAACTTTTGTAATGGACCTTTTTGAGATATTTGGCAAAAATAAACTTTCACCAAATTTTCACGATTTTCACAAATACAAATAAATCCATGCAAAAAATCCTTAGAGAGTAAATTCACAAAAATAAATCCATGTGAAATGTAAAAAAATGACTTGCAAAAAATAAATCCACAAAAAAGTTCTTTCTCTCAAGTACTGTAATGCAAGAAATTTTCCTGTCATTTTAATTTCACGGATGAGCTGAAAAATATTTTTGGCAAAATGACAAATGTTTCATATCGTGAAAATTTCTTGCCGTAAAGTATTTTGCTTAAGTGATGTTTAGGAGTAGTTTTGTAGGTTTTCATTGCGCAAACTATTGGGGATTGTGAAGAATGAAGGTATATATATATAGGTTTTATACAGTACATTTGTATTTGTGTATGCAAAATATGTGTATGAAACATACCCATTGAAGCATCTTCACTGTTATACATCTGCAACATATCGGATGTTCTGGCAAGATATTCAATCAGGTCACTGGTTAGAATATAGCCACCACCAAGAGCATAGGGCAAATAATGATCAGATAAAAACCATTTATTTTCTGCCCATTGACCTGTTCTCTTAACCTTTGAATTTCCCCGAAAGAAACCCCAATACTGTCGTTTCTTATATTCACGTTTTCGCATATCATTTGTCAAAATATCTAATCGAGCAAAAGTATCATCGTCTGCCTTCATAAAATATTTTGCATCGACATTTAAATTCATCCAAATCAAGGTCTTTAGCAACTTCGAAGTCAAACGTTTGTAAGAATCCTCGTGACTAGTTAGGAATAACAAATCAGAAAATTGGTGTTGCTCTTGCTGTAGTTCCTTTAATGCAACAGTGCTTAAACTTTTGGTGCCAATGATAAACCGCCACTCGACGACTAACCCATTGAAGACTTTCCTCTGTAACCATGTTTCTCTCATTGCCCTTCTCCGCACAGATCCTGATGGCGATGTCATGATGAATATGAATAAGTAACTGTTAAGAGTGGTGGTGGTGACACTAGCAAAATTTCTTTTCTGAGATTGAGTGACATGATTTGTGTTTTTTCCATATCGGCAATGTCCATACAGTATGAATAAAACAGTTACTATTATTGGATAAATACAAAGCATCCATTTATTACTTAGTATTCGTCGAAAAGCTCGAGATTTTTCATACATTTTATTTGGTGTTTTTTGTACTTCGGAATCGCCATTTTGAAACGTGTTTGGTTGTTTACTTCAATTAAAAGTGAAACTACTTAACAGGGAATACCCACTTGCATAAATTATCTCATCTTCGTAAGCAAACGGATTTTTTTCTCTGTTTTTTTCTTTTTTCTCTGTTCTCTTTTTTTCTGTCTCTCATATTATTGGAAGGAAAAATTTTGCTTTTCTCAGGAACATATAAATATTAGTTTTTAAATATTAGTACCTATATAAATGCATGTTTTCACACAATTATATTATAAACAAAAATATAAGTATATAATTATTTGCAACACAATGTAGGAAAGAGATTTTTTAGAATAATAAGTAAACAAGTCGTCACTGAACATTTCATTTACAAACTTAGAAAAACCATAGAATAACTCTAAATCACAGTAATGACTTTAATTTCTCTGAACTCCCTGAACTCATTTTCTCAGGGAATCGCTAACGTTGACCAATCAATGTGTTTGTTTTTGAAAATGGAGGGAACCTTGTGATAATTATGCAGATAGTTCATAAATGTTTTAAAAATGATATTTCAGGGGGTTATAAGGCGATAGTTTTTTTACGGATTACATGTAAATAATAAACCATGAAGGTAACATTTAGATTGTTTTCATTGGTTTTATTTATGTACATACACAATTTGGTGTTTTTTTATTATAAATACAAGGTTCTCCTGGAATAAGAATAAAACTATTCATTAAATCTCTGTCAAGCCTTAACTCCCGGAAATTCAAAAGTGCTCACCCCGTTCTACGCACAAGACATGCGCGGCTGGTGTGTGTTCAAAAGTTTCTGAATGAGGATGGAAATGAAATATATGTCTGGTCAACTTTTATAAATCAAGCTTTCTAGGTGTTGAAATTACGTTTGGTATTTACTTTAATTAGAGCGACTAGCTTTTGCCCGTTGATTGAATGCACGGTGGATTTTATTTACAAGAACACTTGCAGTTGATAGCAGTTACAAGGCTGAAATTAGAATGCTATGAGTCGAATTCACGATGAACGAAAGGACCTATATAACAGAGAAGGTGTGCTTACAAGCTCCAGTAATATCAGAAGTAATCATACTTTGTCTCAAAGCATGGATAAAGAAAAGATTGATAAAGGCTCCTATCAGCATCCATTTGGTAAGTTGTTTGCACGAATGCGAGAAATTTCTCTGCTCGTTTTCCAGTTGAAACTTTGTTCGTATTAATTGTAAATTCAAGCATTATATTCATTTCCTATTGTTTTGTTTTCTACTTGGCTAAATAATCAGTAATACGGGAATGTATTCCCAGAAAGTTTCGTGTTTTATATTAATTTATTAGTATAACTGTTTTTCATGTTTATAATTTAACTCGTTTTTTTTTTCTGAACAAGAGCGGTTCCCGGCACGGCTGCTTAAATAAAAACCAATCAAAAATACTGCGAAATGATTATACATTTTTTGAAAGTAAATTCATGTTGCCTATTCAGGATTTTTTTCTGCAGCAAAGTTTTTATTATTTCAAAGATTAGTGTCAATTTCTTACATTTTCATATCTATTTCTTACATTTTCATATCTATTTAGATACTGGGTTCAGAACAATTGATCTAATCAAGGTAAGTTAAAACTACCAAAGTTTTTGTGTGTCCTATTTGTTATAAGAGTTATTGAGAAGAGCATGGAGATTTGTTGCAGTGTCCAAATTTTCTTTTTATTCCTTTATTTGCGTTGAAACTTTTAGATGATTTCAGAATGATTAGATTGTGAACCTGAAATTCTGCATTCATCCATCGTTTAATGTAGTTTTCAATTTATTTTCTCAAAGCCATCAGCGAAACCTCCACAAGGTCGAAGTATCGTTCCTGCTTCTCTTGGTTCCACTCAACTGCATGCAATGCCGCCACTGATGCCTAGTTTCATTCATGGCTCCACACATTTGATCAATCAAGTACCAATTAACCATGGTCCATTAGTTCGAGGTTCATTATCATCTGGTCAACATGCTTTTCAAACTCACATACCTGTGAATATTGGCACTGGTATACCTCCACAGAGAGTTGGAGTGACTTTGTCACAGCGTTCTTCACTCCCATCACTTAAACCTACAAATATCACCAATCAAGTATGTCTTTACGCATTCTATGTTAGTTTTATTAGGGATGTTTTATTCACTCCACTGTTATTTCATTACACATTATGTAAGATGCTTATTTTTGTATATTAGCACTCTTAAATGATAAAACTTTTAGCAAATCCAATTTTAAATTTCCATAAAATATTTAGCTGTAGTTTTTTCATGTTTCTCATCTTTCTTGTCTTGCTGGTCTGTATTTTTATGTTTGCTTTCTTTTCTCCTGTGTCATCTTCATGTTTTTTTATCTTCTTTTTGTACTGGAACCTAAATATATATTAGTAATAATAATAGGAAGAACTAACAATTTCAAAGCAAAGTTCTGAAAAGGAAGAGTATTATAATTTTCGTTAAAGTCAGATGTGTATTTTTTCAAGTTGTTAGTTCCATCTATAACGTGTTTCACAGATATGCTTGTTGTTTTATGTATCTGATAATGACAATGTTTTGCAACTCATAAGTAATTAAATGGCTATTAAATGTTTTAATGTTATCTTGAAATTCCAGCCATACCAGTAAAATCATATGTAAGAGAACACAAAAAAGATTATTGTTGTGGTGATTACACATCTCCCTACTGTGTTTTTATAGATTCAACTGCCTCTCAATCAGATTCCTGGCTTGCCTACTATTCTTCCACCTGCAGTTGGTAATCGAACTGGTTCACCAATTGTTACAACACATGGATTGACAACTGATAACCATTTGGACTCTCATACAACTATTTTATCAGACCCACATCACGGTTTGCGAGGAAATGTTCAGGCAGCTAGTCAACATGCACCACAAGCCACTATTCAAGTAATTGCATCTGGCACAACTGTTCAACAGCCATCACACATTCCCACATCTTTTCTGAGCAAAGGAATGACTCTAAGCACAACACCAAATATGCTCAAGATTGGTATTACAACACATGCTAATTCTTCATCATCAACGAACATAGCTTCGTCAGCCTTTAAACTTGGAATTGGTAAGCTTCATGTTTTCATTTTTTAATTCTATCTTGAAAGAACCGCTACGATAATGGTATATATTTTAGCTTTTCCTTATCTTATAATGGCTCTTCAGCCATAACATTAATAAGCAACAATAACAAAAATTATAACATTACAAAAGAGGTAAACAAAGAAAGAAAGAAATGATAAGAAAAATATCAATCAAAATTTGCTAATGAAAAAAAGAGTTTTCCCTTAACAAGTGGGAATGCAATTAAGGCAAAGTTAAATGGAAACATGAAATGACTTTCGGACTATTTGTTCTTTTGGTCCTGTTGGTTACATTTACTCAGCCTCCATTTAACTTTCTCTGAACTATTCATGAAATTACTTATATTTAAAGGGTCACACTTCGGATGAAATCATAATATTTTGATCACATGTTCATAACGTTTTTTCTCTATTGAAAATCATAACAATATAGCGCACATGTATAATTCGCAAAATGCTCTTATTGTAAATTAAAAACCTTATTGTAAATTTCTTAATTTGGTTTTACAGAAAAAGAGCTTGAAAGTGAAGGAATGTGAAATGAAAAAGAAATCAACGAAAAAATGGATGTGATCTGAACTGCCATTCTTCTTCCCCAATATTTACACTCACCTTGATTTCCCACATTAAAAGAACAGCAACCCCATCTGAGAACTCTGTTTAAAGGACAAATAAAGATTAAACAATAGATATCATCTGTAGCGAGAGTCTTTAAACGAAGTAGCTAATACTTGATATATGTATAATATATAGTTTTGACAAAACTACGTGTTCCTTTTTATTTTAATTTTATAATTAAGATACTTTAACTCATAAAGTCTTCCGGAATGAAATTTTAAAAAACCTTCTAAAAACAAATGTTTAAATTGAAATATGTTAATGAAGACCCTTCCATTTATACATGAAAGAAACTGGCGGACATTTCAAAACGAACTGTGGAAAGCAATTGTGAATAACAAATCATGAACTATAAGCCAAATGCTGAACCTTGACTTGTTTATAATCAGAAGTGAGTGTAATTTTATTCTTTTGTAGGTAAAGCGTATCCTGGTTCCTCCAACGTTATTATACCATCAACAAGTAGTTCGAAGTCTGAACAACTACAAGTACGTCAACATGTTTTGGTTTTTATGAAGAGCAATTTTATTCCAGCTTTTTCTCACTTTTTCACACTTATGTTAACGAGTCTTCCTTTCACTTAAGGATGGTCGGTCAAATAGTGTTCCTGGCTTACAATACAGTCGGTTTTCCACTGCCCATAACGTCACTATACCCAACCATCTTATCCAATCGCATCCATTAATGACGACAACAACAACTGCAGTTAATTCGTCTTCAACAACAATTACTAATGTAGAACCCAGGTATTCTTAATCCTGTTAATATTCTATAAATCAATATTATGTTAACAATGTCATATTCATCAAAAAAATAGTACAACTTCTGAGGTAATCCTCTATTCACTAGATCGCAAGATCTTGATGTTTAAGTTAAATTTGTGTGGAATTTTAAATATGTTTAATTTAAAATTACTTGTGATCTTACTTAAATTCTCATATTCCATTTTTCCATGCCTAGATCACATGCTGTTGGTGTTCCCTTTCATCCTGCTTATATGTTTAATGATATGGGGCATCCAATAGGCATCCATGGCTTCCCGCATCAATTGATACGTCCACCATCCACTTCAGTTGGTGCATTACCCATGTTTACCATTGATTCTCATCCTCAGAGAAGTATTTCTGCTTTGCCGGTAGTTTCAATACCTGTAACCAGCAAAGGTAGATATAAATTGGATTTTTTAGTGTTGTGAAAGAGTGCCTAACAACACAGAGGCGACCTTTTTTTTTTTTTTTTACTAAAGATACAATTTCATTCACATAGTGTGTTATTTTTCGTAGGTCCATTACCTCCTGACACACTCAACGCGGTGAGGAGTGAAAGCCTTACTATACATGGTGGAAGTGCATCGTTCAATATTTCAAATATCTATCCCGGTCACCAGCCTTCTTCTTTTTTGAGTTCGGTTAATGCTATTGAATCATCGTCACGTCCTAGTATTTTACGCAAAAGACCTGCTGAATCATCAACTTTGTAAGTTGTATTTATATATTCTATTTATATGGCCTTCTATTCTCTCTATACTTAGTTCCTTGCTATGTTTTGCTGGGGTTTTTTGTTGTTGTTTTGTTACTTGACAGCTTGTTAGCTAGAACTAAATTATAGTGTCGATACGAATAGGGAAAATTATAGTTAAGGCGAAGGTTTAAGAATTCGGAAACTCCAAAGTTTTAACGTGAATAAACCCATTGTTTTTGCTTTTAACCCTTGGGAGCGACTTCACCGATAGTAAGAAAAGATTCCTTTAATTAGGAAGAATCTGTCAAACAGACACCATACGGCTAGCTTAACGACCTTGTTAGTTGTTTGTAATTATTTATTCTTACAGTAAATTGCTTTGATTTTGAAGGTTTCCAGTTAAGCCCACTGAGAAAGAAAGGAAATCAAGTCCACCAAAAAATGACAACAGTCCGGTTAATATTATTCAAACAAAAATGATTAGCTCACCGGCATTGAAAAGGTATTTGATCTGTCTCTCATTATTCTCATGTGCCCAATCATAAACGCCCCATAACCATATTCCAAGTTTTATGTGAAAATGTTGTTGAAATCTTGGTTGTTAATTGCATAGCAGTTCGTAATTCAATATATAAAAATAAGGATTTATAATTAATCAGTCCATTAATGTAATGTTATTTATTTCCTTTTTTCTTCTTTGCATTAGCAACGAAAAGGTTAAAGACACCACCCCAATATCAATCAACCATTCGATATTGAGTATTACATCTGATTTGAAAAGTGAAATATTGAAAACAAAAGCTGGGGAGAATGCAAACGGGATGGTTGACACTGGCGTAGCAGCTCAACAGGCACTGCTTACCAGTGCGATGACTGCAGCCATTACTGCTAATAGCATACTTCCAGAGGCATCGCCAAAGAAAAAACCTCGGAAACAGCTAATGTAGGTATTTTGTTTCATCGCTTACTGTGTAGGTAGGTTAAAACGTTATTCGCACACATAACTCAGGCATTCCGTTATCAAGTTTCACATGCAAGTTGAGTTTCGTCACAAAACTTTACCTCCAGATATAATTGAAAGTGGAGATAAAATTTTTACAGCCATTGTGTGTTCATGTTTGTAGGCTGCCATGCCTCACGTTGTATGAATAAAAGTTTATCACTCCTCCAGAAGTGCCACTCGTATGTGTTCACAATTTGAACTCGATATTTAGAATCACTACCGAAGATAAATATGGTAGCACAGCTCCTATGAACGCTTCAGTGACAGATGAGGATGAAGAGTTCTTAAAAGCCAACGAAACTATGAAGGATCTCACTCCTCCCAAGTCAACGACTACTGCTACAAACCCATTGCCTACAACGCAAACCAAACAGCTATTCTCGCCGGCGACTGTACAGGCATCCAAACCAGGGCCAGACGCCAAACACGAATTCAAGGATGTACTGATCAATGGACTTATATCACCAGTTGGCGATCACAAAGGAGGTACGACTGCTTCAGCATTTTAGTTTCTTATTAATTTACTCTATTCCTATTATCCCGTTTTTTGTTAATATCCTCGTTTTTTTTGTTACTTTCTTTTTCCTCTACTTCATAGCTGATTCTGCAAAATATTGCGTTTTTCGTCGCCGTCCACAGTACAGTATCATTAACGAATACAAAGTAAACGCGAAAGCTGCCAACAATCATTACTATCGTTACTCTGATATAAAAGTTAAAGGTAGGAAGGAGTGACTGATTCTTCTATCCTCTTTTCTTTCAGTAGATGTTTCAGATTTGTTCATGTTGACTTTTTAATATTATTATTGATTTATTGATTTTTGTTTATTCTTTTTCAGACGAGAAGAAGTCAAGTCAAGATCGCCTACTTGCAAAATCATCGGTAGACCCAGTATCAGGATGGCGTATCAAACATATATCCACACAATTAGATGACATGGTAAGTTCTGTTAGCCGTAAAGTTCATCTAAAAGATTGGTGTCATCACTAGTTTCTGATGAAAACTTTTGATTTTGGCGTCTAAAAAAAAGCTTTCAATCATTTTAAGACAGTGTATTGGAAGTGACCTCTCTGCCAACTGTAGGCCCTGATACCAAATAACGTTTGCAACTTGTTGATAAGCATGAATGTGCGCATAGATTTGGCTCTACTTGTGGAAATGATCCATCTCTACGATATTGAATTCATTAAGCAAAATCTTTTCAGGTATCACTAGAACAAGAAATTTGCCAAGAAATGTTTCGGTGTAAAGAGACAATTCCACCATTCCCGAGCAGTACTTCGCCAACGACGAATTTTACCGACTATACATCGAAACTTTCCGGTGATGAACTGCAACTACGTTTACTTCACGAACTGTTGCAAGGGAACATCCAACGATGTCGTTACAGTATCGAACAACTAGAAGAAACAAAACAAATCATGCTTAAAGTAAGTCGTATACATCTCTCTTATACTCTCGTATACACTTCTCTACGACTTCTAAATCTCCATTTCATGACAGTATACCGTATTTCCTTGAGTAAGCGCTCCTGAAAGTTACAAAACCTCTGATTGCCTCTTCTTTTGAAAGTTTATATTTACTTACTATTGTTCTTCATTATTTATTATTGTTCTTCATTATTTAGCTACTTGATTACAAACCACGTGCGCTAGAACTGCTGAATAACTATAAAAAGTCTAAGTTGAAAAAGAAAAGCACGTGACATTCGTGACGTCATCGATCGCTATTCTGGTCTTCTGTTGTAAATATTAATCATAAGAACGCATGTGTACAACAACTTGCTTGTCTAGTACAAGCATCCTTTTGAATCAAAAGGCTGGCTTCGATGTTAGTAACGAGGAGCAGTGTGTGTTGTATGGGTCGGTGTTCATTGACTGCGCAACCACACGCATACAGTTGTGGTAAAACCATGGTATAAGTTTCTATATGTAAAGTAAATGTATATATTTGTAGAATGAAGGAACTACTTTTGGCAAACTAAATCAATATTATATATTATATTATATCAATAGTTGTCTTCTCTGTCAAGACTGATATTTTGGCTTAGTGGTTCTGAAATTTTATCTCTCTAAGCATCAAAGCTCTTCCTTCAAAAATTGGAGTAGGTATTCCACAATAACGAAAGACACCTAATAACAGGAGGCTGGACGGAAGAATTAATAAAAATATCAACCTGTAATGTCGGTCTCAAATATATCATCAAATTATTACGATCAGAAACGAGGCAATATCGGCTAACTTATCACCAGTGATATAAACTCTTTCTAATTAACTCTTTTTCATATGGGGAGGAGAATGCAAGTGAATTATTACGGAAATCTTGAACAGGGGTTACTGAACTTATAAGGATAACATAATGAGTAGAGATGAGTGATTTTGAAAATATGGACACCTACTTGAAAAATTTGGCCCAAATTTGACGAAAAAATGAGTTTCTAATTCTGCATCCTTTCGCAGTTTGTTTCATAGTATTTTAAGTATATATAATGAAAAGTGAAAATGAAAATAATACAGGAGGGAAACTTCCCTCCTGCGGCCATTTTTTCCAGGAGGAACGGATGTCTTTTCTGCTTGAAGTTCAAACCTCTACTCAACGGGCACCTCCTCGTAAGCGGACACATATTTTTCCCGATGGTGTCCGCTATTAAGAGGTTTGGCTGTAATTTTACAGTACTGTTACATGGCAATAATTAAGATGAAAAAAAAACAACGATAAAAATCTCTTTAAATTCGGTCGAGTGGCCGTTTAAAGCGAACTAGCGATTTTTGCCTTGGCGAAATAATGGCCGACGTAAAACGCACTAGCAAAAAATTTGGTGAAATAAGCAAATAAGAGATATAACCTCAAGAAAGCAGATGCATTTCTAAGCCTTCACAAAATGTCTCAGACTTGAACTATCGAATCCATTTAATTCCAGCACAGTTTCAGCAAATTCTATAAATTCCGGGTGATTATCACTCTGCAGGATTGCAAACTCAGTGGTCTTCGTATATACGTTTACTATGTATACGAAGTAGTAGGGAAATGTTAATTGGTCGTATGAGAGGGAAAGAGTGCGCGCTGTGTAAAGTTTCCTGAACAGCGCGGAGAATAATCTTAGGAGAAGCGCGCGGTGTTTCTTGAAATGCGCGCAGTTTGACCCTTCTGGACCATCATACACAGTGCAGAGAGAGGATCTACACAATGTGTGGACATTCTCCTCATGTCCACTCTCCAACTGAGAGGCTTGAGACAAAAATCAACAAAAATGGCTGTCATAAACACGCTGACGAAGAATTCGCTTCGACTTCCACAATTATTGCGTCCTTTGCAAGCCCTTTTCACTCAAGCTTTTTCCACAAGTGACGTTTTAGAAATAAAAAGAAAGCATATATCTAAATGGAAGAACTCATGGCCTACTCAAGTTTACTTTGAAGGTTTAGATGAATTTGTCTTCGTTGTATCTATCTCCATCTATCTCTGAGGGAAAAAAGCTAGGTCCCTAAGCTGTTTTCTTGAGTCTACAAAGACCCTGCTTAGTTCTTCGCCCTTAACATTGAATTTGGGGGAGAAGGGACTAATCTCAACTTACATGATCAATCTTATGGTTTATGTAGTAGTAGAACCAATTTATATCAAAGTGTCTGCATGGCCGGCAGGTTTTTTTTCCGAAACTATCTTTATCCTGCACAAAGAACAAGTCAGATACAGAATGAATTCGGTCTTAGAAACCAGTACTTATTACAGGTTTATGGAGAACGGGTCGACATTTTCCGGAGTGAACTGCAACTAAACCCCCAGCAGATCCCAAAATAAAATTGTCTCAAGTTTATATAATAGAGAGAGAGATTAGCATCTTTAAAGACACTTGTGTTGTTCTTTATACCACTTCTCTGATAGTTAAGGGAAAACAATAGAATGAGGGATCCATTCCACACCATAACAATAATATTTTAAAACATTCATTGAACATCAGTTTTTATGAATATTAACGTGTTTTTTTTTTATATATTTAAACACATATAATAATTTTCAGAAATAGTATATGTTACGTTTTTATTACATATTCACTACTATGCTGCTTTCTTGAGAATAAATTCGAAACTCGGAAGGTGGGCGGGGGATACAAGCAGATAAATAAAAGAATGTTGTTAACTTCTAAAGATGGTGACTCATCGCAATAGCTAATTATCTTACGCGGAAATGTAAAGTTTCTTTTGTGCTGTACTATATTTAGCCAAGCAACCCATCAACTCTTTACCTGTTTTCTCAAGTGAGCTGCATGTGAGTAGTTGGATACAACTCATAAGAAAAGTGACAGTTGAAAAAATTAGTATGCAAACATTAGAATTCAAAATTTTAAAAACTACCAACCTTCTACATAATTATGACAATGTTGGCATTGACATTACAAAAAAATAGAATTAAACATCGCATAAAAAATCTTATATATACCCAGTGCAAACTTGAAATGAAAGAAAATGTATGAAAATGCACAACTGAAAAAATCTTATTTAATTACCATTAGAAGCCCCCAGAGAACCAAATCAATGAAACCCTTCAATCAAGGTGATTTCGTATTCATGCATGTTGTTTTCTGATGCAGTTAAATTACAGGGAAAAGCAAAACAAAACTACTTGGTAAGTGAGACCGGGACAGAAGATATTCATAGCAAATTATGTAAAAACTTGTTAACCAATCAGATTGCTTTAGCCAAAATTGTACCCAGATTTAATTTCACAACTTTTTGTGAGTACCTAATTTTGCAAAAAATTTTTAAAGCAGGGCAATTTCTGCAAAACTATTACTTATCACTTTAGGTAAAGAATAACAAAATATTTCCCTAATGGAGGAATATATACTTCAATTGAGGTATCTTTTCTTATATCTCTGAATTGGACAGGATAATAAAAATATCTGTTGGTCCAAAATTTTTATTATCAGAAAAGTCACTTGGATCACTCCAACTGGTAGTTGGATCAAAGCACAAGCCAAAAAACAGAAAAGTCACTCAATACGTTAATTGAGGGCATACATACTAAAATAGTGAACAATCAGTAATTCACGGAAACAAGCAGCGAAGCAGCAGTATTTCGGAGAACCACTACTGAACCAACAGATGACCAGCAGTCAAATGTAGTCAAATGCAGTCAAAATTCTTATTTTTTAATTTAGAAACAGAGAAGGTTAAAAGAAACAGACTGCTTTTGTGAATTTTGGATCTAAATTTTCATTTTTGACTGATTTATACCCCAATTGGAAATAAAGCTTAAATTCAAACAATTTTCCAAAGATCGAAACTGATCTCCCAAGTGAATCAGCCGTTGAACAATCCGGTCTGAAAAAAAGATTCAAATGGTTTTCTTCTTTTAAATAAAAATATAAAGTAACATTACGTAGAATTCAAATGATAATATCTCCTCACCTAAGTTTAATGAAGCAAACCTTATAATATAAATTTTGCCAGGGTTATTGAGTGTAAGTCAGTTTAAGTCTTGTGTTTCAAACATTTTTATGACTTTTAACCGTAAATTTATAGTGAGGAGATATTGTCAGTAAATCGTATAATAATCTAGTACTCTCAGAAGGTAGATTACTGGTGGTTCACTGTTTCAGCATGTACGAATTGAGGAAACCCTCAATCTATTGTTTTCCCTAACTGGTCTGAACTTTTCCTATTTTTGCTGTGCCTTTTTGGCAACAAATCTAAATTCAAATTCTATATCAATCATCCATATGTGTGATAGAATACTTGCCTATAAGAAAAATCAAAATGAACTCATGGTCAAATGAAAAACAGAAGTACTCTGCAATACCAGTGATGAAGTATACATTAATGAATGACACTACCAAACTGGAATGCTTACTTTTGGAAGAGAAGAGTAACGTTAATTTTGTACATGCAAAGTCTGGTGATTCTCCTTTAATTCTTTCTGCCCGTTATAACAATATTGAAGCGCTAACAATGCTTTTAAACTTTGGAGCTGATGTTGAACACAAAAATATTATTGGGAAACGAGCTCTCCATGAGGCAGCTGTTGGCGGCTGTGTAAAATGTGTTGACCTATTGTTACGAAATGGTGCAAAAGTTGATGTTTTAAAAAGAGCCGATTGGACGCCATTAATGTTAGCAGCCACACAAGGGCATCTTGATGTGATGAAATCTTTGGTAAGTGCAAGCGGAAATATCAGCAGGTGTAATAAAGATGGTTGGTGTTGCTTTCATTTGGCCTGCAGGGAAGGACATGTCGAAGTATTGAAATACATTTTAACCATCACTTCTGATGGATGGAACACGGTAAGCAAGAACGGTCGAACACCACTTCACACAGCAGCTATGCATGGCAAACATGAGGTTGTAAAGTTTCTTGTTCACAATGCAAATTATTCGCCAGATCAAAAAGACTCTTGTGGTACGACCCCATTAATGGACGCATTAAGGTTTGGTTTTGTTGAGATTGCTGCCTTGCTGTTGGAACACAATCATAATTTGAATGCTGCTGACTCACTTGGTCAATCATGTATTCACTTAGCCTCACAAAATGGTCAGCTCTGTAGTGTAAAGTATTTGTTTGAAATACACAACGTTGATATCAATATGCAAACTGGAAGAAGTTTATCTACAGCTCTTCACTTGGCATGTGCTGAAGGGCATTTGGATGTGGTGAACTATCTTCTTGATACTGGTATCTGTGTAAATACTACCAATGCGAATGGTAGAAGTGCTTTGCACTTAGCTGTGGCAACGAATCGTGTTGCAATTGTGCAATGTTTACTTGCTTGTAAAAATGTACACAGATCCCTTCCTGATGTAAATGGAAAAATACCTGTTGAGTTTGCTTTGAATGATTTTATGAAAAATTTGTTTTTCTGAAAATTGTTGGTCTTTCATTTATTGATTTTATTTGTTTTCTCGTGTTCAAAGAATGACCATTCCAAATCATCAAAATGTTGTTCTCCTGTCATAAGGTGCAAACTGTGGCCAACATGTTGGGACAAAATTGACCAACATTTGATTTGATTGTTGTTTGCATTGTTTGGAGAGTTTGTTGGCCTGTGGAACAACATGTTGACCTTCAGAAAATGATGCAGAAGATGAGTTTGAACGTTCGGATGTTGATGCAACATGTTCGCATCTGTTGAAACTGCAACAACATTGGAAATGTTAACAAGAACCTCAAAAAATGTTGGCCAACATTATTTTGCTGGTCATCATGTTGTCAGACAAGCCAAACAGTGCAAACTAATTGGCAAATCAGTGTTAATGAGAATATTAGTCAAAATGTTTGTGCAGATTTCACCTGCTTTAACCAAAATAAGATAGAAAAGCTAATCTTTATAAAGTGGGGTTTTACACTATTCAGTAATTGAAGGAATTTTAATTTTTGTGACAAACATTGTGACAAACACAGTAGTGTAGACGAGAAAAATCAATCCAGTTATCTGTTTACACTATTCGAGTATAATCTCTTCTAGGGCTTTCAATTAGGCAGTTACTAAGTATTATTATTGTTCTGTATAAACTTCCTCTTTTTTATGTAAACATTTGTTACTGAAAAGTATTGTTGAATTCCTTGAAACCAATATTTTTTTTGATGACATTACCTGAAAAAATTCATTCATTTGAACAAATGTGTTATTATTTGTTCGAATGTATCTCAAATGATGTTGTTCTTGATATTCTTTACTCTCCACCTGACGTGATGTATCAGTGACTTTTTTTCCCTACTTGTTTTTCTTGTTTTGCTGATGATTTTGAGGAAATATGCTTTGAGAAAGTTCTTTTTCTTGTTTAGCTGGTGATCTGGAGGAAAGATGTTTCGATAAAGTTCTTGGAACTAAAATAAAGTCGAAAGAGTTACGTCGGCGAATGTTTCGTATGTTACTCACTCGGCTTGTCGACAAAGAAAGGGTGGTGGTAACTTATAACAAAGGGAAAGCATTGTCAAGGCTTGCTGAACTGGTATGAAAGATATTTTTCTTTGTTATTTCTGGTCGGAAAGTCATGTGACTAGGCTTCTAAACAAATGAAATTGGTGTATTGTCGTGGGGAAAACCATGACCAAACGCTCCAAAACATTTTTCTATGCAAGTCATAGAAAATAATTTCGGGTGTGTTCGTTTTGTTTCCCCCCAAATGTGATGTCATCTCGACTTGAAGAATGCAGTCACTCAGTACTTCAACAAATAGTTACTATCCATAATGTTAGTTCACATTTTTTTATAAGAAAAATCTATAGAAAACGAGCCGCAAAAAAAAAATCGAACTCCAAAAACCTAAATTATTCTTTGAACTCTTAATTTATGTAATTTATGCATTGGAAGATTTTGTTTGTCGGCCCAGTGTTGTTCATAATAAGTGAAGAGATTTATCATGCCATGGGTCTGATGATTTACGTCGAGTTACGTTTCGAGAGAACTTTCTCTCGCCATCGGGCAAGTTGACGAGAGAGAAGAAGCTGAATATCTGAGCCTGAAGTATATACTTAACCTATTCGTTCAACCTTGGGATATGCATAGTGTATGCTTTCTTTTTTTGGAGCAATTTGAACCTTCATTTTCTTATAGTCTTAATGCTTATAAAGGAGTGAATAAGACTCCTTATACGTTGTTGTTATTGTTGTATAGCTTATTGACACAGCGAAAAATGGGGACGAACCTGGTGTATATACTCTACTAACCGTAAGTAAGATTACTCTTGCGTTCTCCTCATCACGCCCTTATTACGCCCATTATGCTTCTTTGAAAGCGCCTCATATTGAAATAAGGGTGTACTTCGATGCAGATTTGAACGCTTTTTTGCATTGATGACGTACCGCAACACTTTTGAACGAATTTTACCTTTCAGAGAAAAGATCTTGTACCAGCTGTTTTCGAAGACCTTCTTCCGAGATATTCAAACCAAAATAGCAACTATACTAAAGTTTATAGGTTACATTCGGAATCTTTGCCGTTTCGACGCTCTGGTCGTTTGATAAATCGAGAAGCTGGCAACGCCGTTGTGGAATTCGTTGGAAACGACTTGCCACCGTTAATGCCGACAAGAAGCGAATTTGAACGGCTCACCTTAGAACATATGCTTGAAAAGAAAACTAAAAACGACAAACTAAAGGAAGGTTCTGATCTGTAGTATGTATGTGGTATTTCGAGTGCGCCCGAAGTTGTATTTAAACGACGTAATTTTACCTGACTGTCCTAAATAATGCTCTTTTCAATGCGTTTTAAGATGGTTCCCGAGTTCAAAACTAAAATTCGGTGTATTTATGTAAATATATAAGATCGTAGCTTAAATTTTTTGTCGTGAAATATATATTGTCGTGAAATATATATTGGTTGAATGGCTTGTATGTTCATTCGCCCTCTGGCGAATGGAGTGTCTTGGAAGGATTGCATCGTGGTGATTTCGAGTTCTATAACGTGGTTATTCTTTTGGATTGTGGGATTTTATTTTTTGGTTACCCAAACTTATATGAGAGAAAGAAGCAAGGGTTTTGGGGGTGGTAACTCATTGGAGGAAAATGAACCTGTAAAATGTTTTTACCCGGGATACTGGTTAGTGAACCAAAGGTCCTATGTGAAGCGGGCTGTAGTCCAAGAAAAAACGAGACTATACAAAATATCTTTAAAAATTGCCTGGTTTTGAACTCTATCCAGTAAACTACTAATAACTCGAACCCCAATGGGACCGATGAACATTGTTCGAGGTATTGAATGTTCGAGTTGTCGAGGGTTCGAGTTACCGGGATTGTACTGTAATAAAGTTCTTTTGTCGGTGTTTTACACTTGAATTATCTAACTGTATATTGTTTCGCTCACTTTTCGATCACGTAAATAACTACTTATGGATTGGTTGGATATTTTGTCATGTGACCAAAACAAAGTTAGCCTATTAAAAAGATCCAAGAAAAAATTGTCAATAAGTTATTTTAATAGACTTTTCTAATGACGAAAATATGTTTACGTATGTAGTTGAAAAAGCCTGGAGAAATTTTGTTTATATTCTGCGAAATAGTCCAACTCCTTACCTGAAAATATTTTCTTCATTAACAATGATAATCGAGACCAAATCTCATCATCCCAGACATGACCGTGTAGTAAGTGTGCGTCTGACTTACAACCTTCGGAAGCTATACCTTCTTCCCAATCAAAACGATCGATTCTTTTACAAGTCCATTTTGGAACGAATTTTATTGCTGAGTCATTATTGCTTTTCCGATAATCCGATATCACCATGCTCAGAAACTTCTGATCGACGGACCAGAGGCTCCCGCCAATTCTTGCTCTATGCAGGAATTCTCTTCCGAAGATCATCACGAATCTTTGGAGAACATCTTCAAACCTTTTTGGTTGTAATAATTGATACAAGAACTTTCGGACAGGAACCATGGAGAGGTTCCCAGTTCTATGGGGGCTTTTGCTCGTTGTAATTTCATTGGAAATAGGGCTCTCCATCGTGCGGTTGTCATGCCAATATGCGACATAGGGAAATGTCTTATCGATTTATTCCCAAACCAAAATGACCCGCAACAATTTGAATTTGTGATTAACATCTTATACGGCGAATTTATCTCTAGTCGATCTTTACGAAGCGGCCATAAATCTGCGTCTGAAATCAGTAAGAATGTATTAATTGGCAATTCTTCGAATAGGTTAGCTGTATACATACGCAGGATTTGACTCAGTCTTATTTTCAAGTCTGTGGCTACGTCAACATATACCACGCTAACGAAGCTTGTTTCCACTAAAATTTGCATCACATAACGAAATAAAACTTCCGCTTCAGGTTCTATCGATGTCCAGTCAAAAACAATTATTATGATTACGTGATAGCCCAGTTTATTCCATGCTTGAAGCGTTAAAGGTAAATAAAACAGGTATGACCATGGATCTGGTTTTTCGTTTTCAATCTTGTCTGGAACAGAGACTGAAATGACAGTTACATTTGAAGGCGTTCTTTTCATTTTGTCTAAGTACTCACATTTCTTCATCAACATTTCTACTTCTTCCTGGGATATTGTTCTTTTCGGCTGCCGTCGTTGTTTTATCTTGAGCAAATACGGGGTTGTTGATTGGTTATCAATTGACGCTTTGAAAATTCCGTTCATTTTAAAAACCCCAATGATGGTAATACAGAAGGACACGAAAGTCATAAAGGATATTATTTTCAATGACCTCTTCACCATATTGCTGTGGTCAGCAAATTATATATATCGTCAGTAATAGTTGATGTTATCTGGTCTCGAGGAATTTTATCCGACATTTATAATTTTAAGAATATTGCCTGTTGATAACGTTTTAAACACGAGGTTCTTCTTTAAATATTTTTCTCAAATTTAGTATTCAAACAAAGATTCAAATGGAAATGTTCAATACCGTCATCATTAATTATTCAACAACAACGCTCAGTAGTCTAATTCAATTCACTTAAGTCAGCAGCGATGTACCGAGGATTATAAAAAAAATGACAGGCATGAACTGAAAGTGTGAGATTGTTTGTGTAAAAATTATTTCCCTATAAAATGCCCTCTAAGCTTCTGTTTCGATCTCCCTTGTTAAAAATACCGCTGACTAGGAGAATTTATGCTCTCCAAGATTGATTGAGTTTAGCGGCAACGTTGAATTCATTCGACTTTTCGCGGCGTTGTTTTTCTCACTCGTTAGAAATATCCAATCATCTTTGAGCATTTTATAAACATTACGTAATATTTATCAGAAAGAACATCGAAGACATTCCCAAATGCATTGCGAAGGCACATGCAGTGTTTCTGTTGAATAACTTTTTCATTCAAACGTTGTATTCACGTTCTTTGATTACAAAAGAAAATTGACGTACATTGGAAATATAATTAGGTGTAAAGGAAAGTTCTCTTGAGCTTTTTGCGATACAGCGGAAAATGTAGCTAAATGGAAACCAGCCTTTACATATTTCTGTTAAGGTTAAAACACTGTTGACTGTAAAGCCTGGTTCCCATCTATGACATAAGCATAAACATAAGGGACATGAGCATGCGCATTACACTATACAAACTGTGCTGCAAACACAAACATAAGCGTCCTCATGCTTCTGTTAATGCTTATGTCATAGATGTGAACCAGGCTTTAGGGTTTGAAATTTCAAAGTACTTCATACATTAAGAATTAAGACTTCCTACGTCTACAATATTTACATATTTACATTATACCACAGCATGAATGAAAGAGAAATATCCTATGATATTCTCACATTTCAAAATCATTTCCACCACCACCGGAACACCTTTCACATCTTATAAAGTTAAAACGTTATTGAAACAGTAAATTTCATAAAACGAGGTTGGATGTACGGACTAGGTCAAAACACGGTGTTTCCACTAGACGGGATATTCAGTGCACAGCGGCTATTGTTTTCTCCACGTGATCACTAATTGAACCGTTTGATTGGTTTGCGGGAAATTTATTACAACACAAAAGCCGCTAGACCGCAAGCGGAATATTTCGCCATAGTGAAAAATCGGCTTAAGGCGCTTAAGTCAAAATGACTAAAAATTACAGTGCATATTTTGACTTACATATGCTATGCATCTTACAATGACTAATATAGGTAGGTCGAAATGAATAACCCCGGCTTGAACAAAAATGCCCCGCAAAAAATAACTAAGGATATTAGTCAGTTCCTAACGTACGTTAATGAAAAATAGGCTTCGTAAATGACGAGATAACTCAAAATGATCAAAATCACTAATATGTGATTCTCAGTGTGTTAAAAGATGGGTTGGATTAAAACGTTGGCTACCTAATTTGGGTAACAATTTACCTCAGCAACTGTCCAGATCGAGTGTTTGCGGGCCACAGATTGCAGGATTAAACGACCTTGTTCCCAGGCTTTTTTCGGACATACTTACATACCAGTCATAATACAGAATAGTCGCTATTTTCTCAAAAACATGTACAAAATGCATTGAGCAATTCTTTGAAAAGAAAGAATTTGAAAACACTTCGAAATTTTTAAATATATAGCCAGGTAAGAGCCATTCAAAAAAAGTGCGACATTTTGGAGATCCCAATATATTGTCTATTGCTTCTCATAACAGAAGTCATTAGTCAAAATCTATTCTAAAGGTGACTTCAGATTATGTCTTTTTGTCTCCTATGCGTAACAATACAATTTTTAAAAGACTGTGATAAACGCTACCAAGAAGTTTCGATTTTAATATTTAATTAAATAAGGCCTTGGAACTACGAAAACTCTGCAGCACGAGCATCAAAACAAGCGACTTCTTCTTCTTCATGATCATTGAGCAAGGGTAAAATTTGCAGACCAGATCAAGAATTAGCAGACACGCCATTTGGCCAGCTATAACTTGGATAATCAGAGCTAATATTATTTGTTTTGCTTTATATTGCTTTCTTTAATAAAGTAACCTTTACCAACTTACTTGTTCTTTTCGCCAGCTCGCAGCAAGCACGTTCAATTTGGTTCTTCCAGCTGGTCTGCAGATTCGATGAGTATTTTGAAATGCGATATTAGGGCCGCCGGGGAAAAAGTTGACCAAAACACAGAAATCACGTGATTCATGCCGTAGCCCCTAAAGTTAAATTTTCGAGTTATATAACTCGAGATTTGAATTTTTATTAGATGTTCGAGTTATCTTGTTCTTGTTCTTGTTAAGCTCTTGATCACTCAAATTGATATGCCACCTGGAGTAATTTCTAATCCAAAGGACCTGCTCAAAGTAGTTGAAATAATATTAACGTTTCATTATAAAGCGTTGAAAAAATAGAGATCCAAAAAGAAAAATATTTAACATAGTCATGTTTTGATATTGGCGTATAGATAACTTTTCTTTTTAAAAATTTTCCTTTTTTCTTTTAAGGGGTGATCGCATGAGAAAATTCAGCCCGGTTAAGCAGGCTAGCCCGCTAAACCGAGATCTCGGGCTGAAATGTTCTCAAATGATTGCTCAACTGGGCCAGCCCGTTTAACTGGTGATTGTCATTTTTTATTGAATGGACAATAACAATGGAAAATTAAACTTCCATCACGTGACATTAACCATCCTGGTTAGCCGGGCTGAAATTTTCTCATGTGATGGGTTGAAAATAATTCAGCCCGCCTAACCGGGCTGGCTCGCCTCAGTGATCAGCCCCTAAATATCTTTCTTCCATGTTCGTCAGAGAAAAAAAAATGCATTATATTCACATATAAGATTGTAGCTACTTTGAGCAGGTCTATTGGATAAAAAGTTATTACAGGTGGTATATTATAACTAACCAAAGGAGTCATTGTTTTAAGGCGTGATCGAGAACAGATAGTCATGGATTTATGACTATGAATACATTTGATCAATAACTCCAGATTTTAATTTTCTTCAATATTCTGAGTTATATAACTCGAGAATTAAAACTTTTAAACAAGACGTAATTATGACGTCATAATTTGAACTTTAATTAACTTGAGAAAATAACTCGAGAATTACCTGCTCGTTGTTATAACATGATATCTCGTAGTGGAAACATGAGATTGTTATAACATGAGATTTCACAAAGATCAAATAATGCCGACTTATTGCTGCACGAGCAATTAGTAATTGCCCTTGGAAAAATATTTTATACGATACGCTCCCTGAGAACTTCGCAGTGGTCTCTGGGTCATGTGAAAACGCAGGGTACCCAAATTAAGGATAATGCAATAGCTACCCGAGAAGACAAAAACGTGAATGTCATATTTAGGGCGAGGAGAAAATTTCGTATTTTTTTCCATTTTTACGAAAATCGCAGTCGCTAAATGTATCATTAACAAAATCTATCTGTACTCCTTGCAATCCATTTTTTCTCGTTTGTAAATGAATTAATATTGTTCGTCAGAATATCTATTGTCCTTGCCAAATGAAGATACACGTATGCCCTGATACGTGGAATGTTCTTCCACCCTTCGCCTCTACAAAAAATTCTCAATCTGGTCTTTAAAATTTTCCAGTACCTAAATAGGTAGCCCAATTGGGGCCCCAATTTGGGTACCCTGTGTTTTCACATGACCCGCTGTCTCGTGAGATCTCATACAAATTATTTTGTGATGTTTCATGTTATCTCACAGTGAAAACTATGCCTAAAAGAGAATGATAAGGAAGAGTCTACACGCATCAGTCGCCATCGTTTAAAAATTGAATAGAAATTTGAATAGATGTTACTGTCTCTATCTTCTTCTATTTATTCTCGACATATATCACGTGATCTTAAGAATTTGGTGCAGCACCAAAATTCGATTTGAGGCGAGGAGAAATGAACACAGAGATAAGGGAATAAAAAGAGATATATAGTATTTGGAAATGCGATAAAACACTACTACCACCAAACAAACACAGGAATCACGTGATCGGAGTGTCATAGCCACTTTAAGTTATAGACAAATATATTTGCATTATTGCAGTATATTTGCATTATTTCATAACAAAAAAGTGATACAATTGACATCCCTCCCTTTAAGCAATTACATCATTCGCTTCTTCTTACACATTGTACCTTATATAAATATATAAAACACCATGAGGAGAATCAGATACAGCTATTATTGGCACCCAAGTTCGGGTAGCCAACGTTTTAATCCAACGCGCTAAAAGAATGTGCAGTAGTACAACTGTGCGTCAATTTGAAATACCTTTTGTGTTCCCCATCCATTAAAAGGGCCTCCCTTTTAAACTATTGGGTTTATTTTCCCCCCTCACGTTAAAAATTTAGGTGGCCATGTTTGTTTTGCCGTCGGTGTCGACAACTCACCTGCCTATGGATAGCATCACAACAACAAACTCCGGATGGTCAGTGTGACCCCACACTTAATCGTAACACCATATACAAATTAGTATCCATTTAGTGAAATGCGGTAAATATCGTGGCAAACATTGCGGGCACACCTTATGAATGCGGTTTTGGGCTTTGGCTTTGACATTCTGCTGGTCATTAAAGGGAGCCCCACATGAAAATTGAAATTAAGATATTTTATTAGTTTCAAATCACTTAACCCAATGCTTGCCATTTCACTTACTGAATATTTAATGACAAAGATGAATTCGTGTTTTTCACTTTACCATCTTGTTAATTTTCGGTCTCCTTCGAGAGCTTCTCTTCGGCACAAATATCAATAGTTGATCCCAGATCCCTATTCATTAAAATGTAGTTGTGACGTCAGGTATACCGTTGTTTTGGGATATAATAGGTGTTTCTATACTAGACGATGAAATAGGATGACGAAAGTATATTCGCTATCGATTTCGACGTCCTGTTTCTACACTAGATAGCATATTTGAATTAATTTACATTGCCCACCTGTTGTTCTATTGAAATAGGATATTATATTTTGCTATCACAGAGACAGCAAAATGAAATAAACTTTATAGGAAAACTGTTTGTGTGTGGAATGGATGTGGAAAAATATCACTGAACTTGAACTTAAAAAACGCAAAAAACGTAAACTCGACGCAATAGCAATCTCTGAGCAAGAAGAAGTAAGAAAAAAACAATTAAAGCGCGAGAATGAGGAGATGGACGGCGATTTATCAAACATGATGTCAACAGTAATTGCCACTTTTATGATTGCAGAAGGAAAAACGAGAAAACCGCGTGGACAAAACGAAGTTCGTGACCGTAGAATTTGGGAAGACGGTTATCGTAACTGGAGTGACAAGAGGTTTAAAGATAAACTCAGAGTGACACGAGCTAGCTTTGAAGAACTTTTGATCCACATCAAAGACGATATAACAAAAAAACCAACTCCAATGAAGCCACACCCCATACCTCCTGAGACGCAGTTGGCACTGACGTTGTACAGATTAGCCCACGGATGCAGCTTTTCGACGCTTGAAGACATTTTTGGATGGTCTATTTCTACATGTGAACCAGTATTTAACCTAGTATGTCGACTTTTAGTTACTCGGCTATACAACCAGTATGTAAAAATGCCTGAAAACGATGCTGCGTGGAAAGCAGAAGTAAAGGGTTTCTTGGAAAACTACGAATTCCCGTGCGTAGGAGCATGGGATGGATTTCATGTGTATATTAGCTCTAATTTGAAAAGTTACTTTAGCTTTAAAAAAAGGTATAGCGTTACGAACATGGGTCTTCTGGGACATGATAAACGCTTTTTATATGCAGCTGTAGGCGCTCCTGGCAGCACCCATGATGCGAGACTTCCCCGTAATACTACCCTGTTTAGAAATATTCTGGAAGATAAAGAAACTATTCCTGATAGACAAATTCAACTTGGGGATTTTGGTAAAATTCCTCTGGTAACGATTGGTGATACCGCTTTTCCGAAATTCCCCTGGCTTCTTAAAGGTTACGACGAGCGAACAACCGATCCACAACAGAAATATTTCAACAAGAAGTTACGCAGTGCGAGGGTGGTGACAGAGAATGCATATGGCATGTTAAAAGGGCGTTGGAGAATCCTTTACAAAAAAAACGGAATGTCGTCAATTTAATCTGAAGTATGTGGTGATGGTCTGCATAATGTTGCACAACTTTTGTGTAACACGTGATGATCCTTGCAAACCAAGATGGCGATTAGAAGTTAAGCAATTGGGCCTAATTCGAAAATCCATTGAAAGGGCAGAAAATCCGCAAGAATCAAATTTCAATAGAACCAAGATTTCCAACTGGTTGTATTTGAACCATTGAGCAACTTTGGTTCTTACAAGAACGGACATGACGACAAAAAAGTAGACTGTCTGGTAAAACTCTCTTCTATGCTTTAAAAACTGTGTACTAACCGTATTTGTACTAATTTTCTTAAGTCAGTACCGATTTAACGAGCAAGCGGTTATGAACGAATATACTCTCTACTTAGCCTCTAATAGCAGTCTCAATGTGCAAAATTAAACGGAGTTTAAAATTAGTACGAATAAGGTATATTTATATATTCAGAAAACTTCCAAACGTGTTTTACAAGATAACTGTTCGGTGAATTTCCCGCGAAATTAGCAAATTTTAGCAAATTTTCCTTTTTTTTCGCAGTAGCGTGTTGCAGCGTTTCACTGTTGTTCATTATTCCTTCGACCAAAGAGTGGAGCGACGGGACTTCCAAGAAGATCGTCCATCAAAGTAAAACCTCTAATTCTCCCAGTAAACTGTTGGTGGCTTTCATCATACCCTCTTACTCCAGTCGAATGCGGTGGAGTTATAGAGCTTTCGTTATATGGGTGGGTGGTTGTAGCGGAACTGGTTGTGAACGTGTTGTGGCGTGTTCACTTGGGAGTTATCTACTGGCAACGGATGATTGAAGATTGGAGGATTACGACTGGCAAATGCGTTGGCATAAATTTTGGCAATTTCCAGCTCGTGTTTACGTGTTTTTTCGGCTTCTTCAAGCCTTTCTTGTCGTTGCCTTTCCTCACGCTCTCTTTCTGCATCTAGCGTCATCTTCATCCTTTTTACTTGTGCGTCTGCCATTGCTTTCATGGACTTTGCTACTTCACTCAAAGCCTGCTTGTTCGACCTTATAACAACCCGCTTTTCGTGCACTTTTGCGACCAGCTTGTTGTTTTTTTTCGCTTCCTTTGCACTTCCCTCTTCCTGCTCTTCTGGTTCGTCTGCTGCACTGTCTTCTTCTCCTTCAGCTACTTCGTCGTTTGACTCTATGTCGGATAGTTCTTCCCCAGAGTCGTCTCCCCTCACAAAAGATGTCTCCTGGGGGCACGATACTGGGTCGACCTCCGCATTGTTGTCGGTGAATACCCCGTCAAGCAGCTTAAACCACTCAGGATCGTCCTCAGCGGCAAGACCTGACCCTTTTACGCGTTCGTGCAAGGTACGCCATTGTGCTTTTAATGACTTAAGTTGTGTTCTTAATTTTGGAATTGATGTATCTAACGGCTCATATGGTTTTTTATTTCCATTATCATCTCGGAAATTGTTCCTTTCATTCACGGCTATAAAACATGGATCTTGCAGTTGCTTGTCGAATAATGTCTTAACATGACCAAACAATTCTTCGTTTGAAGATTTCTTCAGCGAAAGTTTCTCTATAAGCAATTAAAAAGTTGTTGTCCGAATCGATAAGCACCTCAGCAAAACACGCTTTTTCATCTAGAGTCCATCTCCTACTGTATGCCTTAGATGACTTCGCTGACGCAGACTTGCTTCTTTTCTTGCCTTGAGATGCCATCTGAAGGAAATAAAATTTTATTGGTTAAGCAAAGGATTATGTACGATTTTTTATCACTCTCAAACTCACAAAATCTCATAGCGCGAAACGAATAGACCCGTGTTTAAAAATGAATAGGTATGGAACTACTATGAGTATGCGGAGAAGGGTTAAAGTGTTAATATTTTCTAATCAAAGTTTTAATGATTATGACGTTAAATAACCAGTTTTGCCCACTGGATACGGCCTTTTAAAAACCAGCTGCTGTATACTGCACAACTGATGACTGCAACAAGTGGCTTTTAGATTGTATGTAATCACTTACATTTTCAAAAAAATCACCAAAAACTTGATCAAGTTGTTCTTCCTCCCGAAATTCGCTGCTGCTCTTATAACGTGCTCCTTGAAAATATACTTACTTTCGCTGTCTGCTGTTTCTATACTTAAAAACACTTTCCCTAACAGACAACAAATATACAATTTATGCGTCGATTTGATGGAGAAATGGAGACAGAATAATTAAACAAATTCACCGACGCGAGACAGTTTCTATACAAGACAGACGAATTATTTCATTCAAATAATTTTTCTGTCTCCAAATTCGTCGTCGTAGTATAGAAACAGCTAATAAAAAATGCTCAAGTATTAGTTTGTCTTGATGAGGAAGAAGCGAATTCTCGGAAAGACGGTACAATATTAAAAAATAATTTGGCTGATTATCGACCCTTGCGGTTTTTTTATACCTTCTAAGATATGGCAATCTTGTTTTTTCCTGGTTTTTAACAAATAACAAATTTTCATTTTAGATGGTAGGATCCCTCTAAGAAGATATATCGAAAGAAATATCGAAACTTCTTTTCAAAACATTTTTTCCTTTCAAAACCTCACAAAAAGAATTAAATAATATATAATCATTTAAGATTGTAAAAAGTGAAAATTTCATTTTTCACTGCAAGATTTACAGACAGGAGTTAGTTGTTACTATGCCGAGTGTACAGCTTATGGTTGCAGTCATCATACGGATAAAAACAAGGACAAATCATTCCATCGGCTGCCAGGCAAAGGAAGAAAAAAAATATGTGCAGCATGGATTCGTGCTATCGGCAGAGAGAACTTGCCAAAAGCATGCTTTTTGCTCCGACCATTTTACAAATGTATGTTTTTTTGAGGAATCATGTCATTTGAAAACAACACTAATGTCTCAATACTCGCGAGTAAAAAGGTTGTTGAAACAACCTGCCATACCATGCCATATATGCCATACCAACAGTTTTTGCTCACAAGAAGACAGCTCATAACCAGGTAACCTTTTGCAAAATTTTTTTTTTTTTATTATTTATTTTTTACCATTGGTTTTTTTTTCTGGATAGTTACTTGAGGAATTGTTGATAGAGGATGTTCTTATGAAGCGGTTTTTAGCTTTGGCTTTGTCATTCTGCTGGTCATTAATTATTACTCCTCAGATAGACTTTCTTGTGTTTTTGTTATCGTGGTGGAATCCATTTTATTTTATTTCCCTTGAGTTTGGGGGAGTATTCATAATATAATTATCAGTTTTTTAAGGGGTACGGATCATGTCGTGAAGATTAAAAAAGACTGAAAAAGTCGATAAGGATGAGGCGAGGGATGCAATAATTTATCTAATATATGGTCAACGGTAAAAATAGAAAACAGGCGGTATCGGGACACTAAGAAAACAATAAAATACAGGATACTTTAAACCTTAATACTTTAAACATAAACCTTTAATACTTTAAAAGTAATGAGTCGCTTGTACCATCGTTTGTCTGGACAAAGCCAATACCGGAGAAAAAAAGTGGCGAGATTATTATTATTATTCACAGAAGTAAAAATCTCAGATCACAAAATCACAGGACTTAAAATAAATAGATAAACGTTCATTTCTTGAGAATTCTTGTACCTGCTACTTTTCAGGAAATTGAAAAGAGTAGACCACCTTGTTCATTTCATTTCAATCGTTCGATTTGTGTTAACAAAAACAATTGATGCTGGTCGCCACACTTGTATTAGATTAAGCATTGTTTACATTACATTGTTGTTCGTACTGGCAAAATACAATATGAATTCTGAAAACCCATTTTGTCAACTTGTGCAAAGTTTAATTTATTGAACTGAAAACTTAACTGTTTTTGGGAAGCTTCCTAAATTTAATGGCAAACCAGAAAAAGTGAGTCCAGATTTAATAATATTTTAAATATAGCGCCTAAATGAAAACCATGCTTTAATATCAATTACCTCAATTTCAATTCTCTGTTGAGAATAATTATTATTTTTCTCGACACCTGAGTTTTCAAAAGAAAATTAGTTTCGTATAAATTCAGACGGGTGCCTTAATTGTTATGTATGCAATGTCGCTGCAATAGAGCACGCGTGCCTGTGATATTTATAAATTTGAAGAAAAAAATGTTTGGAAGAAATTAGTTTATCAAGGATTAAGGATGGTAAGTAAGAATTTTATTGCTTTATTTTTTTGAACTATCAATAACCATAACCACCACCTTTTTGTTTTATTTTGAAAAAAATTCTACGAACTTGAAAAATTCGAGCATGAACTGTCTTTTTATCGCAAATATAGAAATTATTTTACTTGGACACTTTCTGTCCCGAACTAAAATTTAAATTAAAACTGTTTAAATTGAAAGGTATTTGTGTTGAATGGAAATTGGCATGTCTGGACTGTCCAAAAAGTGGACAGTTCTTGCTGACGATAAACCAGTGGACGCGTTTTTTTTGTTTTTTCTGACGGGACAAAATATGAGACCCCCGCTTCCCTCAACATTTTCTACTAAAAATTACTTCTGTGTTTAGAGGCCGTTTTTTGTATCATTTCCAGACCAGCTAACTTATCTGGTGCAAACTCTCATAAAAATGTTTGAAAGAACGAGGCATAGCGTGACCCTAACCCTCGCTGGCCCAAACAAATTTTACAAGGTTCCGAACTTAAGTGATCTTTAAATGAGATATTAACTGTATGTTACATGAAATACTTCTTGTTTGAGCTAAGTGGTTTTTTCTCGTATAAACACTCTGACCGGGGACGATTTGAAAATAATTTGAAAGAGCCGCAAACCATTGACTTTAAAACAATGAAAAACAAATTCCCGTCCTCTCATCTAAACGTGTTTTGTTGATGGTTCTTTTTTCTAGACGATGACAGTAAATCATCAAAGTGCTATATTTCACGAAGACCATCCCCATATCTCGCATATATTTCCTGTTCAACGAACACCCGGTAAACAAGCGTCGTACATCAACTTTCGTCGTAACGGTGATCACGTCCGTGCGGAATCGTACGATAGTAACTTTGCGTTAATGGGAACGGAATATCTACCTGCTTCTTTACTTAACGTTCATACGGACAATCGTCACTACCGACGACAATCTTTAGGAAAATTGAACTTGTTTCCAGACTATCTGGACAGTAGTAAAGAGCGTATGATGCTAGAATCACTCCGAAAGAATATTGAAGCACGATACTCCGAAGGAGATCGGATGACTCACCCTTACCGTAAACCCCTATTTACGCGGAACGATTATTGTTCAATTTACCGAAAATTGAAGGAAACCAAACACTTTTCTAAAAACCGAGAAATGAACGTGTCGTTTGAACATAACGAAAACATCATTCGCCAACATCCAGTGTTACAACCAGATTTTCGTGTTCCAGCTATACAGAACTATTCATTTGCAACACGTCCAAACTATCTGAATCACTATAACTCTGGCATGTGGACTGCTCATCATCTTCCTAACGAAGCGCCGCAAATGTACCGGCCGTCGTACAATATGCAACGAACCCACGTCTGTCACTCGTCAGATCGTCTACGTCACATAGATCTGCCAATGACAACGTTCAAGGATTCGTCACGAGAATACACGTCACTACTTGACGATCTTACAAGACTTGAGGATCTGACTCGGAAAGTCTCGGATGAGCATTACATTCAAGCTAGACTTCCGGCTAAACATGACAATGAGGCGGGTCGTTCTCTTTGCACCGACGACAAGGAGACGGGCTCTTCCCTTAACAACCACAGTAAGGAAGGTTGTTCTTTTGATAACGAAAGTGGGACAGGTTGTTCCCTTGTGATTGACGAAACAGTATATGAAGAAGAAGACAATGCCACTCGCCCCAGAAAGAAAATTAAAAAGTACTGGGAAATGGAAACGAAGTTGCTAAAGTGATCGCGTGCTTGTTATCGTTGTGTTAATGTTTCGGTGTCTGTAAAGATCGTTTCTACGATACGTAGTTGTTATCTTGAGTTCTTTTCTCCGTAATCTCTTTGTTCAAAAGTTTCCAACAGCCCCCCCTCCCCCGTCGTCCCATCCGTGCAACAACCTCTCTCTCTTTCTCTCTCTCTCTCCCCAGCAACACCCCCAGGTGTTACTACAATTGGAGACAGAGGGTGTCTGGCTTTTCAATATATATGAGTCTTTGTTGCCAGTTTTAATATTGTATTATTCACTTTTATTGTTTTTTTTTTATTGTAAATATGCTCATGTTTTTATCAAGACAAAACATTTTAAAAAGAACTGAAGATTTTTCATACTCATCTGTGAAAACACCTATGGAAATGGCCAATGACGTCGCCTTAATGTATACCAAGGACCATTTTATAAATTACGTCACAAGATATCGTCGCCTCGTTTTCAAGCTGAATCTCAATTTTAGAAAAATGTTTTGCGAAGCGTGGACGATACATTCGGGGGAAAATTTTAGTCACCTACGAAAATATTAGTAACCTTTTCCGTGATAAAGTAAATTGATGAAAGAGGTTAAAAGGATCCTCTAAGGATTGTGTACATCTTTCTTACCAGCTAGAACTTCTTGGTCAAAAGCTTCTTAAATCGTCTGAAAGAATGAAATTTCTCCCAAGCATTCATCGTCTTTGAAGTTTTGATGTGTCTGAAAGTTTGTCACGCTGAAACTTTGTTTTCGCAATAATTCTTATCTTTTTGGCATTTCGTATTTCTATGGTTATAGAAAGACACGTGATTCGTGTCGTAGCCCCTTTAATTTGCGGTTGCATTCCCTTTTTGTGTTATTGTAAATTGACTCAGCATTGTGATCTGCTTTGTTCAAGAACACCTCAGTGAGTGCGAACGAACGGTGGTCTTGAACAAAGGCTACTTGGATTTTTGACTTTGTTCTTGCATTAAATAAACCAGTAGAACATGTGCGGCAAAATAACCATAGCTTTCCAGTCAGCAAAATACACACTTGGCCATGTTGAATTTTACATTTCTGGAAACTTAAATGTTAGTACTATTATATCTGTGAAGAAAAATAAGGTTTTTCTGATTTTTACTGATAAAGGATAGTGAAATTTCCGAAAAACCGAAAATATGAAGAAAAAACAGTTCAAAAAATTGATCTGGTCTGCAAAATACACGCCCTTAAAATGAATTTAATGAGGCGAAAACCTTCTCTAGCTGACAAATAAGAAAGTAGTCTTAGAGATGATCACATGACTATTTTGTTTTTATTATTTATATATTGTTCTTAATTGGCAATTTTACATTTATTTCCTTTATTTATACATTCTCGTTTACTTTGCACCAATCAGATCGCTGATAGAAGCATTTTTCTCCAGCCTCCTTTCCATTTCTGTCAGTGTGTGCACAGCATCGGCGACATGTTGGACAAGATCACTCTAATGAAAACAAAACATCCAAACATTAAAATGCACATTCGAACTTGTCTATATCGAAACCCTTCAAATTGTCTGTGAGGAGGAGTGTTTTTTTTTTTTAGGAATGGCAAGCAATATCCGCCTGCTGTTTCAATAAAAAACACAGACTTGAAAATTTTGTCCACTGGAAAGGAAATAGACATTTCATTAATTACGTCACTGTCCTTTTGTTCTGAGTATTCGTCATTGCCTCGTTTCAAATCATAATAATAATAATATTTCCTTGCCTTTTTTTATATACGGACGGCGGGGAAGCGTATATCAAAAAGGCAAGAAACCCTGGTACGAGGTTGGGAGTGCCCCATAAAATGTTATGATTACTTTCGTCATGCAGAAGAACGAAATATTCGTTACGATTAGAAACGAGGCATTTCTGTAATCACGAGTGACGTGATTGAGGAAAAAGGTGTACTAAATTTTCGCGGATGAAAATCTTACGTATTTCGTGGGTCCAAGTGTCGTTTGGTGGATGCAACAAAAATTATTTCTAAAACGGTTTGTTCGTCTGAAGATGTGGAAAGGAGAAGAGAGAGTTTGCACACCACGTGAATGTTGAAAAGGAATTTCATTCCTCCAGGGAGTCCCCGAATTGTATAATGCCGCATAAATAGGGCGGTTGGTAAAATTTTGGAATATAACGGGCGGAAAGGTGGGAGTGGGGTGTAGTCTGTTATAAATAAGGTGGTGTCCGTTAAGTACACGTATGGACATCAAGTAGTAAAAGACATCCACCAAACGACTGCTAAGAGAGGTTTGACTGTACGTGGAAAAATTCTTAAACCATACCTCAGTATGTCCAAGCCGATCCATATTGTAAACATCTAAATAACCTTTTTTCAGTGTTTCTAAACAAACAAATAAACAATAAAACTCCAGGTCCAAATATGGTCACACAACCTATACATTTAAATGTTCAATCGAACTCCATAACTTTTGACATATCGTATGGCCAAGTTTGGGTATTAAAGGAAAGGGTATTTGAGGATGTTATTGGTGCAAACGAGAACAAAAAAGATTTTCGACTTGTTATTATTCAAGCTGCGATCTATCCGTCCTGTGCGCTTTATTCAAATAAACGCCGCATTTAGGTGCAGCGTTTAATTAGAGGGTGAGTTTATTTCTCTTAATCCCTCCGTCTATATGTGCGGCGTTTAAAAGAGGGCGGAGTTTACCAGAGGAAATACAGAAAGCCATTGCATTGTTAAGCAACAAACCTTGATCCTCAGAACCCATATTTAATCGAAGATTCTTCAAAATTGTTTTGAAACGTTGATCCTAGGAAAATTATACAAAACGAAAGAACTTTGAGAATATCTCCAAATCGAAAGTGAGGACCGTATTATTACTTCGAATAAGCGCCCCGGGTGTTTTTTTTTTTTTTTTAATTATTACATTTTATATTTTTTAGGCCATTCATCAACGTCAATATCATCATCGTCCATAATTTTAAAAAGGATTATTTTGAAAAGCATTACCGTTGAAAATCATCAAGGGAGCGGGGTTAGAGCAGGGGGAAAGGGACGTTTATTCGAGGTAATACACAGAAAAAAAAAACATCGGAAATAATAACTCGAGTTTAGTTAAGAAAGCATAAAATCGATGCAGCGTTTCTTTCGTTTCTTATGTTTTTTTTTTTAACTGTCTTTATTTAACATGGACACGTTGAAAACCCAAGCTTAAGGCTGGCTTGTAAAAACCGATCCGGGGGAGGTA
Source organism: Turritopsis rubra (assembly GCA_039566895.2). NCBI lineage: Eukaryota > Metazoa > Cnidaria > Hydrozoa > Anthoathecata > Oceaniidae > Turritopsis > Turritopsis rubra. The sequence continues at coordinate 12,165,114 of CM077628.1, forward strand.
TGACATCACCCCAACCCCCGGATTTAACATCAAATTTTCTTAACAGTTTACTTACTCTGATCAAGTTTGGTAGTTTCATGTGAACACCAGCACGAAGTGCAGTTCCCACACCACTCGGACAACTTAGTAGATATCCATAATCATTATGAAACACAAACTCGAGCCCATTCTCCTTCATGTGAGTTTCAAGTTCTTTCATGGCTGTACAAAATCTAAAACATAACGAACCCGCTTCTTTTCACTTGCTATATCGAAAATGGCAAGCCCTGGGGACGAGGGTGCAAAACACCATCTGCAACCTAATTTCTGACAGAGTCGTTAGTAGTGTAAAAGATAACCTAACGTCATTCAAATCGCATATTACTAGCCGGAGATGATTTTGTTTTATACGATCTATTGACAATCGAACATTGGTGTTGATGTGTTGGCTACTTGGGGATGCTACACTACAGTCTGCATTATTTGGGATAACAGGGAACAATCATTAAGGTAAAAAATATGAACATACTCTTTAAAAGACTGGACGAAATTCAATTTTCGGTCCCGATACATTATACGTAAGTGATCTTCACGATTGGTCCATGCAAATAGGGTTCCTTGGTTATTATAAAATACACCACGTCCGTGCGGCCAGTCTCTCGTCGATCCAGCATGTTGTAATGTAGGGCTGGTTGGTTTTTCTGATATGCTTTGAAGGATATCGGGTAATTGTCGGCGATCTTCACCCGACATGTCCGACAGATGCATGTATGTGCCGTCAAAATCACCTGAGCACGCGAATAAAAACATTGCTCAAGTTAGAGTTCGTCATTGATTGCATTAAGAAGACATAACGATGGTTTATTATGTACAGAGGATTATTATTTTTTATCGTGTATCGTGGGCGTTAATGTAATTAATGAAAGGCGTAAAATTAATCTAAGAAACGTCAACCAACTTAGACATGGCGTAAAAAACTTTGCTCGATGATTGAGGGTGAAATATAAATTTGTGGGAACTGAGCTTATTATGGTCATACAGAAATAACACTTATAATTACCAGATAGGGATTCCAAAGTGACTTTCAGTAAATTTTCAACGTGTTTTCTTTCTGCTCGGCTGCATCTCGGTGGAAATCGAAAGCCACGAACACACCTTCCAATTAGAATATGTGTCGATTTCACATAGATAGGATCAAATGCTTTCGCTGACAAAAAGAACACGAAAAAGTCATTACAACAAGAGCGTTGATCAGTATCATCTTTACTTACATTGAACAAAACATCCTGCTTGGACTTGTTAACTTAAATAATGATCTACAAGTACTTGTTTTACCTTATTGGCCCAAATTTATTGACGTTATTTTAAAAAAATTCATGGTCAAACTCTCACAGACAAACATATAACCGTCAGGTCTTTTAAAGGGCGTAAAAAGGCCCAATTAAAGTAATTACTAAAGGGTTCAAATTGCTACTCACTATGAATATTTTCAGCGGATAGGTTTGTCTCATGTGGTTTTGCGCCTCTGATAAAGCCACGATGGCGGTCACTGATAACAGGATCAAAAATTTCTGCAAACACATCATAACATTCTTCATCTCCTGCAACAATTCCACAACTCATTTTGTCTGGATTGTCGACGCCTGTCTGAATACACGAATCAATGTCGAATCCAGAAGACGTACTTCTCCGCCGTAACTCTTCATACAGCTGTAATGTGAGATATCTAGCCATTAGCGATCTGAGAAAATGAAAGAATAAGATGCATACAAAAAACTGCCGTTGAATTCGGACCGATTTTCAATTCCCGGTTTGTTCCTACGTTGATGACTTTTTTACTTTACTCAGACATTCATTAAGTCAGGCAGTTTTTTTTATTTCCTTTGAGAATCCGATCATCGGGAGACAACTGTGTTTTCCAGAGAACTGGAAATCTGGTTTATAATGACAAATTTTCTCTTTAGTGGGATGCGGGTTTTAGCAAATTAAAAAAAGAATCTGATATATACCAAGTAAAAAATTTCTAAAACTTATAGACATTGTAATGAAAGGTGTTCGCAGAAAAAAGCTCTTTCCATGGAACATCAATGAAACGCCATCACGCCAAAGGAAAAATAGAAGGTTCTACCGGTTGAATGCTCTTAGTTTAATGTTTGTTGAAATACTTAAATTTTCTCCATCGACATAATGATCAAAAGCTATCCTGCATATGCGATTTTCAACAACGAAGAGTTCTAACGACGAATTTCATTGGATAAAAAGCATACCTGTTGTTCCTATCAATATCAGGATAATTTTCCGAAGCAGAATATAACGGGTATTCACGGGTGTCCAAAATTATTCCGCTAGGGGTGGGTGTTCCGAGCAGCAACGTCATATTGCTGAACTGGTTTGCGCCAGGTTCTAGGATCGACTTCGAATCTTTCGTAATCATGGGAACATCATTTTCCCTGTTCAGAAATCCGATCCGTTTCAAAAATGCTTTTGCTCCAAGCAAGCCAACCACACAACCGGCTGTGAAGCCACCTGTGCAATAAAGTATAGTTTCGTTCATGCGTCCGTGAAATGAAAAAGGGATTCGTTCATATGTTGCGTATAACCGTTCGTGTTGGAGATTTTCAATTCGTGTGAACAAACCTTCAATGACGTCAAATGTATGTGTATGTATGAATACCTTTTGATTTAATATTCTGCAGAATAATGTCACGCAAGTAGAATTTCTTCTTGAAATATTTGTATGGTGTTGTCTATGTCTTATTTTTTAAATTATTATGGATTTATTTATTTATCACAAAAATGTTATTCAAATAGTTAGTTTGGAAGAAAACCATTTCTTGCTAGATTTATCAACAAGGTAGCCCTTTGCTAGTCTAGAGAATTCGTTAAGGTTTGTGCGTTTTCTGCAGGCTAGTGGTAGGTCATTGAAGGTGTTACAGTAGTCCCAATTGAAGGTAAGTGGTTTTTTTTAGGTCCTGCACCTGTTGATCTCGTGATTGGCATTCTCACAAGGATCGTGTTTGTTGATCGAAATAATTCTTTAAGTATTCTGGCCAGGTAGTGTCGTGGAGTGATTTGAACGCAGATTGGGCAATACTGAAGAAAATATCTTCTGGCAGCCCTGATAATTTAATTACGTCATTTATTCGAGAGTAGTTGTTGTTAACAAAACTGTCGGGAATGTCGATAAAAACCATGTTGGCGTATTTCTTTTTTGACATGACGAGGGTTGTTGCCAGGCTTTTTCGTATGTTGTACAGTGTTAAGCGTTTGATGGATCGTAACGATTTGAGTGTACTGCAACCAGAATATAAAATGTTTTGGATATGACAATTCCAGTTCAGGTCGTCTTGAAAAGTAACATCAAGCACTTTTGTTTCATTAATTCTTTCGAGCGATTTGCCATTGATCTTGACTGAGTAGACATTTTCCTCTTGCCGCTTGTGTTTTCTGAGCACCTGTGTGCTTGCAAATAGGATCGTTTTAGTTTTGCTTAGGTTAAAGATGAGATTGTTTTGCTGCGACCCGTGAAATAGGTTTTCAAAATCATTTCCGATACGACTCGAGCCTGTCTTTTGGCTTACAATGACGTTAGATATTGGTGTCACCAGCGTATTGAAGACTGGTCGTATTGGAATTCCATGACATATCAGAGACGTAAAGTTTGAACAGTTGAAAAGTTCAGTTGTTTTAGCTTCTTCAGGAGTATTGCGTAGTGAACTGTATTGAATGCTTTTGAGTAATCTGCTAGGATGGCGATGGTGATTTCTCCCTTCGAGATGGCTTTTCTAATGTCATCCTTCAGTTTCAATAGGAGAGGTCTTGTGGAATGTCCCTCTCGAAATCCAGATTACTTAGCGATACAGTTGTTGACGATGTGTGTAAAAGGTGATGAGAGGTATTCTGCAACTGGCTTGATAAAAGTAACTGGTATGTGATCGAAACCAGTCAAGCAGAAATTTCTCAGCTCCTTGATTACTGCTTCGATGACTGAAGGGGTCACTTCGTTTAGCCAGAATGCTGTTGGCTCGTCCGGATCTAGAAAATGTTTGGTGTTTGTATCTGGATCTTCACTGGGGTTATCTTTGATGCGAGGGCACTATAATGGTCGTTTAGAGAATCAGGGTCGGCTCTTATCTTTTTCTGACTTGGACTTAATATGCGGTGGATTGTTTTCCAGATTTCCTTTGGTCGTTTCGACGATAGAGCTCTTTTATAAAGCGTAGCTTTGGTTGATTTAATTGTTGATCTTGTTCCTAACAGCCCTGAATGCATTCAAGTCTACTGCTGATAGTAATTGGTGTGCTTTGTGACGTAGGGTGTTTCGCTGCTCTTGGAGGTTTGAAATGCTTTGATCAGCCATCCAAGGTGCAGGAGGTCGTGTGAACTTTGTTCGCTTGAATGGAGCGTGTTGTTCGACGCAATCTAGGATCAGACGATTTAGCGTATGAACTCGATCTTCACGATCATCAAAGAAATAAATTACGCTGAATGGGATGGAGCTGAAGGTTGAAATATAACTTTGGAGATCAAGGTTTTTCATCTGTCTTATGCATTTGTAGCGTGGCTCAAATTTCTGTTTCTTCACATTGATGATTGTGTAAGGACAGGCATGATCACTGATTTCATCCGCTGGAATGACGCCTCGATGTATGACTTTTGTTGAAATGTTTGTGATTAGATGATCGATGTATGACTTGCCTCCCTGTGTTGGTGAATATGCTGATGTAAGTCAAATGAATGAAGGATGTCATTATAAATTGTGTACGATTGCTTTGAGTCTCCATCAGGTCAATGGTGAAGTCACCGGTGATACTGATTATTCCGTCAAATTTTGAGTGGATTTGAGAGAAAGAACGTGTATTTGTCAAGCTAATTGTTTTCATTCAATTTCGGTTGGACTTGGTTGGTAGACTACGGCTAAAATCATTGAATGGTTTTTGTTTCTCCCTTTTATCTCTATCCAAAGGATATTATCCTTACAGACTTTGTAAGAGTGTTTTTTATGTAAATTGCGACACCTCCACCCCGTTGTTCTTTCCTGTTTCGATACTCAAGATTAAATAAATGCACTAGAACGACGAGCCCAGAAAATTGTTGGTACACTTTCAACAATACCATCATCAAAGCAAATTAAAATGAAACGAGTAGTTACCATAGTGTAAATATATTTATGTATTATACGACTGAATGAACCATCCTGTATAAACATTTGATAATAATAATAATAATAATAATAATAATAATAATAATAATAATAATAATAATAATAATAATAATAATAATAATAATAATAATAATAATAATAATAATAATAGCCAGGTATACGTGCTAGGTTAACCATCTGTAAGTAATCCTTGAATCAAGTTTCGGAGACGGTTATTATATCCGAAATCATATGTTAGAAGTAAGTTATTGGACTCGGAAACAGAAGAACAAATGGATCTTGCATTTAAATCAGCAATGTTGGTGTGATTTTTCGTGGCTTTGATTCTCTCAATATGCTCATTAACATTGACATTAGGCTCGATATTGTTCACATGTTAAAGGCAATAACCGAATATAAGTGTCAACAATTAGCTGCCCAAATAAGAAAAAAAATGTAACCGTTCGCGATCACTGCTGAGTCTTCAGATTACTGACAGTCTCTGCTTATATACTCATTTTTGCCTTTAAACGTCTTGAAATTGAGCGAACAGTCTTGGAACATTCGCTACATTTGGTTTTCAGAGGTTTGTCTCGATTGTCTCGTTACTTTGTAGGATGATATTAAATGTTGCGACGGAGTTTGGATCGCTTAGAGTATTGGATGTTTGCGGATTTTAAAGCGAGGATTTTTTATTGTACCTTTTTTTCACGTGTGAAGCTTTAAAAACGTCTTCTCGGTTCGTCTTTGTTGACTGGTTGAGATGATCAACAGGAAGATGAAAATGTGTAGGTATTGTATAAACGAGTGTTTCTTCATTCTCTTCGGAATTATCTTACAGAAAACGAACTCAGAAAAGACCCAATTAACTCCTATCTCAACTTTGTTCAAATTCTGAAGATTATGTCAGTAATGCAAGGGAGAAATATTATATTTAAAGTTTAAAGTTAGACTAAAATTACGTGGACGACAAAATTCCTTTCGTTGCGCTGAAATCCTTGCATTGGATGACTTGTTGATGCAAGAATTTGAAATTGATAATATCGATGAGAAGAGGAATATTATTCGCTTTCAGATTCAATTAAGAAAATAGAACTTTTTTTATTTTTTATTTTTATTTAATTTATTTAAAGTCGGTTACATATAATATCTAGTTTCTACATGTAAATACATAGATGCTAATGCAGACAGACTAAAAAACCCTGTCTTTTCATATCGGTTGCATTCAAGATTCTCTATAGATAACTGGAGATATTTGGGCAGATTTTAGATATCGAAAACCTGATCTCTTTGCGACTTCAAAACGAGCAGATGAATTCGTGAGACTCGATTATCCAGTCACTTGGTGGGTCATCAAAGTTGACCAAAATTGACTAATCAAGTCAACGAATTCAAGTTGTAATCGCCAAAATTCTTTTAAAACGTATTCTTTTTTTGCAAATTTACCTCGCTAATTTTACGTTGCAGATTTTTTCGCTACGAGTGCTGTTTGGACAACTGCGAGAGCGGCACCAATACCACTTTTTGTTAAACCTACCATGGTTTGGAACTCGCCCCAACACCCCTTTCCTGTTCATATAACACGTGTATGCAAGACATTGAATCCCACTGCAGAGAAACGACGCCATCTAACTTTACGGTGCGACTGGATTGGAGGAAAAGGATGCAACAGACCTTTCCCGAATTCTGTTTAAACAGCGTAACACAGCCTAGTTACCATGTTCTGCCTCGTTTTCAATATCAAAATTGCTTTTAACTGCACAACAGAGAATTGGAATAATAGAGAGCATCACCAAATCATTAAGTTGTAAAATGAATTACATCAAAACGAGGCGGGAAATGTTGATTAGGCCATAATATGGTGTAATAACAGAAATTCGAGTCTATATTATAGCCGATGGGCAATGAAAAGCAACATAAAAACCACGTGTCGTCGCCCCTAACATCATAAACAAAGAAATCCTTGGAAGATGGTGGATAGTCAGTGAAATATTGTTTCATGCGAATTAAGAGAAAGTTTATTTCATTTCGGATTTTTTCACCACAGTAATGAGAACTACAAACAACATTAAAAATTCATTCATATGATAATCGAAAATGTTTATAATTCTTGACCAAGAAAACTGAAGAGTAACCTTGATTATACAAACAAGCTAAACAAGGTTTACACAGCTGGAATTCCCGAGAGTAACCGAGAAAAATACTGTGGCAATAGAATCTGGGTTCATCCCAAAGGTAATCTAACGAGTGTGTCTATCTAACGGATTGGTTACTTAAAACTTTTTGGTTGAAAGTCTCCTTTTGTTTGTTTGGAAGAACGAAGCATGACGTAACCATGACGAACTACCCTCGTTATCCCAAGGCAAAATAAAGTTTTCACCACAAACTAGTGAGACACCAGATAGATAGACATATAGACAAACATTCCCACTAGACGAATAATCCATGCGATGTTACACATAAACTTGTATTCTGATTGGCACAGATTTCCTTGACGAAATGTTTTAACCAATCAGGACTGGCACTTTACTTTTATCAGAAAACATTCACTCCGACAAGGTAAACCTGAAAATTTTTGTCCTTTCGAACAAAGAAAGTTTTCATCCCTATAAAGAACACGCGTTTAAAAAAAAACAAGAAAATACATCTACATAAAATTGAAACATATAACTAATTCTCAAATGTTAATATTTATTTGCCTAGAATGTCAATCAATAAACGTCGGTTAAAAATTTGACGAAATATCGGCTGTTAACGTAACACCGGAATATCAGATTCGGGAATTTTTGAAATTCGAAAATACGAATTAATGACCATAAAGCGTTTCAAGATCTTTTTGATAGAAACTTTGCAGACTTTTCCGTTTGAGTTTGAAAGCGGCGGTGACCAACTCCGATTCGGGTGTCCATTGTTCGACGCATAACTTGATCTTCAAAGGTGTTTCCGACTTGTGAAGTTTATCTAAAACAAAGTTCTGAGTCACCGTAACAGTTGATTGACATGACTGCTTAAAATGAACGATGTTCAGCTCTTTCATATTTTATAGATAAATATTTTTTAGTTCTCACGTCTATATTCGGCAACAGGCAGCTTACGAAACTACGACGACAACGAAGACGGTGACGTTACTCAAATAAAAGCTCTGTTTTCCTTGTGGGTTTCATTTAGAAAAGAAACCTATTTCATACTATACCATTGGGAGAATATTGTCAGTTAATTACATCATCAACAGATTTGCACGTTCTACATACAACGTGAAAAGTTATGTTTTCAAGTCGTACTGACAACAGAGGCGAGACCGGAAGTGAACTCAAACCGCTTTGAAAAATTAAGCTGTTTACATGAAACATTAACCCTTTTTTGCTGAATCAGCGGATTCTTCTAATAAAGTTTGAACATAATGGCGGAAAATCCTTTCAGAGAGGGACATCTCACAAACTAGCCAAAATCAAAACAAGAGTTGCGCATGTGCATGAAAACAATTGCGCATGTGCGGTATAGAAAAACCAAACCGCTATATCGATAAACAGACTTTCACTGCGGGGAAGCAGTGTTTACATGGAAATTTGAAACTGGTTTGAGATACCAATTCGGTCAATTTGACCTTCGCCCGAAGTCATGTAAACAATAATAAGAATTGCATCACGCATCGAAGTGAAGTTTTTCATTTCAAACCGATTTGAGTTCACTTCGGGTCTCATGTAAACGGCCTCTAACTTAAGGCTCGTTGTCATTTAGCGAAATTTTCCGCTCTAGCCCAAGAAGCTCAAGAGAACTTTCCTTTACACCTCAATTATATTTCCATTGAACGTCAAACACTGCACGTGCCTTCGCAATCCATTTGGGAATGTCTTCGATATTCTTTCCGATAAATATCACGTAATGTTTATAAAATGCTCAAAGATGATGGCTATTTCTAACGAGTGAGAAAAACAACGCAGCGAAGAGTCTAATGAATTCAAGGTTGTCGCTAAACTGAAGAGCAATCTTGGAGAGCATAAATTCTCCCAGTCAGCGGTATTTTTAGCAAGGTACACATGCGCAATTACGGTGCTCTTGAGCTTTTTTCACCATAGCGAAAAATGCAGCTAGATGGAAACTAGCCTTTTTGTTTCTCTCGCATTAATTTCATCCTGTTTTGATAGGTTTTCGTTCTTCCTATTTAATTTGGGACATCCGGAAGACAGAAGTAGCAAAATATAATGACATTTAATGAATCAAAACATTTGCGTTGACAAATCAAAATCATTATAATTTTTTGTTTTGTTTTTATAACTAACGCAGTGTGAACTGTGCTTTGTAATCATATTACACAATACACTACGCTTGTTTTTCTAATCAGTCAGCCACTCCTTTTTTCAGCTCGATGAACCAGACGATCTCAATCGCAGTAGCTAAAAAGTCCTCCATTTAAAAAAACAAACCGAACGATTTAAAAACTTTGAAAGAAAAATAAATTACTCGTTTTCGCCACATTGTTGATATCCTTCATCACAGCGTCTAAAACTTGCTTTTCACAACATAGGTCTTCAAAACATTTGTTCAATTTGAGCTCTTCGCCAAGCTCCCGCAAGTGGGATTGAGCGGGAACCACAAGCATAATGATATAGGATTCGCTGCTATCGCCGTAAGCACAACAATTTTCAATGTATCTGGATTGCTTTAAACTCGCCTCAACTTTACCCAACGACACATATTCACCGTGTGCAAGTTTCACCAAATCTTTCTTACGATCTTAATAAAAACAAATCCAAAAAAAGTTACAAAAATAACATATCGAACGAACAGCGAGAATTGATAGAGAAATGGTTATGGACAAACGTTCCCGCATAAAAAAGATCACTAAGTCAGGATTGACTGAATGTCTGTTCAAAAAGAAGAAATCAGAACAGACTATAATCGATTTACTAACGACACCCTGTCGTCGTCGTCGTCGTCGTCGAAAAACGTGCCGAACAACTTACCTATGATTTTAAGAACGCCGTCGGGATGAACTTCGCCAATGTCGCCAGTATAAAACCAACGCTGTCCATCTTCCGTCTTGAACGACTCATCCGTTTTCTCCTGTTGTTTTAAATATCCCATCGAGACATTGCTACCACCGATGATGATTTCGCCACGCGGGTAAGGTTGATCGTTCACTGTGTAGCCGCCTAACCGGAAATGATAAAGAATTTATATTTACTGGAAACTTTTTGGATTTATGTACCCCTATTGAGGTTTGATAGATTAGAGCCATTATTAATATCCTTTCTCTGGAGTGAATGTGTATTTGTGGAAGTTTGGGCTCTAGCCTATCTTTTTATCAGTCTAATATGCTACTTTGGGGGACCGGTGCTGCCCACAGTTTTCCAGTGAAGTTTGGGTCCTAGTGGCCGCAGAAGTATTAAATATGCAGCAGCACCCTTTATTTGGTTACCTTTCTTGTGCGTTATAAAGAATATACATGTATACTCAATCCATTGAACTCGTTGATTGAATGAAACAAATTGATTTGGTAACACATAGAAAGGAAACTACCTTCCTCCCAGCTAACCAGTTTAATTTCAGAGCAAGCAACAGGACGTCCAACTCTTCCCGTCGAACGATCCCATTCTAAAAAAAAGGAGCCAAAATAACCAATCAGGTTCGAGAGAATCACACCAAAAACAATCAATGTTTAGTATAGGAGCACGAGATCAGGTTTTCTTCTTGTTACCTGCTGCGATCGTTCCGCCAGCACACGTCTCCGTCAGACCATATCCTTGACCGACAGGACAACAAAAACAGACGTTCATGAACTCTTCAGTCTCGGCAGATAACGGAGCACCCCCACTCAACATCAAACGAACACAACCGCCAAGAATACCACGGATCTTACTGAACAGTATCCTAAGTAAACCAGGAAAAAACACACGATCAGATCACGTGATACTGGTAAAATAAATTCACACGATGATGCTGTAGAAGTTGTCAAGAAAAGTTAACAAAATATATACTTGTTCAACAGCGGCGAGTCGTATCCTTTACGAGCGAGTTTCAACTTGTAGTCATAGGCAAACTTGAAGAACAGTTGGGCAAATTTGGGTCCAGAAGCTACCTTATCGAGCACCGCCTTCCTCATCCTGTCCATTATCATCTGAAGTACAAAATTTACACATCTCATGCCTTGAATGAATCTCCAGTGACTTTTTTGAAAACGATAACAGATGCGTTGTACATTGGAAAAAAGATGCAAGTAAATGTTTAACTCACTGGAACAGCACACATCACTGTCGGTTGAAGCATAGTGGCATCACCTTTAGTTCCTTTCTTAATTTTTGATGACTAAAGTAAAATTTAATACGTTAGTGTCTTATAGAACACTAGAAAGGTTCACACATTATTTCAATTATTCTATTACAAGGATAAAGTGAAACACGCATCCAAAATTATTTATAGAGGTACGTGTACATGTTATAAAGGAAACACTGATAGAAATACTGAAGTAAACTGATCATTAAATGATCAGAGCCTTCTAATATAGTCCACAACCCAGGGCACAGTTTTCATTGGAAAGTAATTAGTCGTAGATAAAATTCTTGAAACACTAAGAGTGTGTCAAACTAATTATTTGAAAGCACTTCACAAACACGGCAATAACTCCATAAATTCGAGATAAAGCTTGATATCTCTCCAATAAGTGGTTTCAAATTATTAGTTCTGCATTATAACTAACCTGGTCTGATAAAGTTAAAGCATTTGAATATCCAATGGGAACAGCAAATGACAAGCATGCACATTCTAAAAAAAACCAACAATAATAAAATGCTAACCCAAAAGAACAGAGATTTGTTACACCATGGAGAGTTAATGACTGTGAATCGGTACTAGAGTAAAATGGTCCATCAGACGAGAAAATGAGTGAACATATAAACCGAGACTTCATTAGAAAGTGTGACCAGTAATTAGTTTTATTATGCAACTTAATTCACTTCTTTTAAAAAACCAAAAAAAACAGCAGCCTCCTAATCAGATGACCACTCGTAAAAGTGATATACATGGACTATCTTACCACATATTAATTCCATTATATGTGCCAGTGGCAAGTAACCAATATACCGGTCTTCTGGCCTAAAATAGAAAAACAAGAAAAATAGAAAAACAAAGTAATAATGAAGAATCTGGAGTAAAAATATTTCATAGTCTCTGATTAGACAAATGATAAGGTCATGAAGATACATCTAAATTTTAGACAAACTTCAGTTATTTTATGATGACAGTAGTTTCCCACCCATTCTTGATATATTGAGCCTCTTTCTGATTTAAGTAAAAGATCAATCACAATACCAAATTGCTAGATACTGATTTCGTGACCAACCGATCTGTATAACGGCCAGCACTTGAACAATGGATTATTATTAATTATTTTCAACTTAAATCACGTTTACTTGAAATTACACCTGACGTCACCATACAAATTCAAGTGGAAGACATAAAATTGGACTAGTTAAGAATCTTAAATTTTGTATGTTTGATGATGGAGAAAAAACAAAACAATGACTTGATAATGATCGACAAACAAATTGATTCACATGTGATTAACTAGTAATCACATTAATATTCGGGTGATTTTGGGTTTGTTATAAACCTTGGGTTGATTTATCCAAAATCACCCTCAAAAACATGTGATGACTAGTACAAACAAACACATACGTTAAAATGACATCATTGCAAAGTGCACTCAAACAACTGGTTATATTGGAATGAGTTATTATCACGCCTAAAAAATAACGAGAAATAACAAAAGGAATTGATATTAAATATTGATGCAATGTGATTGATGATGAAAAAGAAAGGAAAAAAGAAGTAGCAATAACTGACCTTTGGGTACTCCAGTGGAACCACTTGTGTACATCACAACAGCTGTATCATCAGGTTCAGGTGATTCCACAGGCTCATTGACTATCAGATGAAAAGCAGAATTTTATTCAATAAAATAAACAGTGATAATTCCAAACTCAAATGCCACATCCACAACATGCTTTTCCTTAAATGTCTTATGTAAATTATGAAAGCCCTTATGAAAGGCAGTAACATACCCCAACGCACTTTCACACCATTCACTAATATGGGCACCTACACTTTGGTACCCAAAAAGGGTTATACAGAAAGTGTAAAAAGAAACCAGGCCTGGTTTTTCTTTCTGTCAAAAAGAACATAATATTGTCTTTGGATTGGATATTATGAATATATTTTGAAGTCCACATCAGTGTTGCACACTGCCACGAAAATTATCACCTTTTTTATCAAAATTTATTTCCTTTCATCAAAAAGGAGTTTCTTGTGACATCATCTTTTTTATAGATTCCATGAAGGAAAGTGCATAAGTTATGTTCCAAGTGCTGTTTTAGAAGTCAAACATGTGTAGTTCGTTTTTGGGAAACATGTTTTCTAGTAAAACATGGAAGAAAAAAATGCACAATCGCGTCTTTAGAATAATAGCAATTCAAATTTGTCAACAAATAAAAGATTTTTGATGTTTTTGAACGTCATCATGATGATTGTTGTGTTTGTTTACTTTTTTTTTACAGCCAGCCATAATTATTATTGCATCTCTTGCCTCAAATTGAGTTGTGGTGCTTCACCATAAATCTTAAGATCACATGATTCATGTCGTAGCCCCTTTAAGTGAAACTTTTACACAAAAGTATGTTTCCTCAAAGACTTGAAAAACTGTATTAACTGACAAAGATTGATGTAAAATGTAAAATATTTTTAATCAGGAAAAAGATCAGTATTTCTAACCATTTTTAATCTTTGAACCCAAATCTTCAACTTGTTTCAGTGAGTAAATCTTTACATGTTCTGGGAATTCGTTCAGCAAGACTTGCTTCGCATCCCCGAAGTAAATAATAGTCTTTATAAAGTGGAGATGCGAGATTAAATTTTTCAATTTTGGCAAAAGATTTGCATCTGTAAATACAAAGTCTGCTTCTGCCTCATTAAATCCGTGCAGCAGAGCATCATCTCCAAGTGTCGCATAGATAGTCACAACTATGAAAAAATCAATTAAATAATTACTAATAAGAATATAACAAAATCAAAATGTAAGATCCAAAACCCTTTCCGTATCAAGGCTGTGAAACTTTGATTGAATCTAAAAAATTATCTTATTTTTTTCTTTGCTCTATGTTCGTGAAACTAAAAAAAACCCTGAAGATTTGGACATTTCAGGCAGGTTCAACCATTACCAATAGTTAATAGCTAAAAAGTGTGAAGTATGCCTGAAGGGGTCAATATAGTTATTTTTCAGATTTCTGGAAACGAAGAATTAAAAAATATTGAAAAATTAGGTTTATATTTCTTTCAGACTTTTTTTAGAATACTTTGCAAAGCTCAAATCATTTTTATTTTGTAGCTTGCACATATCTTTGCAAATATTTTAACATTGTAACCGTATGACTTTGTGATTTTACCTGGAAAATTCCGCATGAAACAAGCCTGAGCACTCAGCATCCATTCAGCTTTAGTTTCAGCAAATATGACCACATACTCTCTTGTCTGAACACCAAGTGCCTTAATTCCACTACTGATTCGTCTGACATGGTCATATGCCTCGTTGTAACTCATCCATTTGTATTCTCCCAAAATAACTTTTTTGAATATTCTACCATTAGGTTGGACTTCATCTGCTTCAGATAAGAGTTCCCGCGTTCCCATGCAACCACGCTCTCCATGCTTTTCCACAGATTTCCTAAGGAAGTGTTAATAAAACCATACTAGCTGTGTGGTGTTGCTTACTCTGAGCAATAAACATGTCCGAAAGAGAAGACCGCTTTTTTTGTGTTATTAAATTCTATAAATCTTGGACTAAAATACTGGATGTGCCAAAAAACAAAACAAAACATAAAAAACAAGATAACTGGTTTGTCAATTTATACGAAACCTTCCAGAAATGTGCTAACAACTCAGTTTAGGAAAGTAGAGTTTACTGGAAAGGAATGAACGCAGGTGTTCCAGACAAAAACCTTCATCAATCATCAATAGTTTCAACTTGTTTATCCTGAAATTACTTACTAACTTACAGTAAATCTGCTATTAAATGATGGAGGCAATTATTGGAGGCCCTTAATAGAGGTTTTACCGTATCCATTTTTATGCTAACTGAAATAATTTGGATTGGGTTGAAAATGTTTGTTTCTTACTACAGAGTTATTCAAGGAGTTGTATTAGAAAAACATTTCTGCAAAATTTCAGGAGCCACTCTCATTTTTGGATTTTCATTGAAAAACAAGTGACACTCATAAATCCAATCCATTTCACATAAATCCCCCAAAAATTGCCAACTTGAACTTGATCCACACTACACTACACAAAAAATTAATCAATCTGAACTCATACATTCTACATTAAAAATACTATCAATACCTCTGGACAATATAATCCCTCCTCTAAGAGTCACCTATCTTGATGCAGCACTATTTTGTACAGTAGGTTGTTTTTTTGGTTAGAATTTTAACAGCAAAACTACCTTTACTGTAATAATAGGTTCGTAACAGAGCCAAGACACTAGGTAAGTAAATTTGCATATTATATCAGAAAGTCCCATAGATCCATAATTAGATACACTTAAAGTGTTAAGTTTTAATACTAAGCATCATGTTTCTTGAAGGCATGGTTTTTCGTTCTTAACAACATGTTTACCAAAACTGATACAGCAAAATCAACATGTGAATATAATTGGCTGGTATTAAAAAATTTTCATAAGAAAAACATAAATCAGATTAGTTGCTTAAAATACTTCTTCAAATATTGACCCTAATTTGTTGCACATTTTTTTCTCACACTTTTAAATTCCCTTTCATTGTCAAAAAGCCGTCATTTATGAAAACAGTTAAGAACTGATTTTTGATAAAAAATTTTTTTAAAGACAACAGAAGGTTGGAAAGGAAGAGACAAAAAAGAAATGTTGTTAGCCATGTGTAAATTGTTCCCATTTAACCATTTTGGGTCCTTGTGAAGTGGCTTTATGGAAACCTGAGGACCAGAGAAACTGAAGCTGGGCAGTTTTGTAAACAAGGGACTAAAAGAATGTCAGAAAGGATCCTTAAAAAATCAATAACAATAAGTATTATAATAAAAGTAAAAAACAACATTAAAGAATGGCTTTGAAAAAATATTTAAGGAAGTATCTAAACAAAGTGACAAATTAGAAATAAGAACAGGTTCCTTGTGTATATTTTTCACAATACAGTCCGAAAGAAACTTTATGTTTCCGCCTTTCCTTAGAACTTCCATCTTCAGAAGTTAAACAGTCCTTTGTTTATCTTTGTTTATATAAAAAAAATTTAAAATCTTTTGTGTGTGAGGTTTCTTTCAGGGTATACTGTATAATTGAATTGGAATTAAAAACAAGTTAAAGTGAACATTAAAAAACACTTCCCTGGAATCATGATGGTTCGAAATTTATATTTTTTATTTTTAGTATATTCTTAGATTTGGGATGTGGAAATTACTCAGTGAAACTTGGCCAGACATGACTGATGACAGTACATTATTTTCATCCCTGATATTAATTTTCAAACAAAGTCAGAAACTTTGACTTATATTATAAAATGTCCATAGAATTATTTACTTTATTCTGCAGCTCAAAACTTTCCCCGTCTTAGTTGCAGTTGAGTCCCATTACTACTGACCCGTTCCATAAACCTGTAATGGTTTTAAAGAGTGATTCATTATGTTTGGACTCATTTCTTGCAGAACAAGATAATCGTGAGGCAATATTGTTTTGTCCAAATGTTAGGTTAAAGCCTATGAACCTGATTTTTACAGATTATCTTTTTTTTACTGAAGAAACATTACAAGTTTGCAGAAAAAAACATCAAACAAGTTAGAGACAGTGTAAACCAACCCTAAAACTGACAACAGGAATAATAATGTTTTTCTTTCTTTTTATTTTCTGTTGATTTGAGGTAAAAATATATAAATGATGCTAACATGGGTTGGTTTAGCTAGCATCAATTCTATACTACTTATCATCTGGACAAAAAAAAAAAAAACCCCAATAAATACAAGCACCTCACACCACCCAGGGGTCCTGGAACCCATACTCTCTATTAGGCTGAAGGAAGTCATACCATGAAATAGACGTTTCCTTTTTCCTTCTTCATTGATGTATTGCATCAATTTTTCATAGCGATATTGTGATTATCAAACTGTTTGAATAAAGGAAATTTTCCAAAAAAATGAGCTTTTTCATGTGGCAGGTAAGCCAGTGGTCACATGATGCGAGTGGTGACGGTAAACTTAAGTATGACTTCCTTCAAGCTTAGTTCCTCCAGGTAGGTTCAACCCGTAAACGAGGGATCTTAAAGGTTTTTAAAGTCTGTAAACTGAGATACTTTTGTTTATAAATTTGCAAACTGCACTATAGATTTTATGATATTTCTGTCACTAATATTGCATCGGTAAACATCCCCTTCGCATCAGATAAAAAATTATTAAATTGTTGAACAAACAAAATTAGCCTTGTTTTTTGTGTCAACTTTGCCCTATAAAGCTCGCAAATAAAAAAAAGTAAGTAGTAAAAAACATCTAAATCCCTAGTTTACAGGTTGAGCCTAACTGTCTCCTCTTACACTTATGATGATCAAAATGGGTTTGTAAAAAAACTTATTCGAAGTGCAACGACTACATACCGAAACATGACATCCAAAGTTTTCATGCCATCAAATCCAACTGACAAATTCTTTCGGCTGTTAATATGACGATAGGGCCCTTCCGGTGCACCTGTGATTGATAAACCCTGGATATCTCCATAACGGTTGATTCGGTAATTTCCACTGAGAAAGTACCAAGGGTAAAAAGTAAGAGAATTCCAGAACCAACCTATTAAATGGCAAGTATAGAGCACAATATTATCCAAAGCAGAATCCTTTTTATCATTCATTTTCAAAGCAGCTGCATTCTCCTTGGTCTTCAAACTTACGATTGGTTTCTTGGAAAACGCTTTCGCGTGTTCCAAAGTTTAACTTCGTAGTTCAAGGTTCAAAAAACCTTGTCATTACTCTTTACGACTTTGAGAACATTGTGAAGCCCTAATTTTAGTAAGGTGAAAGTAACCAAGGAAAGACAAACAAGGGAAAGGAAAGTTACGCGCAGTTTTGAAGTATCGCACTTTCGTATTTTTCTCCAATGGTGTGATACAACTAAGTCGTACCTGTACATAATTAGAACAAGATTCAGAAACTCGAAATATCTTGCTCGAAATTTTGTTATTGATTGATTTCTTTTAAAAATTTCTACTTTTCTCGAGCAATGGCTGAAAATGCATCAATAAACTGTTGCCATTGTGTAGGAATTGAAAATCTCAATTCCGGAAATTTTTTTAAAGCAAAACGTATTATTGATCAATGTACAAGAGAGGTATAAATTCCATTTTGATCCACCAACTCTCCTTCTCTCTTATCGAGAAATTAACTGACAATTAATAAGCTGGTTGCAAATAAGTAAATAAATAAACAACAAATTGTGGAATTTATGAATTTACAAATTTATTTCTCTATATTTTATGGATTCGCAATTGGTTTTATCCGAGAATGCAGTGAATTTGTGTTATGTTATGATAGGATAAGATATGCTTGGCTTTTTCACTTACTGGCTAATGGTGGTGCATGCATTGGTTCTTTAGGATGGCAAAAGATATCTTAAAATACAATGGGAAGATAGTTGGACTGAAGAAAGTGAAATGCAGTTGTGTTCAGATGTATTGCAGCAATTTGAGAAATCTGGAAAAACACAGGTAGCTAAAACGTTTTTTTATAGCATCACAGTAAAAGTTGATTGAACCTTAGAACTGTGTAACTTATAAAAACCCAACAAATTGTCTCTTCTAAATGTGAGAGACAGAATTTTTAAAAACCAAGTGTCTGCATGCACACACATCATAGAGCTGGCACATAATAGTCATCCATTGTATGTACCATCATTCAGTCTGATATATACATCCTGCTAATACATACAGCAATTCCCACACAACATGGAAAGAATTTTCTGATCTGGAAATAAAATTTGAGACCTACAATGTGGCAATAATTTCCATAAATAGAATATCGGTAATTTCGATATCTGCAAAACAAATACTTGTATGCAATAGATACTTTTTTGAAATTTTGAGCAGCTTTCTCGCTTCTGCAGTTTGGTCATATAACGTTTATCTCATCTGAACCCCTGTCAATTGTAAATGTTTTTATTTTGATTGCTTACTCAGCTGCTAGTTCTAAAATACCTCAAGATGATAACTTTTCGTCCTTTCTTAAACACCGCCCTGCTGGCATATTTATTGACTTACAAAATGCTTATGACAATCAAAACTGCATCACTACAGTATCAGAGGACCAGCTTTTCAGTGGCTTCAGTCTTTTCTCTCTTGTCGCTACCAGTTTGTATCTGCTAGGAATTGAAAACAAGAAATTAAGCTTATAAAACATTGTGTCCCTCAGGGCTCTGTGCTAGGTCTGGCTTTCCTCTTCACTGCTTATCTTCTTCATTTTAAAAAAAACCTGAAATTGCTTTGTAATAAAGTTAATTCTGATCTCCAATCACTGTACCCGTTAACGCTGATAAATGGGAGTTTTTCTTTTTGAATCATTTCAACCCTGTAACAACTTCGTGTATGGCTAATGAAATTCTATAAACTTACTTGTCCTGCAAAGAAGGAGTTAGAACATAATGAATCGTTCTTTGAAATCAGCTTAGCCCAACTTCTCCAAAGGTTAAAAAAGATATACCCCAGATTTTAAGGTGACAATCCACACCTACCAGCCTGATAGATGATCGTGGTGTTAATTGATTACAGGCACTTTTTCAGTAAATTATTATCAATCTTTAAATTGTATTTGTAATCATTTTACGTCTATTATTTATTCATTCCAGTACCAGGGTTTGAACCACTATCAGCTATCACCCTTCTTGCATGTCGAATCCAATAATTTGAATTGAAAATCTGCTGATACATGATCAAACTTGTCGAAAAATTTAATTATATAAACTGATCGTGTATCATCCGCTTAACTTTTTATCTATTTTTTTTGTTGTTGTTGTTGTTCAATTATCTTCTTTTTTTTAGATGGAACTTTTAGCGCATGCTGAAAATATTGATGACAATAGTCAAGTTTTTGTGATACGTACAAATAATGCTACTGTTAGTGATGGTGGCAGCTTGTCTGTCAGTGGTCTGGAGGGACAACATTTGATTGACAAAATGACAGAGGTAAATTTTGTTAGTGTCACTCACTGTGGTTAAATACCTATTAAAGTTTTCACTATGTTGTTGTCCAACATTGTTTAAAGGTGGTGTCAAAAGAAATCACGAGTAGTTTGATGGGTGTAAAAGTATGTAAACTTTCATCCTGTAGAATTTGTTGTATATCAATCTATATTTATTTTTCTCTCATCTGATATAAAATATGTCAACAAGTGAATGACACTGTTATAAAAGTTTCACCCACTAAAAGTGACACTGCGATGGAGTTTCTGTTTTTTTATTTTGTTTTTTTAATATGTTGGGAATGTCAATATATGCCTCACCTATAGACCTTTTCATTAAATATGCGACTTTCGATCTTTACGAACATAGAGATCATAAAATTTTATGACCCCCATGGTATTATTATGTATTTTTATCATGCAAGAGAACATCATTTTTATTCCAATTGGAGACGACGTTTGTAAAGATCGAAAGTGGTCTATTTAAGTCTAACAAAAGTGTAGCACAGATTGCTACTTTTTCATGTCTCAAACTTCTAAAACATTTCTAACACTTGGAATAATTGAAACCTCTTCACTAGCATCATCTTTTTATTGTTAAATTTTAGTTGAGTAAGTCTCAAAAAACTTCAACAGACGGTGAATTGGAAGATGTCAAATTGGTTACCTATGCACAGTTACAAAAGGCTGGGTTTCTTGTGGAAGAGGATGAAAACCCCGTTGCAGAGCAGCTAGACACAGCTGCTAGTTCATCTACGCAACAACAGCAACCACCACTACCACAAGAAGAACAACAACAACCACAACAACAACAACAACCACAACTACAACAACCACAACAACAACAACAAGAAGATTACCGAGGTTTACACGACGAGGTTTTAGAAAACGCACGCAGTCAAATGTATACTCAAGTTGCAACAGTAAATGGAGGTAACACCAAATGCACCCTGAATTATGTTCACAATGATATCGAATCGTCCAGAATACGAAGAAGTTACGTTCCTAGAAGGCGACAACCATTTCAACTTTATAAGTGCGATTTATGCGGAGCAGAGTTCGTACATCGTACTCACCTGAAGATTCACCAGAGGACACATACTGGGGAGAAACCGTACAAGTGTCAGTACTGTGGACGGTGTTTTGCACAGAAGGGCAACTTACATGTGCACATGAAAATTCATACTGGCGAGAAAGATTTCATTTGCGAATATTGTCAACGAGCGTTCATAACCAACGCTCAACTATTCGTCCACATGAGAACACACACTAATCCGAACAGAAAAAGAACGTACGTTACTGGTAGACCGCCCAAAGTTGTCACTTCAGCCGATGGCAAGAAGTCTGGAAATACAGATTCGTCGAATCAAGTTATTGTTCAGCTTATAGAACAGGAAAAGAAAAGCTTAAGTAATAAGACGAAAAAATTGGAAAATTCGGAATTCCAAAATAACGGAGGCATTCCCACGCTGGCTGTCGAAGAGGAGGAGCTTGAAAATTTGGCTGATGAGAACGGGGCCATGAACAATCTGCCCAGTTTACACTCTACAAATGCACATGAAACATTCATGAGTTCCCACAGTGAAAATCACCCGTTTTCAGAGCGAAGTTAGTACTACCGGTTCCAACAATGTTGAATCTTCCAGCGATTTCGTGCGGATTATCCGTACGCAGCAGGAGTGAACTAAAAGAACTGCTGTATATATTGTATTTTTGACATTTATGAGAAAAAACGAAAGAAATACGAATTTCTGAATACCTCACCTGGGGTATTTTTCCCTACAACCTTTCTTCCCTGGGCGATTAACTTTCGCGGATTTTCTATTTTCCGCGAAATTTAATCCGCATGGAAATTGAAAATGGAGGGCAAAAACAATGTGAAACAAAGTGAACAATGATATTTGTGATTTTTGGTACATTTTTCTCTTGCAAAATAATTAAAGGAAACCAATTTACGGGAACCTTGGAAGAACAGAAATTTTGTAAATAAGTGTCTTTTATATATTTCTAATTTTTTGAATTTGAATCTTGAATAACTTGAAAGACTTCTGTTTTGAACTCTGCGCGCAAGTTGTACAAGAACCATATGGTACAAAATGGTAGCAGCATTTTTAAGTCACAATACGAAGAAAACAGATATAAACTCATCCGTCCGACTTTTAAACTTGTTAGACTAAGTTACACTAACACTATTTTTAAGTTTAAAAAAAATTCGTTAGTGTAGATACGGTTTAATTATAAAACTACAAACAATATTGCTTAAAACAAAAGAAATATACATGCGTGAGTTGTAACCATGGATATATATGGTGGCCGATTGGAGCAATAGCAGTTTTTATCACTTTTTTTTTTTTTTTTTATGTTTTCCTGCTTAAAATTTGTTTTGTTTTGTTTTTATTTTCTTTTTTCTACTTTTTTGTTATTTTTTTTTTTTGTTACTACATTTTTCGGTATTGTTTTTTTTTACTTTTTTTCAATTCGACATTTTTTCACAATTTGTTTTTGTTATTTATTTTTGTTATTACGTTTCTGCTTTTTTTTCGTTACTGTTTTTCTACTTTTTTGTTTTTACTTTTTTTTGTTACTTTTGATCTATTTTTTTACAATGTTATAACAGTAAAAAGAAAAAGTAACAGTAAAAGAAAGTAAAAGTGAAAGTAAAAGAAAGTAAAAGTGAAAGTAAAAGAAAAACTTGTTCGTGGCCGAGGAGGGCAATAGCGGAATACGAAATGAAAGCGTGGCCGAGGAGGGCAATAGCGGTATATAAAAGGTTTCTGACGAAAGTTGGAGCACATTCTCATTGCTTATGATCGAGGTAAAAGTAATTAAAACGGAAAATTAATACACACCATAGTGTGAAGAAACGAAACAAAATTACAAGCGGTTCATGGAGATGAGTATTCTTGTTTGGAGGGTTCCTTGTCTGTTCTTTCAAATTCATATCAAACATTTACAGCGACAGAAAAAGCCCCCGAAATATGTCAATTTTGGAGCCTGGAGGATGACAAAAGTTGTTGGAATGATATGCTAAAGATCGTCTTTTGTCTTCCAACAAAACATAGTAGGAAAACATCAAAATATAATAAGGGATCGTCTCAAAAATGTGGCTACAAAAAACGTCTACCTTAAATACTAGATTTACCGGCCCGGGCGCTTATTTAAAATTTTGACTTTTAGGGTGTGAGCGATTATTCGAAATGCGTTACACAAGCTACCGACAATATACAGCATAGGTACACTACTTTGATCAATTGGGACATGGAGCTCGAGCTGCTATACCTTCTTGCAATGTGCGAAAAATCAGAGAAAAGTATCCGGATATAAAAGGCGAATATAAAGGATTTTCAGAATTTTCAGATTTTTAACATCGGTCAAATTTCCAAGAAATATTTATCATCAGTCCTTAAAGCTAGCGCTTTACTCTAAAATGTTTTTCTAAAATATCATTATCATTTACACAGCATTTCAATAAAAATGCACTTCGTCGCAGGGATATTTTGACGATTTTGCCCACTGGGTGCAATTCAAGACAGTGTCGTTGTAATCAACACCTCTTTCAACAAGTATCAAATCATTTTCACATTTCATGCTTTCAATCTTGCGTGATATTTCCGAAAACAAAAGAATCTCATTTTGTTTTGTCACAAACAACGTGCTCAAAGAATCTCTCGATTGTTAAAGTGTTTTTAAATTTTGCTGATTCTGGGCTTTAGAAATGCTTAAGATTATTTTCATCATTAAATTAAGTAATTAAATTATTTTGATTAAATAAATTATTATTTTTAAAGAAAAAGCGCTTTCAATGATTTTTTTTATTTCCCCCAATATATTTTCCCCAATATTTAATGAAAAAATATTTTTGGGTTTGATTACCCTTTAAGACAAATATTTCAAATATTTCCTTTTTTATATAATTTCATAGCTTTTATGCGGCGTTTTTATTTTATGGAAAGGATGGAATAATAATTTTATTTCTTATTTTATCCAAGTGTAAAGGCAGGTTAACAGACCAACACTGCAATAACTTAGAAATAGAAAGAAGAAAAAAATTCTGATTGGCTGAAAATTTTAATTTTTTTAGTGTATAAATAAAACTCTTACAGTCTAACTCTCTTTTCTTTCTTTACATTCGTTCATCTATCTTTTCTTTCCTTTTATCTATTGTATTGCTTCACGCCTATATTTCTGTATTCTATTTTGTATTGTTTCGCAGTTCACTTTTTGCAACAATACTGTAATTATCCTAACACTTTCTGTGTAACTTGTTTTGATCTTTGCAACTATAACCTTTAGATAACAATATTTTTACATTGTGTTTTAACTTGTAAATAATATTAGTTGAAGATGACATAAGCATGTCGAAACATGTACTAAAGAAATAAGTGGTTTTTAGTAGAATTTTAATATATATATCTATATTTTTATTTTGTTTATACTGATGATGACAGAAGAAATGTCGAAATGTGTCTATGAAATAAGTTGTATTGTTTTAAGAATAATCTTACAAATGTTTTGAAGCTAGAGATACATAAAGGTCTGGTCAATGATTTTTCTTCTAGAAATGGCGGTTAACTCATTCTAGTTATCTTAGGTTAAACTAATATGAAACGTGCTAATTTCAAGGAGAAGGTAGAAGAATTGCGAAACAAATTATCAAAAAAGCGACGGGGAGAGAACATAACAGTCGACAAAAGTGAAAGTAAATTTTTAAGTGTGCAACTAGTATCCGCGGAACCTCAAGGAACGTTTCAAAAATACAAACGGCTGGGTGCATTAGAAAGTGTTGAAGTGACTGATGAAATAACTTTACAAAGCATTAAAAATGCCTGTAGTACTCATTTCAGTAAATTAACGGAAAAATGCGATTTATTAGTTAGTGAAAGAGGACCATCAGTCAGAAGTTTATCTCAAATTAACCTTAAGAGAATCATACATGTTCGCTTTATTGGTAATTCGGATTCGGATTCGGATAGTAGTGACATTGATTCTATTGAGTTCAAAGTGCCTGCAATCCCAATGGTTCTTCAGCAAGATAAAAGAAAACAATCAAAAGAACTGCATGCAACTTCCGAAAAGAATGAGAACATACACGCAAGTGTACCTATGTCTTTGTCTGCCAGCGAACTTTTGAAAATGGGTCATGCTGTCGCACCTTCTAAAGAACTGGTAGAAATTACGTTAGAGGAATTCGAAATCTCTTCGAAAAATTGGATTGAACCAGTCATCCAAAAAATTCTTTTGGATAAAGAAGTTTTTTCATGTGGGGGTTTCCGATTAGCATACTTAGGCAAAGGAATTGGAGGACAGCTTCGAAATAAAAAATTAGTTGTAAAGAAATATAAGCCCGAGAAAAAAGATGAAATCCTAGAAGCAGTTAACGAGACTGAAGAAGTACATGTACGAAAGGTTGTGCAAATGCACATGGTTGCAAGGCACTTAGCCAAACAATTAGAGTCAACTGCACCAGAAGCGTATGGTGAACATTTCCAATATCTGAAAGTATATTTTGGTAAGTTAAGAGAATGTCCTGTAACGATAGAAGAGTATTTGGATGGAGAATTTGTCAAATTCATTAACAACAATGGAGTAGTTGTGTCAGCAAAAACAACTATAACTGAGAAAGCAGAGGCATTCGTCCATTTTACATACAATAAATCAAAAGATCAGTTGATGGTTCTCGACATCCAAGGATCTGGATACTACCTCACTGACCCAGAAATAGCAACATTAGAAATGAGAGACGAAAAAAATTCTTGGAACTTTTGCTCAGGAAACTTGTGTATGAACGCAATGACAGAGTTCCTTGATAAGCATGAATGCAATAGATTTTGCACCATGCTTAACCTTTAAGTATTTGCATGAAATTATGTATTGTTTCTTAAACCATGTACCATTCTTTCAGTTGGCAAGATGTCTTAGACTTTGTGTATTTATTTTGACTAATTCTTGATGTATCTACAGTCTGTGTTTTCTCCGTTAATGTGTTTTGAGAAATAAAATTTCATCAGTTGATTACGTGATTCAGAAACAATATCGAGTTAAGATTTCTTTTGAAGCCGACTTAACCGTAATGAAATTGTGTTCAATGATCTTAATAATATTTCCAC
This sequence comes from Turritopsis rubra, assembly GCA_039566895.2. Lineage (NCBI taxonomy): Eukaryota > Metazoa > Cnidaria > Hydrozoa > Anthoathecata > Oceaniidae > Turritopsis > Turritopsis rubra. The sequence goes on from CM077628.1 coordinate 12,191,571, forward strand.
TCTCTAGTAACAAAAACTGAAAATGAACAGAATAAGGAATGCAGATTGGAAAGAAGATGTCGCACTTAAAGAAAGTTTGCAGGAATTTGTAAAACGCCGGTACAAACGAGTGGAAATCTTGTCCGAAGTAAAGAAACGTTATAACCAGTATGCATGGAGTCTTAAAACATTGGCAAATAGATTATCGTTCTTTAAAATAAGTTATATTGATAAAAACGCTGAACTTAGTGACGTGTATGGTGCTGTGTTAGATGAGTTAAAAGGGACAGGGTCGAAGCTTGGGTATAGAGCTATGAACAAAAAATTAAGAGAAGTCCACAACGTAAACGTACCGCGAGATGTTGTATACATGGTTATGGAAGATTTAGATCCTGAAGGCTTAGAAGAACGAGGTAACGTAGGTGCTTCTAAAAAGAAGAAAAGAAACAAGGCTTTTATATCAGAAGTAAGTAAGCTATTGCAAGGAAACTCTTTCGGTAGTAATATTTTTCTTGCTTTATTACAATGCTTACTTACATTATTATTATAGGGACCAAATTGTACATTATCATTGGATGGCCATGATAAACTTTGCGGATTTCAGAAATCAATGTTCCCTCTATATATATATGGAGGGCAAGATGCGTTTAGTGGAAGAATAAACTTTCTTCGAGTGTGGACATCTAATAACGATCCAAGAGTTGTCGGGCGTTTTTACTTTGAATACATAGCAGAATGCAAAACAAGTAGGTTTTGAGTTTATCGAACATGTCACATCTAACAATTAACACTACCGGTACTAGTTAGCAAGTATTGTAATTGAATAGCTAAGTCAGACCAACCTCGTCGCGGAGTGTCTTCTTATTAGTGTTAGACAAATTAATCGTCTTCAATATTTAGCTCTGTAGTGCTTTATCTTAAACATTTGACAATATTATTATATTTATTTAGTTCCTAAAACCATTCGAGTGGACCGAGGAACAGAAACTGATGTTTTAGCAACGATACATTGCTACCTGCATAAAGTAAATGGTACCTTCCCCAGTGAGGACGAGGTGATTGAGAACTGCGTGAAGTACGGTCCATCGACTGCAAATAAGATTGAACGTTGGTGGAGGGAGCTTCACCATAGAATGGAAGTATTTTTTAAAGACCAGCTAAAAAAGTTAATTAAAGATGGTCATTATGATCAAACATTGGAACTTGACAGGTACATTAAAAAGTATGTGGAGTGCTGTCCCATATGTTTTATTAAGTACATGTTTAAAGTATTCTTATCCTCTATTTTAGAAACATGCTTGCATTTGTATATATCCCAGTTATTCAGAATGAATTAAACATCTTCAGAACAACTGTTTGGAACCACAGTCGAGGAAGGAAACAACATAAGAAAGAGTTGCCCACCGGAATTCCAGAACATATTTTTCATAACCCAGAAGATTTTGGTGCTGTTGAATGCGGAACAAATGTGAAAGAAGATGATTTGGTGGATATTGCGGATGAACTTGGGATTCTTGATAATAATGATGATTATCTAACACTTGAATTACGCCAGAAATTTGAGCAAATCATTGCAGATCCAAGTGAAATCAAAGCTGAATCTGCAGACGTTGCTTATATTTACTTGAAACAGAATTATGCACAATGTACACATTTATTTTTTTCCCATTAAAATCTTACTTGCATATGTTGTATGATCATGTTATTACTTGAAAAACCAGTTTTGAAAATAAATCTAGTCTAAGAAAAAAATATCTGTCCCTGAAAACTTGAAAAATTTGATATTTTTCTTAAAAACTCAGAAATTCTGGTCTGTAAAATACCCAGATGTCACGTGACCATGATAAAACTTTCCATACTTACAGCTGTTGTATATATATGAAGAAGCATACCAAGTTTGGTGAAAAGAAAAAAACTTTTTTACTACCCTACCCCCTCTAGATTTTTTCGGTGAAAATTAATCACAACCCCCACTTTCAAGTAATATTCTAAGTTATTGCCACCTGGTTAGCCCAAACACCCTCCTAATTCATGCTACACAGGTATTCAGGAACTTTGTCCTATCCAAGGTGGCCTAACGCGCCTGATGCCTGGCCTATAAGTCATACATTAAGTCTGACAGTCAGTCACTAACACGAGCCCTGGTGGTCTTTTAGACAATACGATAATTAAATTGTATTTAAAATTTTAGTTGCTATTGCCCTCCTCGGCCACGTCTTTATTTTGTATACCGCTATTGCCCTCCTCGGCCACGAACAAGTTTTTTCTTTTACTTTCTTTTATTTTTACTTTCTTTTACTGTTACTTTTTCTTTTTACTGTTATTACACTGTAAAAAAAGTTGAAAAAAAACCTAGAAAATAGTAATGAAAATAAAGAAGAAAACGTAAAAAAGTAACGAAAAATAAAACAGAAAAATATTAACGAAAAAAAGCAGTGAAAAAAGTAGAAAACTATATAACAAAAAAAGTAGCGAAAAAAATGATGAAAAAATGTCGAATTGAAAAAAAGTAAAAAAAACAATACCGAAAAATGTAGTAACAAAAAAAAAAAAATAACAAAAAAGTAGAAAAAAGAAAATAAAAACAAAACAAAACAAATTTTAAGCAGGAAAACATAAAAAAAAAAAAAAAAAGTGATAAAAACTGTTATTGCTCCAATCGGCCACCATAGATATATATCTTATTTTAAAGTATATTTTTCAAAAAAAAAATGTACGAGGCCGTTTACATGAGACTCGAAGTGAACTCAAACCGGTTTGAAAAGAAAATCTTCACTTCGATGCATGGTGCAATTCCTATTACTGTTTACATGCCATTAGTCTTAAATGAACAGTTTTCGCCATTATTCAATTTGCCCTCAACAACGGATTATTAACAATAAAGATGATTGAGGGTGAACAGAATGGCTCTTTTTTGGCGAAAATATGAACTATGATTCCCAAACTTGGATTATCAATTGTTCTACCTGTAAATCCTTATGAAAATTGAAGCAATTCCATTGGTCCAAATATTGCCCGAAAAAATATCGTGGACGTGCTTAGATAATTCATTGCTTGAGAATTTGTCAACCAAAACATGTTGTTTTTCGCTGCCATCTTGAAAATAATAAAGTCGATGAAAGGGTTTTCAAATAGTTTTGATTGGTGGAAACGAAAAACACTGCTTGCAAATAATGACCCGCCATGCAGTCATGCTGCTTTGCAAAAAAAACCTCCCAAATTCAAATCGATTTGATATTTTTTTCACGTTGCATGCAATGAGTTTTGGCGATTTTTTGGTGCATTGCAAGAAATTTTATGCATGCACCACTATGAAAATTTGTCATGCGCGTGCAATAATGTAGCACGTTGGATTGCATCCGCACGAAAAAGTTGCACAGTGTGTTCTTAGCTTAACATTAAGGCACAAGAAAAAAAATTTCGTGTGAGATGTCACAATTTTCACTGTGCCGTCATTTTTGTAAGGTTTTAGAAATCCCAGGACGATCGACGAAACCTATATCGGCTTTCGCTTTCGCAGATAATAGGGAGCTTACGAAACTACGACGACAACGAAGACGGTGACGTATGACGGTGACGTATTTCAAACAAAAGCATTGTTTCCCTTTCGGATTTTGTTTAGAAAAAGGCCTATGTCATACTATACCATTGAGAGAATATTGTCAGTTAACTACATTATTAACAGATTTACACGTTCTACATACAACGTGAAAAGTTATGTTTTCAAGTCGTACTGACAACGGAGACGCGAAGATAGCAGTAACATATGTTTCTCTTGTATTATAGTTTTATCCTGTTTCGATAGGATTTCCTTCTTTCACAGTTTGTCAATAAAACGTTTCGGTATTGCAAACAAATTCTTGAAACTTTCATTGCTTTGTGACTCATTGATTTCTGAATATTTGTAAATCACTCTCACGTCGCCGTCCTCGTTCCCGTCGCAGCTGCGTAAGGTCTCTAATAATAATCCGGCACTGTGTCATCCGCAAAATTAATTCACAAATTGACGCGAAAAATCGAACAATTTAGGCTACATGATTTTAAAAGGCGTTTATTGGAAATAGTAGATTTTTGTTTTGTTTGTCAAACCTTTCTCTGCTGGGAGACAAAACTAAAGTGAGATACTTAATAATAACAGTTCCGAAAAAAAAATTATGCTACCTCCTACCGTGATTTGGACACTTTTCAACTGCATTTTAAAATTTTGGAAACAAAACACGCAGTCTGTAGATTTCCGTTTGGATGGGACTGTTTACACACTTTGTACAAGGTAAAATCTTGTGCCGATGAAGTTCATTTTGAAAAACCTTGTAAAATTTGTTTGGGTAATCGAGTTGATAAACATATTTTTTGCCTCGCTCTTTCAACCACTTTTATAAGTTTTCACAGGAAAGGTTTTATGAGATTTTACCTCGAACAGCCTATTCAAGTTAATATTCGTGACACTTTTTAGCGAAGAAGTGTAAGTGCTGGAATGAAAGAGAGGAAACGCATAAAATTGACATGGATTTTAGATTTAACCTTCATTTTCAACAAGAGCGGCCGCGTCTTTTAATGTCAAAATTTAAAAGGGTTGCTACCTGTTCATTCACTCAATTGCAACATATTTTTATAAGGAACATATTGTCGGAGCCTGAGTCGTCAATATTAACATCCAATTAAAGTAATTTATTATCATAAAATTTCGGATTTCCTGAAATTGGTCAATTTTGGAGAGATTACACGTTCCATTGTGTGGCTGGATAATCGAGACCAAAAAAAATCTCTTCACTCATCCCGTGGAGTCAAGTGGTAATAACATTTCTGCGAAATGGCAACTCAATTGCATCGAAATTTCATGAGATATATCCGTTCTAGGAATTCAGAAATCCAACTCTTGAGTAGTTAGTTTAAAAATTGTCACCGAATTTCCGAATGTTTTTCAGTGCTGGAAGCACGTCCACACCATTTGAAATATTCGATTCGGTGCTGCAGATCGAACCTAAAGACGCCTACGCCATCTCTCAAAAGAGGCAAAGGGCGCCGATTAACGAATATTGAACGCCTAGTCATATTTATGCTTATATGATTTTAGAACGCTTGTGGTGAACAGAAAGCTAGCGAGACACAAAAATCCAAGGGGAAAATATCGCCAAACCTTGTGTTTTTTTTCCAACATAAAATTTCACCTCTCACCTTTTTGACAATTTAGAGCGATGTTCCCCCTTAACATTTGCAAGAGAAAACAAAAGCCTTTGCTTCACTAACGTTGCCGTTCTCGTTGTCTTCACTGTTGCTAAAACTCCCTATTACGTTTACACAACGAACTATGGTGGTCGTCTGAAAAGGAGAAATTAACGGTATGTTACGTTTTCCAAAGCTGATCTTTATCCACATGTATGTCGCTACATCGAACAAAAGTAGCAGGTAGAAACTCTATTAGATATTGGAACATCAAGCTCAAAACAAAATTAACATACCTTAACTAATGAAAGAGTTCGTATTTCGTCAAACGCAATTATTTTTCTTTATAGAATGAAAAATACGATCACTATCTTGTGCAGTGATGTGGTGAATATGCATCGTGCATATTCACCACATCGTGCGACTGCTGAGACCTATGTTCGAGTCATATCGTATCTTAATACTTGACTCCGATGCGCTTTAAAAGCAGCGTATCAGACAATTTAGAGCCATCGACTGACTGCACACTGGCCTTCGGGCAAGTTAGAGCAATGCTATACGTATCTCTGGCGGTAAGTCAACTTCCTAGCTGCGAGTCGGCGCGCGGAAGAACCAACCGATATGGATGGAAGCCTCGAAACATCGGGTGACTTACTTACATATAAATTTCCATTTTTTCCTCCATCTTTTAAATAGACAAACTTTGCCGAGCAACCACTTCGATCACATGACATATGACAACCAATGCAAAATAGTTACGTAATGAATACGCAACGCACAATACGTCAACCCCAAGTCACCGTACAGCAATGTTCGGACATTTTCAACACAGATAGGACAAAAACATAAATCCCGGAAAGGTGTATAACTCAATTCAAAAAAACTAAGAAATATTTCTGGAAATAATTCTGATCTTTTAAATACCACTACTAACTGTGGTCAAACATGCCATAAAATAATGTTGGTCTTAAACACTGATCAACACGATAGTTGAAGTGACACTGAATTTGAAACAAATCAATATAAATCAATAAAAACAGCTAATTCTTCTTCCATACTCTTTTCAGTCTGTTATAATTTTCAGCAGCCATCGCGTTATTAGGATTTAATCGCAATGCATGCTGGTATGATGAGTCAGCATCTGGATATCTCTTTAAGCGATGATAAATGACGCCTGGAACAAAAATCACATTTTTTATTAAAAGCACATCTACGATCGAGAACAGCTGCGAATGAACCAATGACTGAACAGTATAAATAGCGGAAAAATTTACCCAGAGTTCCGTATGAGTTGGAATTGTGCGGATCGAATTGCAAAGATTTCTTGATGTAAATCTCTGCTTCCTATTGTATATAATATCCATATTAACAGATTGATAGATCTTTCCGTAAATGACGTTAGAGCAGGTTTCGCCTCGTTCCTAACCTCAATAATTATCACGTACTTACCGTAATTATTCGCATTAGCGCTGTGGCGCTTATTTCAAAACTCGATTTTTAGACGCAGCACTTATTCATTTCCGAAGTTTCCAATGCAAATATCCTTACAACACCACAAGATATTTGGTGCTGTCGAATAAGGAGACGTCCACAATTTCAAGACGTCCACAGAGATTATTTCTGGTAGTATTTTTCGACCGATTTTCTTGATGTTTTGTTTCTTTGGGGCTAGTTTTCTATTTTTCGTAATAAGCAGAATAAGCGTGGCATTTTATTATATTTTCCAGTTCGCATCATATTGCGGCGCTTATTCGAGTCGGCGTTTAATAACGAATTTTCATCTCACATGCGGCGCTAATTCGAATAATTACGGTAAGCATGATTAAAGAAATTCGTAAGATAAGCTTTCCCTGAGGTGTCGTTTCCTTTTGTGAACGAAGCAATCGCGATAATTACTCAACTTGAAAACGAGGCGAAACCTGCTCTGACGTTATTTACATAAAGGTCTATTGGTAAATAGTAAGGTTTTTTCGAAGTTCCTTTATAGACCTCATTGTAGTCCAGTCTTTGCGTTCAGCCTCTTTCCGATACATTCCGCGCGGTATCTTTCCAGGAAAAGCAGGATTGGGGAAACGAATGGGAAACGACCTTTAATTACTGAAGTCTTATATGACCAGATTTTAAAGGCAAGCTTAAACGTAGAAACCTGGCCAAAAATGTAAGTTATAAACCGAACAATAGTAATTGAAATATAATAATAATAATAATAATAATAATAGTAATAATAATAATTCACTACTAGGTGAAGAGTAATACACACAGTGATAGATTGCATCATAGTTACTCGAAATAGACTTTCCGAAAATTACGTCATTGCAGCCTCGATATCAAAATGACGGTTTGACGGAATTTACGGAAAACGGGTCTAGTACTCTTCATTCGCCATTTGCTTATTTGTTTTAAAGACATCTTCTCCAAAACGTTTCCAAAAAACGTCTGCATAAATAACATTCGTGCATGCTTGATATTTCATTCGGTCATTCGCGCGAACTGTAAAACCGGCCTTTGATATTTCATTCGGTCATTCGCGCGAACTGTAAAACCGGCCTTTACTTACTTGAAGTTTCTCAGCTTTACCTAATGCGTTACCGAACAAGTAGTACATCTGTGAATCTTGTGGAAATATCGTTGTAATCTTCCTCGCAAGATTGAAGAGTTCGTCTCCTTTTCCTTAACAAAAAAAAACCCAACTCGGTTGAATCACTACACACGTGGAAGCTTAACTATCTTCTAACAACCATAATAGTCATTTGAAAATTCCCTGCTCTGGACACTCACAGTTTATCTTGCACTCTACATACCTTTTTGGCCCTTTTTACGCCTTTTAATGGCGTTAAATTGAATGACTTGGCGTTAAAAGGATCGGCATTAGCTGTTTGTCATCGAGTTTGACCGTGGACTTTTGTAAAATAACGCCACTAATGACAGGCGTAAAAGGGGTGTAAAAGGGGCCAAAAAGGTACAAACAACGAAAAGGTTTTGTTTTCACACTCTCAGATTCCAACATTATGTTGCATGCTGGTTATTAAAATTTGAACACTTCGGGACATTTCTCAAAAAAAATATAAAAAAAAAAAAAAAATGGGAGCCTTGTCTGAAGGTTTTAAGGGGTGGAGGTTTTTTAAGAAGGATAATCTGTAAAAGTAGAACGAAAGTCATTTGTTTAATATATTCATTGTTGAGATAATTTAAGAAAAAACTCGCAACTTTGTGCAAGTTAAGGAATAGAGTGGGAAATTGCGAACATTTATGCCGCAAACTGTTTTGACCTTCGGTTTGTTTTTAATGCACGCATTAAATAATGTCCTTGAAGGGAATTGGCTAGAATTTGAAGAACTTTCGTTTCCGAATGTTTGCGAATTGAAGTCTGTCAAGGTCATTTGTGGGAAAATGAATGCTTATCTTTTCATACTTTACCAGCCTCAAATGTTCTTATTTGCGTTCTTCCGAGAAAACACTTTCGTTTGTGTGTAAGTTTATTTGGCTATTTTGGAAATAAAATAGGCTTCTTGTATGGCCAAGGAAGAAAGAAGAAAATGTTGAATCAGTGAAAGTATTCGTTTACTGCGAAAGTAATGCTTCATCGTAATTTCTCTGCATTTTCTTATTCATGGATAGGCAAACTCACACCGAGTACGGGGAAACAAAAACTTAACAGCGCCCTTTTACGTGTCATTACGTTTTCATTGGCGTTATTTTTTAGAAGAACCCTCCCTGTCAAACCTTCACAAACATCTAACGCCGAGTCCTTTTAACGCCAAATCATGAAAATTAACACCGTGGTGTTGTAAAGGGTGGTGTAAAAAGGACCAATTAGATACGGTGAAATGTCGATATAAAGAACTCTCGATATAAAGAACTCTCGATATAACGAACTGATTTCTTCTACCTCCCTTCAGGGTTCGTTATATACAAATTCTACTGTATCAACAAAACTCGAACGTACCAGTATCGCCCATTACTGCAATCATATTACGCCATGCAAGCACGTGGTCTCGCTTTTGGTTTATAGAAATCTGAAATTTTTCCAAAGCCAATTCAGGTTCTTTATAATCCAAATACTGTAATAATACAAAAATGATAATAAGAATCGAATAAAGTGTTATAGATATCTTCATTGCTTTCCAGTTAGAAGTTAATCAATATGGGTATTACAAAGAACATCAATGTCCAATTCTCACGAGGAAGTATCAAACGCTGTGACAGTCACTTGTGTAACAGTGAGAGAAAGATGCATCTCAAAAACTGGGAGCGAAAATAGTACAAGAATAGGATATAGGATAACTGATTGTTGAGAAATAAAGACGCTTCCCAGTGGGGAAATTCTTCAAAAAGTATCTGTGGAGGAGCGTTTTATTGAAGCAGCAGACGACATTGCTCGTCATTACTATAGAAAACACTCCTCCACAGAGGCTTTTGACTATTTTTCCACTGGGTTACAAGCATGCAAGTCGCTTGTATGGCTCACGGATCGATCCATCTCGGGAGGTGGCAACAAGATTTTTACAAAAGCGCTTTCTCTTAAAGAGGTAACAAAATACATGAAAGAGACCACTCCTTACCAAGTTCCCCCAGTTGTAATATGCATCGGGATATTTTTTACGATGTTTGACCGCCTGTTGGTAGCAGTATATAGCTTCCTAAAAACACACACAGAAAAAAAGTGTAGCAACACAAATGCTGACATGCTGGCAGATGAGAAACTGACACTCAAATCAACTGTTCATAATGAAAGTAAAATATTGATTTACTTCCTTCTTTTTGAGTGCGGTTTTCACGGTACCGAGATTCATCCACCCAGTTGCAAATATAGGACTAGAAGGGAAAAAACAACCAGCCTAGAGATCATTCCTACTCTCTTGCTAAGTGCTAAGCAGAGTATAACGGTTCACACTGGCATAGTTGCTAACTCAGTCGCATTCTACCACAAAGCTGCCAAGTTTGTTGGAGAAAGTTGTTATATGTTCCTGCTTTTAAATTCGGGATATATTCGGAATATTATTGTTAACCAGCGTTATGATAGAAATATTTCTATTCACTCTGAGAAGAGAATTTTAAAGGAATTTAGGTTACGGATTATTCCATTCAAAACATCTTTATGTCTATTTTTATCATAATTCAACAACTCATCACCACAGAAAGTGCAAAAAATGGAATTAAAGATTCTTTGCGATCTTCAAACAGTTTCATCCAAGTTTATATCTTAATACAGCTTGATAATTCTTTAAAGAATCAGTCTAGAACAGTTTGGATGAAACCATGGACTCAAAAATTATGAGAAAAGTACCCTAACCAACACTTAAGATTGAAAAGAAACTTCGTGACGCTGCTCTCCTCCACTTTTTTTGCCTAACCCTAGACCCGCTGCTGGAACTGATTCAACAGAGAGACAGAGAGACAGCAACAATCCATACTTGACATCAACAGATAACTGGTGATAGTGTTCTGCTTCTTTCAGCATCTCCTTCTCCTATCATGTAAAAAAAACTTATCAATATCATAGAGATGATACACTAAACATGAATTGCCTGTCCATCTCAACATGTGGAGGAGAGTGGAGGTTACCTTATGCCTTGTACTCCCATACACCAGTCAACCTTTTTTTCACCTTTTACACAAAAAAATAAAAATATCGAAAGTAAACAATCGAACGACATGTTACCTTATATATGTTCCCTAAGTTGTTCATTGGTTGATCATACGTTGGAGTTAACCTAGGAAAAGCAATTACAAAATACTTTGGTCCAACGAAAAGCAAACACATGCAATTTCTTTCATCTTTTGTTCACTCAAGTCTTTTTGTTTACCTTATAGACTCCAAATAGTAAGGAACAGCTTCATCAAGCTTTCCTGCATCCTGATATTTTTTCCCGACATTATAATGTACCTGAAACAGAAGATAGCCCCACAATATTTCTGGTTATTTAGGGGTGTTTTCAAAGACGGCGGGAATACTAGAGACCTTACGCAAGTGCGACGGGAACGAGGACAGCGACGTGAGAGTAATCCATAAATATTTGGAAAGCAATGAATCACAAAGCAATGAAAGTTTAAAGATTTGGCCTGTTATAACTCAATGTTTGATCGATGAAATCAGAAAGAAAGAAATGCTATCGAAACAGTATAAAATCAACACAAGAAACTACTATCCTTGCGTCTTTGTTTTCAGTACGACTTCAAAACATAACTTTTCACGTTATGTGTAGAACGAGAAGATACCCTTGATGTAAATTAACTGACAAAATATTCCCAATGGTGTAGTATGAAATAGATTTTCTTTCTAAACGAAATCCACAAGGAAAACAAATCCTTTGTTTCACTTACGTCGCCGTCCTCGTTATCGTCATCATATAGCCGTCCTCGTTATCGTCATCATATAGCCGTCCTCGTTATCGTCATCATATAGCGGAACGTCTCTACTGTTACCATAATCCTGCTTAATAACTGAAAGAGGCTACGACACGAATCACACGATCTTAAGATTTATGGTGCAGCGCCAAAACATTCACATGATTCAGGTCATGTATATCACAGGAAAAGGTCACAGGTTAACCTTGAGAGTGAGAGCTTACAAACTTCCAGATTATTATTATTAAAACGTAGGTTCATTTTTATAAAGCTAACAAAACCAATTTTTTCTTCCTTCACACTTAAGAAGTTACTTTTTTTTGTTTTCGTTCGAATTTTTTCGCTCAAATTGATAAAGCAATTAATCCATGAGTATTTCGTTCGAGGGAAAATACCAGCTGACACCAGAAAACTTTTGTAAAAGTGCCTGAAAGAACGAGGCATAGCCTGAACCTAACCCTCGCTGAACCAAACAAATTTCACAACGTTTTCACCAAGAATTGTGGTGGTCTGAAAAACAGCCACTGACTGCATGATAACCACCATGACGAGTGATAAAATTTCACCAGAAGTAGGTAACAAATATGACGAATTTTTGGAAAAACATTCACGAAGCTTTTTTTGGCTAAACCCATTTTCAAAAATTAGTCTTCCATTTACCTAGCACCATGACGTTTCATTAACCAACCTTCACTATCACCCAGGATATACATTCATCGTTATCCTCAACTGAAATTAACGGATACAAACACACACCTTGGCATTTAATGGACAAACTTCAAGACCTGATTTAAATAGAGTATCCTCAGTCAACCAATCGTTTGTTCTCTAAGAAAAAAATGCATTAACAACAATCAGCAAGTTACTATGGCAACATAAGAAGCTGCCAGACACTAAACCTCTGGAAGAATTGGTTCTCCGTAACTCGATGCTTTAAAATCTGTTTGGTAACGAACAACAAAAATCCAGACTACAGAACAGGGGACTGGGGCAGAGATGGAGATCTACTAACATGTACACTTCGGCATGTGAATATCATAATCAAGAACACCAATGATGCTTTAGTCGCCTATAAAATGGAAAAAAAAGGACAAAATATTAAGCCTAAAACTGAAAGTCTTGACCTCATTTCTGGGAAGTTATCCTCTGTTAAATATTGAAATTATAATGGAAACAAATCTCATGTCAAGAGATAAATGGCTGCTTTTCTTGACCAAACAGACATTAACAGGACTTGACTGGTAAACGGAACTGCCTTTAACTGCACCGACTGGATTTGATTGATCTAATAATACAGATATTTTACAGAAGGCTACCTACTTTCTTTCCGACGATAGATGTCGAACTGATCATGGTCATTCCAATCACCACAAGCATAACAAAACCAATAGATGGAATATATAAATTACGCTCGGCAACAACAAAACCAACACGAAAGAAAATATTCATGGCTGGTAGGAAAGTAACCATCATGATTGCTACTGCCATCGCAATACATCTACAATAGAACTTAATGTTATGAAAACGTTGGCAGGTATTTGGCAGAAAAGGTAGCTGATACTGTTAAGAAGGAGACACTCCAAAAAAATGAAAGCACAAAAGCAAATTCTTTTAATCTGAGGAACCTTAGGGAAACTTTTTGCCTGGAATTTCGTGAATTTTACTTTTTATAAATATTTTATACATGATTTTGTCATTTAAGCAATATTGACCAATTACTTTATTTTTTACCCCTTTAGACAGGTTCGCCTAAAAAGGTGTTTCAACTACTGATCCATGAGTCACGGAGTACTCAGATGTCTGCTTTTAGGGTTACTCAACAATTTGTAGATAATGTAAATGCTTCAGTGAACTTATATTTTTAAAAAATTGTCCAAAATTCTGTTTTACCTTAAAGGGAAGAAAATTTTGCAGGAAGAAATTTTTGTGGGAAGAAATTTTTGCGGAAATTATATTTGCATTTTTGCCCTTACCACAAAAATAAATTCCACGAAAATTAAAAAAATTGTTGAACTGCAAAAATAAATTCTGATTTTTTTTTTACAAAAATTTTCATCATTGTTTGGCATTACTTTCAGTTCGATAAATTTATACCGGAGGCGATTAGCAAGAAACAATGCAATATTCGAAGTAATTGAGCAGATCCGCAAAAATTAGCAGTTACTAGTACCATCATTCACAAAAATAAATTCCATATTGACAATGTCCTTATCCTTTTCTAAACCATAAAAGTAAATCTGCATAAAATATTGAAATATTTCTTCACTTGAACATCCCAACAAAAAAGATTGTAAAAATACTCAAAGCTTAAGAAAAATGAATCACCGGTTTCTGGAGACATTCCCGTCATTAGGGAAGAAGAAGTATTTCTGTGAAGATTGAGCTGACACTAATCTGCCTCATCCAATCAACAAAACAACACTTGACTTACCTGCCTGTATGATAATGTAGTAGAGACAACACCTTAATGGCCAAGCTAATGGTGACCATAAGCATAAACAGGGGTGCTAGTAAACGTAGATCAGAAACGGACTGGATGACAGGAACGCAGCCCATAGCCCAATCAAAACATAACCACCATGGGTTAAGGAGCAACCACAAGTTCAGTGAATACAGGTACAAATAGTTGAATATCTATAATGACAAACCATACCAAGGTATTTCATACAAAAAATGTGCTTTACTCCTCAAACACCCATCATCAAAGAAAAAAAGACTATAATTGGTATCTTAATAGTTTGTGGTGAAAACTTTATTTTGGTCTGGGATAACGAGATCATCATGCCTCATTTCTTCTTCTTCTTCTTCTTCTTCTTCAAAAAAGAAGAGACTTTCAATCGAAAATTTGTAAGAAAAGTTGTACGACCAATCCGTGAGATAGACACACTCAAGATGTGATCGTTAAAGATGTCATCATTAATCATGTGATCATTAAACTTTTTGGTTGAAACTCTCTCTCAAAACAGCAATTAATTTGAGGTAAAATAAAATTATGCATGAACTTAAAGGCAATAAATGAGTACATAAGCAGAGACTGCCAGTACTGCCTTTGCCTTTAATTGCGTGTTTTCAAGTGCAATTTACACGATTTATACTGGGTAATCATCATAGAAAGTGTGTTGAAACCAAGTTTTAATAGGAGACGTCAACAATATACAAGAATGACACGGAGAAACTTGGCAATTAAAAAGACCAGAAACCATTGCATTGTGTTGTTGTTATTTAAAAGAAGGAAATCGAAATCAGGTAGTCAGTAAAATAGATTATTCAGATTATTTTCAGAAACCTAGTCTGCATAAAGTATGTTTAGAAGTAATTTGTCAGGGTTCTTTCAGGTTTCCAGAATGTTTTCTTTAAATTCTATATATTTTTCCCTGACTCAGTAGGTGAAAAGGCTATGATTTGCCCTGACTAATTACATAAGCTATATTATTTTGCCACACAACAAGTATTTTTACATTTCATCTTATCAAGAGACTTCAAAAGTGCAAGATTGACCATCTACAAGGCCATCGCATATGCACTCTAACAATGACTATTAAACCAAAGTATCAAAATTCATGTACAAACGTAAAGGTTGGGGTTAAACATAAGGACAAGTACAAAATTCAAGATATGCCAGAGGATAAAAAAGATTCCCTGATTTATTCTGGAAAACACAAATTTCTCCAGACTACAGAAAAAGTTCCCTGATTTTCCTCGACTTTCCTCAAAATCTCCTTTTTCTCCCTGATTCTTCCCGACTTTCCTCAAAATCTCCTTTTTCTCCCTGATTCTTCCTGACTTTCCTCAAAATCTTCTTATTAAAAATTAATTGTTCTCTTCAGATCCCGTCTAAGCCAATCAGATCCGTGTAATTTTGCACAGTTGATGATTAATGATGTAAATGCTTAGTTACAACTTACCCTAATGATGAAAGAATCTTGAAATGAGTGAGGATTATCGTTATATTGAAACTTTGGAGGACCAGACACCATTATCCTCAATCTCAAGGTTAATAAGACAAATCCACACATCGAAACCATCAGTATTCGTTTTAAAGATAGTGCTATCTAAACAAAAAACAAAGTAAGATCAACAAAATGTATTGATAGCAGTATACAGTGAAACCTCTCTACAGCAGACACCATCAGGACCAAAAATAATGTGTCTGCTATAGGAAGTGTCCGTCAAGTTAGAAGTTGGGACTTCAAGGAGAAAAGGCACCCGTTTCAGGACAAATTGTCCTCTATAAGGAGATGTCTGCTATATGGGATGTCCGTTATCAGTGTTCTAGCTAGGATTTCAAGGCACGTAGTGTTCAAGTTCGCATCAAAGATGCCCCTAATCAGGTCAAGGGGCATTGGCTTTTTTGTTGTTCTGAAAGGCTTTTGCAAGTTATGCTTCAACGTAAATCATAATACATAAACCACATGGCCTTTATGGAAAAGAGAGAAATATTTCATGATCACCACAAACTGATTTTGAAGTGAAGTGACATTTTCAAAAATGGCAGTGTCCCAACAAGAGAAGTTATCATACCAAGCCATCGTAACAGCCTCCACGCTAAAACGTCCCAGCTAGAACACTGTTTATAGAGAGGTTTCACTGTATATATTAGTTTGCAGCATCACCGTCTATGGAAGAGTGTCATTTTTATTGAATGAGCAGCCAATATTGTTTGCCATTCCTATAGAAAACACTCCTCCTCATAGATGTTGGCCACTGGGCAGTTATTTCAGCAGAATCAGTCAATGCAACAGCAACATGAAATGTACGAATATGAAATATCAATACCTTTGTTGGATTTGGACGACGTGATTTCAGGAAAACATCTGTGTTAAGCTGCATCACCATTAAAATCTCATAAGCAATGCAAACACCCTATTTAGAATTATATAGAGAATAAATTTTAAGAAATAAAAGAGAGTGAAAAAATTTATAACATAGCATGAGAAAATTGGACTAACAAAAATGCTTTCACCTGCAAAAAAACTGAAAAGAAGTTTTATAGCCAGGCAACAGGCTTATCATTATCATTATTTTTATTTAAGTGAAACAAAGGTTATTGATTTCCAACTGCTATCGTCTAATCTGGGCAAACGCTCATTATTGTTTTAGCGAGTTAACTTTTCATTACCAAATTCCGAAAAGTAAGGAGTTAAGAAAAACCTCTGTTATCCACAAAAAAAACTGTGAAGAATATTCGACTTGAACAGAAAATTTCTTTGCTGCTTCATGGCTATTCAAACTGGTTGTTAGCCAGAAGTAAAAAAAAAATACCATGTGTTTTAAACTTTAACTTTGAAATGATACTCAATGGAAAGATCATCAAATAAAAGTTTTAGTAAGTAACCAGTCTGTTTTATTTTGATAAAAAATATTTGTTTTCGGGAATTAGGAATATTTAACACTAAACTGCATTGGGAATACAGTCTGACTAACACCCTGTGTCTAATGCCAAACCAACAAACTACATACAACAATACAAGACCTTACCAAAACTGTAATACCTTGCTCTTTACAAAACATCGCAATAGCAGCAGAACAAAGACAGACAACGAGGTGCATCTTGGATTTTCTTTCACCGTCTAAATCATACAGAAAATGAGAATTGGAATCCTTCCATGTATCATTAAAACAGGATTAATAAGAGATAGAAAGCAGGATAACTCACAAGCAAAACAGTATTTTACATATGACGTGAATGAAATAGAAAAGAATATTCCACAGACCAGATCTGCACGACCAACTACTGCCACAACCTGTTGAATTTCAAAGCAGACAATTAAAACAGTAATTTTTCCAAACCAGAATATTTTTGTAGCATATATAACAGTGACCACATAAAACTTACACTTTCTGTATGTACAGGGTGGACTGCAAATAGAATACCACATAGCAAACTTGCTTTAGGTGATGTGAAGATTCTTTGCCCATTTTCATCAAATCGTAATCCACCGATAATAAACGAAAAGACACGAAGCAGCAACATAGAGTGTAGAACATGAAGAACAATATTTGTGAAGTGGAATCCCCATGGGTGATATCCTCCACTGACAAAATAATTCAACCGAAACGTTAAAACTGTCAATGGCCTGTAACTTTTATGACTAAGGTTCGATTTAATGTTAGTACCCCAAAAGTCGTTGGCAAATATATTTAACAGTCCTGTCTCTGTTTGTATGTCTTTGTTGCTCAGAATAGCGGAATTATCATCAAACGTAAATGTTGCATATTGTCCAGTCCAGTAACTGACCAATGAGAGGACACCTACAGTAAGATATGCGTAACGTAGCGAAAGTCTAGGGACTGGGAGATGTGTATCGTCAAAACTGTTGAACTGTTGATCAAATGTCTGTTTGTACGTGATTTTGATCCTGTTTTTATTGTTGTCGTAGTGTTCATGATTTTGTATCATTCTCTTGAGTTTGAAGATAAAAGAAACAGTTTGCAGTCACAACTTGTAATGTACACATGAATCATACCATTGTAGTGTGTTTCAGTAGATGTTTATAACACATGTCAACGTAATAAGTTGTCTGTTCTGACTATCTATATAAACTACTTAACTTGAAAGAAATAGAATATAATACGTCTAAAGCAATTGTGTTCAATGCTATTATCCTCGTAAATCAAAAGAATTGATTTTGTAAAATTTAAATAATTACTTTGAATTACTTTAAATTGGCCATTCATTGAAAGAGCTGTTGTTGTGGAAAATTTGACATTTCTTGTTGTGGCTTTGAATAAGATTATGAAGAAAAAATGTTGTTTCAGATCTTCCATCTTTCAGTGCATTTAGAGGAGTTGTATTCATGTTACAAACAGAAAAGTCAATGACGACATGCTTAAGCACATAATACACTATGCAATTTTTTGGATTGGAGAAATCGTATAGTGTATAACAAAAAGTTATACCACTTTTCGACTTTTACGAAAAAGTGTGCTGAACTTTCTACAATTTTTTGTAAGAAATTAGCCAATCAGAATTTTTGAAAAGAAAAAAACTGGAATTTTCAAACTCGCACAAAGAAAAACATTTGATTGTCTTCTGAACCGAAATAATATTTTATTTCCTTGGCTGACAAGATGTCTTTGAAATAAAAAAAACAGAGGCTATCGTAAGGAGGAAATTCTTTTTCTTCTTTCTTTCGTTTTTTTCTTGTTTCTCTGTTCCCTTTTCAAATTCAAATACAAAAAATTGTACGTGTGAATTTAAAATGAATCATACAACTTTTGGCAACACTAATTGTACACAACAAAAAATTACATAGTGTATTATGCGATTTATAAATTTGCCCTAGATACACTGTGCCAAACAGCAGATCAAATTTGTTGACGATGAGAGTAATATCAAGCAAAACAAAAATAAAGGACAAAAAAAAATTAAGTACAAAAAGAATTGTTAGGAAAAATTTCATTCTTGATAAATTACTACAAAAATTGCTTCATTGTAATAATCAAAATGATAATTAAAATTTGTAGGATAATTATAATCATTATATTCAGCTTGAATCTTCAAAGATGTTCCCTTTCGGGGGCCTCCCTTTCACGCAGACAAACAAATAAGAACCTTCGATCACATTCTTCACAAAAAACCAACGAAACATTTGTCAAAACTAACAAAAAAAGTTTCTACAATATCCCTCTTTCATTTTAATCAATTTTAAGAATGTCTGCTAATCTCACATTCCTACCAAATAATACCTGATAAAATCCAAAAACAGCAACAACAAGAAATGTGTAAAAAACATCTTTTTTGGGGTGTGGTCTTTAAAAACATAAATACGAAAATGAGGACTAGAGATTGTCTTTGAAAATCAGAAAAGTTTTTTTTGGAGATTGCATCATTCTGTAAAAAAATAATTTTATGAACGTGTTTTGGGAAAGAATTAACATGTTATCCGAATTCATCATTTCATTGGATCCAACCATACAGTAAAAATAAATTAATGCAAAATTATAATTTTCTTCTAAACATGAACATAACAACAGAATAATTCATAGCGACACATATCCAGTCGATTGAATTGTCCCGATTATAATTGTCTATTAAAACTCTTCAAGACTTCTGAAAGCTGTTTGCATTTTTTCGTGTAATTCAGCAAAATCGCTTTTAATCTTAGCTTCACCATCCTTGACTGGATCCTAAAAAATAAACATGTTTTAGAATATAATAAACAAACTCTACAAAACTGCATAATTCAAAGGAGGATGAAATGAAAGATATTACAACCACTCCAAAGGCAATTTTTATGTACCTTAAACTTCATGCAACTTAGTTCGTACAATATATTATCACCCATCTGTTCACGAATAATTCCCCATGTTATTTTGTTATCACTCTGAGCAGTTGATTCGACAGAATGCCTTGCCATGTCATAAAATGCTATGATGTTTTGCAACATGCCAACTGTTTTATAAAACGGACAATATCGATCGTAAGGTGTGTAACCATTTTGCTGGAGGAAGTCATCTTTTACGAGCTTTGCAACTTCTAAAGTAATCTTGTCACTTTCGGCAAGTGAACTCTAAAATGAAAATTGAAATGGCAGAAGTATTCGTAGAATTGAACTGACAGTGACGATGAAAACCATTTGAAACTCCTTCATTTCTACATAATTTAAAAACAAGTACTTCTGTTTTTAAGTTTTTTGCAAAATAAAAGCATTCATACCTTTCCAACAAGTTGCACAATTTCAGAGAGATCTTCCTCTTCCTGTAAAATTTCCTTAATCTGAAAATACAATGAAGAAAATAATAAATTAAAGTTAAAGTTCGAACCTTCATGCGGCCGATGAACATTGTTCGAGTTATCAAATTTTCGTGATATTGAGACTTTTATGAGATAGTATTAGTTCAAGGGGAATGCTATAATAGTTCGAGTAACTGAGGGTTCGAGTTACTGGGATTCTACTGTATATGATTTACTTAGAAATCGAATATGATTTGAACAAAAATAAAATAATCTTCATATCACAATACCTTTGTTCGTAGAGGAACAAATTCTTGGTAATGCTTCTCATAGTAATCATCCAAAGCTCTCATGTATTTACTATAGCTAATCAACCAATTGATGGAGGGGAAATGTTTACGCTGAGCCAATTTTTTGTCCAAACCCCAAAACACCTTTTAATAAACAGATAAACATTTACAACACATAAATCAATGAATCATTTAGGAGGTGAAATCTGAAATTACAACACCTACCTGGACGATACCAAGAGTGGCAGAAGTAACCGGATCCGCAAAATCACCACCAGGTGGTGACACCGCACCTACAATACTTACGCTTCCTTCGCGCTCAGGATTTCCCAAACATTTCACACGGCCAGCTCTCTCATAAAATGAAGCCAGACGGGCCCCCAAGTATGCTGGATAACCACTATCGGCAGGCATTTCAGCCAAACGACCTGAGATTTCTCGAAGAGCTTCAGCCCATCGAGAAGTGGAGTCAGCCATCATACTTACGTTGTAACCCATATCACGGAAATACTCTGACAATGTGATGCCTGGAAAGCAAATCGGTTAACACAATTATAGAATCTTATTTTAATCTGATTTTAGAGCTGCTAGATCATAATGCCAAATCGTTTCAACTATCTGCCACAATTCTTCCTGCTGTTTTCTTTTTTATCTTAAAAACCGCTTTTCTTTCTTTTAAAATTCAATATAGCAACAGCTTAGCAAAAAACATGGGACCTGCCAGACGTCACAAACGTTTCATGAAAAAATGCTTTCTTTCCAAACTTAAACGTATTACATATCATTCGAATAATAATTTTTTTATGCTGACTACTTTTAACTAAAAGAACGTGATCTAAGATTTTAAGGAAAAGAAATGTTTGTTTTAGAAATCATAATGGCTACCAGAATGGCTAATAGACTACCAACTACCTACCAGTGTAAATAGATGCCTCTCGGGCAGCGACAGGCATGTTGGATGTATTAGCAACTAAAGCTGTACGTTTCATAATGGATTCAGTAACACCGCCAATTTCGACCGACAACTAAAACATCACAAACAATAAGAGAAATTTCAAAAATGGTTCTGAAAACACAATACCCGATGTTTCTAATAGGCCTGTCCCTTTCTTTATTCACATAAAAACTATAATGTTTACATACTTCAGGAAAGTCTTGCAATACTTCGGACATTTCATTTCCACGTTCGCCACAACCAACATAAATAATGACATCAGAATTGGAATATTTAGAGAGTGATTGAGAGATGACAGTTTTGCCACAACCGAAGGCACCAGGAATGGCTGTGGTTCCACCTTGCACGCATCTAAACATATGAAGGTTAATCTATAATATAATATTCATATGACCGTACTAATGAAAGAGATTAGGTAACATACAGACAACATGGTAATACTACAAACATTTGGGTAATGTGTTCTGAAATGTTCTGAAATCGAGAACGCTTAAAGGGGCTACAACATGATTCATGTGATTGTTGTGTTTGCACCATAAATCTTGAGATCATGTGATTCGTGTTATAGCCCCTTTAATGTCAGGGGGATTTCTTACGGAAACAATGCATCTAACACACGTTGACCAGTCAATAATGGATGGTTGGCAGCCAATTTATCTGACGTCGGTCTTGTAGTACGGACGGGCCAAACCTGCAACAGCAAATAATTTATGCTTATGATCAAGCAAAGAAAAAAAAACAATGTTATATATATAAAAACTAACCTGAAGCATAGAGTGTTTGGTTTTTTGGCCTTCAAATTCTGTTTCTAATATAGTTTCCTAAAAAAGAAAACAAGAACCATTTTCAATATAAACAAAAGCCAGATGGCGCAAAACGGTAGCAGCAGACATACTTGACATCACTTAAAATTGAAATATACTATAAACACCAGCCATTTTCTGTAACACCACTTTTTTTGAAAAGTTACCCAACGTCAGCAAGCACCATCATCTTCCAAAGCCCAAGTTACACTTACAGTTTATATAAATATTGCTTACGTCAACTGTATAATTTCCAGCTGGGGCAATATATGTTATGGTTCCGCGCGATCTTGGAGACAACATAAGTTTGTGTTTGATCAGTGTATTTTCTTTGACTGTTCCATAAATATCACCACCAGTGATGTGACTGCCGATCTAAAAGCAATGATCAAGTTTTTTAATTTCCTATTTACACACAGATTTCTCAGGCGGTTTTCTACTAGACAGAATATTCAGCACAGAGTGGCTATTGCTTTCTCCACATGATCACCAATTGAGCCATTTGATTGGTTTGCAGAATGTTCTGCGGTGAAAAAGTTGAACTTAATCCGACTTTTTGCGGACACTTTTGGTGAAATTTATTAGAAACAAAAGTTGATAGACTGCAAGGAATGTCAAACAGTATCACCTGCTGTTTCAATAATAAAACACTTCTCCACAGATACTTTTTAAAGATTTTGCCCACTGGGGAATATTCCAATCTATACTGACATGTTATTTGTATGTTTTTAGCTGCACTAGTTAACAAATTTCAAACATCACAGTTCATAAGAACGCAATGGAATAGCCCTAATTAAACAATATAAGATGAGTTTGTTCGTCTTAATTCTGAGTATTAGTTAGGTACACAAAATATTACCTTCAGACCTGCAGGTCCAAATTCCCATTGTACTGTTCGACTCAAACTTTTAGTATTTACACCACGAGGAATGTAAATGCTTTTAGTTAATTCATTGATATCTTTCAAAGGACGTTGAATACCATCAAAAATGCTACCCATAATACCTGGTCCCAACTCAACTGAAAGAGGCTTGCCGGTCCTCAAAACTGGATCACCAACAGTCACACCAGCTATCATTTTGTTAAGGAGGGAGTACAATCATTAACAAGTGGTAGCCGCAAAAAAAAAAAGATCAAAAATAGTTTTTCAAATCCAATTCAATACCGAAAATTCAATCAAAATAATACAAACCATTAAAAAAATCATATCACGCCACAATGTCAAAAAGATTATTTGAACTAAAACCATTGAAAAGCGTAAATGCACAAACACTGAGCTCGTTCAAAAATCTGTTAGACAACCTTTGGGAAAATGACAGAATAATGTTTAATGTCTATCTCTATGCACTGACTTCATCCTATCAGACGAAATATCGACAGGTCAACAATTTATAAATGAACCTGGTACCAGAGGCCTTCCTGCCCTTATCCCAGAAACCTCTATTATATTATTATTATAACAGGTAGCGTATTTGAAAAATAGTTTAGTATAGATTTTCAAATCCAATAGAGAATAACAAAAACACGAATACATGATCTTATACAACAACAGTTTGTCTTATTTCTCCCTTGTTGAAAATTGAAAGTGGATGTGAAAACTCAAACTCAATGTATACCAAAGTAATCCAAATAGACACGGAATGTGCTTTTGTAAAACCTTCAATAAGAAAGCAGATAAAGTGAAGATTGGGGAAAATATACGGTATTTCCTAGAATAAGTGCCCTCCCTAAAATATATCTCCACCCCACCCATGCCACGCTTAAATCAGCACCCTCCTGGAAGTCTAACAAATATAATGGTATTACACATTTGAAATTTGTTCATTCATTTTCCAGTTTGATCTGTAACTTGTTGAATGTTTATATAGCCTGATGGGATCTTGACTTTTAAATAAAATGAGAGAAAAAAGATACATGTTTCTTCGTAAACTTGAATGGTTGCCATGTCACCTTCAAGACGAATAATTTCACCGACCAACTCTGAATGTCCAACACGTACCTTAACAACAAAAACATCCAAATAAAATATTATACATTGGAAAAAGAAGCAACGGGACACTTGGCAAAAAGCCTACTTACCAACTCATACATAGCAGAGCCACTCATATTTTCCGCAATAACGACTAGAAGGTAAGAACATTTGATGGATGATTTCATACATAGTTCCAGGAAGCTGATTAATCATTTATTCAGGGATGAATATAAAACAAACTTATCAAATATACTTGCAAAGGAAATTCAACTTTTATTCCGAGCACAAGCTCTCCTATTGCCCCCTAGAGTACTGAAATTTCATTTAACTACTACATTGCCAACCTCATTCAGATGTTCAGCTAGTCTTATTGTCTTCAACTAGTCTTTTGTTTCTGAAGCAGCGAGTCGAAGATAAATTTAATCTCTGTTTTTTTCTAATCTTTGAAAGAGTCGTAATCACTCAGAACTAACCTGCAAAATTACTTTCAATGATCACAAATAATATACAAAGAAAAAATTGAGAAATGTTTGAAATTTCAGGCATTTATTTCATTTTTATGTTAAAATATATTACCAATATTCTGTTAATAAAACGCCTGGGAAACATTTCTTTTAAAAGGTCAGGTGTGAGCGAAATCATCAATTTTTGTTTCATTTCTTTAACAAAACACTTTCTTTCATTCACCTTCTTTTTTGTTATTGACATAATTCTTATTGATCTTATTGGTAACTGAGTTGAGTTGATTATATAATTTAATACATGAATCTGAACAGATTCTCGACATATCATCGGAATCAGAATAGGTGTATACATGCCTAAGGGAGGTTTAGGAGCACTGATTTATTAATTTTTTGAAAAAGGTCCTACATGTTGCTGTGCTATTAAAAAATACTCTTCCAAGACTGATATATTCTAAGAACTAGGAGCTAACTATTCAGTAATCATTCTCCTACACCTAGCCTTTAATTTTGACCTAATAAGAAATAAAAAAAATTAACAATCCATACCAGGTCCAGAAACACCATATACATAACCAAACAGCCCTTCTCTTTCTTCATCTTTTATTTTTGCAGTTTTCTGCGCACGTTCCATTCCTCCAGCCTAAGAGAGATCACAATCATGAACATTAAACAAAAACTTGACCTTGCTTATGTAACACAATATTTTTGTTTGCATATCATTTACGGTGATATTACATCGACTTAATTTTCACTGGAATTAACCATAAGAATTTGTTTCAACCTGATGAAAAAAAAAAATGCCCATGAAATTTCAAAATAATGTACACCAGCAAAAATAAGTGGATTATCTGGTCATTTATTGTCTTTTCCTTAAGCTAAATTTTTGCAAAACATATTGATAAATTTCAAAGCTACGAGAATGAATTCGGGTGAATTTTTTTTATTTAGCTTATCTGTAAAAATAAATTCCTGTGAAATGTGTAAAATTATTATTTAAAACTTTCAAATGTTTCACATGCTTTTTTTATAAGCACCAGATGCTCAAATTCCCTAAAATGCGGGATTCGGGACCCTATAGAAAGAACCTTTTTATATAAGCATACAGAGAGTAATACAGGAATTTAATTTGGGCGGCACTCAAAATTTGGTTAATTCAATATTCTACAGGACTTAAAATCAATATTTTATTTAGCTAGAATTGAATTATGTAGTGTCTGTTTGATACAAATTGGGAAAGTAAGACAAAGGATTAAGAATCCAAAAGCTTAGGAGTGTTTTAACATGAATACACCTTATTTTGGCTTAAAATCTAGGCTTCACAACAAGCAGTGCCTTTTCCATATAAACCAAACTTTCTTGACAAAGTCAATTGGGAAAATCCTAATTGCTACCTTTAATTGGTAAGAGTCTGTCAAACTATGCGCTAGCTAACACCCTTCTGACATGGAACATAACCTTGAACCCAGCGCCCACCATGTTAAAATTTGAAAATTAGAGAAGGTCCCACTATGTGACCCTAGGCAGTGGTGGAACATAGCAAGTGTATACGAATTTTGCTTGCCCAAAATTTAAGCACTTTCTATTAAAGTTCCTCTTAACACCTGCTACTGACTTTACTTACTATATTCTTAAAAACATCTTTTTGGCGTTCCATTTAATTTTGAAAAGTGATTCGTGGATTTTTTGTGTTACTTATCCCTCACTGGATGTATTAACATTGGTACCCTTAGAAAAAAACAACAGATAAGATGTTTGGCAGCTGTTTATTAAGGTTGGTATTACTAACCATTGGAAATCAACTTCTGAAGTGTAATTCTATGTTTACACGATCACATATTTCTGCTATGCCGTCTAAACAATTCGCGATATCATTTTTTGACTGCGAGATAAGAGTATAGTAGATAATATTCACAGATTCATTCGTAAGTAATAAGTAACAATAACTATCTACAATTTGATGATTTATAAATTTCTATAAGAAACAAAAACTGTCTCAAAAATTCCACTTGCCCAATCGGGCACATAAGGAAGATTTTTACTTGCCCAACGAGAAAATTACTTGACCCCAGGCAATCAGGCTGGCCTTATGTTCCACCACTGCTAGGTGCCGCGTTAAAAAGTCCTAGGTCTTATGTTAAGATTATGAGGTCCTGGGTCCTAGTTGCAAAGGGTCCAGGATGTTAGCTAGCGCAAATAACAGCCTTTTCCCAACGGAGATCAGCAAACATTTTCCCGATCAGAAAATGTGAGAGAATGTCTTGGTTGCTGATTTTCTTAATCATAAATGGATGGCAGGATCTCTGTCTCCGAAATCATCTATATCAAGATTAAAATCAATTAAAATTAAAAGTCTATTTGCCGATTAAGTGTTCTAGTGTCATCTAAAAATTAATCATAGTGTTGGTTTCACACAAATTAGGAAAGTTATAGTTATGAAAAAGGTTTATAAAAAGCTCCTGGGGGGAGGAGGTGAGGAGGTTAAAAGGTTAGCTAAAGAGTTTTTAGGGCCCACGGTGTCGTGGAGGTTAAGAAAACATTACAGAACAGTACTGATGCTTATTCCTTTGAGACGAAAACAATCTGCTCATCAAAGTGCCGCCGTCATTTTCATTAAAGAGTTATTGACCTATTTTCCCTTCCATTCCACACCCTCGTGCGTGTTTTCGTACCTCATCACGAATAAATGGTTTGTTAAACTATCAAAACGTATTCTTTAAGAAGATATAAACACATTCGTTAAAAGCTTTTCTTACCATTCTGAATATTTATATTAGCTACAAGAACTGCACAGTTCTATTTCCAGTAAACTTTCTTGTGCTTGTATGCGAGTGGTACCCGGTGAGAATAAGTTGGATATAGTGAACTACGATTTATTATTTTTTCCCGATCCAACAGGTTGTTAGCCGTAAAACCGTAAACGCAAACCCGAAATAAATTCCCTCTTAAAAAGAAAACAATTATGTATTTTCATACGAGATAATAGCAATACAATGAAATTTTAATTGTTTTTGGATTATTTGATATCTTCACTCGTCCTTATACATTTTTATTTCAAAATTAATTGGTATGGTATCGGGAAACACCGTGCACAGTCAGGTGATTAGCTGGGACATGTACTCGAGTGTACCATAGTCTTCGATAATTCAAAATTGGGGGCTAGCTTCGATGACATAAAACTTGAAATGTAAGATTGGCGAGATGTTGGAAGATGAAGAGATTTTTGCTAATCATTTTTGTATTTCCCTTAATTTATGCTAGTAGTGATCGGGCAAAAGATGAGATCAACTTAAAGGAGTTAAAAACGAAGACCTTAGATAATATTCCGTTAAATTGCCTCCAGAGAAAAGCGGGTAAACAACAAATTTGCATAACATTGGATGTTAGTTGTCTAAACTGTACGTACAACGAAACTTGTATTTATGGTAATAATACAATTGGAAACTGTGTGGTAGCTGAAGGAATTCCTTGTGAGGTATAGTCATTTAGTCACGATGATCATTTTTATCATCCTTTTCTCCTCCGTTTATCTAATATTCAAATGAAAGAAATGTCTTCATATTTTTTTATTTCTAATGTTGTTTTGATATTGTATTTCATATCTTTCATATCTTTTTGAACATAAATTAGGTTTCCTTTTCATTTATTGGATTCTAAAGTTGTTTTGTTGAGCATAGATGAAACTACCTTATCAAAGACAAAAAGTGTCTGGATGAAAAAGCTGAAAGTACCGTCAATGTGCCTAATTCTGAACAGCAAGTAATAATGTGCCTAATTCCGAACGCAAGTAATAAAGAATTACTCATGCGGTAATAATGACCTACACCATTTCAATATCTCTGAATATATACACGTCGAAACGAATACACGTCGAAACGTCGAAACAGGAATTACGCAGAGCTCAAGGCGACAGTCAATTTATTGAAGGCAGAAGTTTTGTGTTTGTTAGGTTTTGGATTTAGTTGACAAAACAGTATGCATTATTATTGATGTGGTTTGTACTTTACAGACTGTAATTTTTTGCGTTCGGAATTAGGAAGGCTGTTCTGAATTAGGCACATTGACGGCGAATAAATGAGAGTAAATTAGCAGTGACTGCCAGTACTCTGCTGACTCAGCAGCCACTAAATAATCTCAGTAAACGCGGGCAATCAACGGTAAACTAAAGTAAAATTTCCCTCCACCTAATGGATCCAGACTGATCGAACGTAATTGAAACGCTAATCAAATAGATTATTGAACATTATCGAACACTAATCTGTGAGTTTGATCATGTTTGATGATCGTTAGAAAACGGTTGATTCCTATTTGAATACCTACTTGGATGTCCTTCATCAACGAAATGAAGATAATTTGATGTTATTGCACTTTCATACCTCCTAATTTATTGATGATTCTGATACAGAATTCTATGTTGATTTAAAATCACAAGAACTTGGGTCTCAATATCAATAGAAAAATCAAAGTTACTGACCTTAAAGGATCTCAAGAATGTACTCAATCAACCTCACAACTCGCAATGCCAAAACCTGGTTCTCATTAATGAAATTTATTTATTTATTACTCAAAGTTGGCAAGCTGAGAGAGAGCTCACCAGATTATTAAAAAAGGGGAGGAGGGAGAAAATGAGTAAAATGGAAAAAGAAAAAGCATTCCTGGACATGTTCTTTAAAATGTCCATTTCGGTTGGTTTTCCGCTTGCTAACTTGCAACTGGGAAGTTGACTTATTGCTAGAATACTGCTGAACTCCAGTGTGCATTCAGTCGATGGCTTGAACTAGGGTCTCTGATTTCACAATCCACCACTAACTATAATATAATCTGTATTGAGAAAGAAGAACACGATAACAACAGACACAACTTATTAAGATTGGTTTATGTTTTCTTCTTCTGTTTTGAGTTGTTGTTGTTGTTGTTGTTGTTGTTGTTGTTGTTGTTGTTGTTGTTGTTGGATATTGAAAGCATCAGCATTAATGATGACCTTTTTATGTGTTAGGGTATCCGAAATTTCTCTGTACAAGCTCCTTGCTATTACTGTTACCAATTGCCTACAGATAGTTACACATGTGAGCCAAGAGGTTACTGTCAGGTAATGTGTTACGTTATTTCATTAGTAAATATTTATTGATTCATAAGAGGATTTTAGTAGAAGCAATATTATTATGAAAGGGGTTATAACAGGAAATAGACGAATTTGATTGGCTCAGTAGGCAGTCTACTGACAGGTACTGTGAACTAAAACACATATATGCATTTAAATCAAGAGCAGTATCTTTGTTCAATGAAATTCCAAGGACAGTTTGTGAATCGTCTAATGAAAAATATTTTAGGAGTAAAACCAAGGTATTTTCTTTTCTCTTTTTACAGTGTTTAGCGTTATTGATTTGTTTGTATTAATATAGGATGAAAAAATATTGTATATAAATTGATGAGGCGAATAAATGATTACTAATTTGTTTATTTATTTAAAAGAGGAAAGTTCTTACAACAGTTTTCTGAGTTGTGATAGGAAAGTTGTAACGATTCCATTTTGTATTTATAGGCAAGATCAAGCACACAAAAACGTTTAATAGTAAATTGTACCACAAACTCTCATCAACACTGCCTTGGTAAGTTTACCTAACAGTTTGTTGACATGCTAAAAACATTATCAGCATTAAAGGTGTTTATGAAGAGTGCTGTTATAAGCGTAAAAGTGTTGACAGGAAAACCATACGTGAACAATTATTACATATCTCTTGATATTCTTAATACCAGTGTTCAGATTTAAGGAAATTTTTAATGTTTTTTTATTGGTTTCTGTTACGAACAGGTCGTTGTTGGTCTGATTAATTTTAAAAATTTCACATAAAGTTAAATAGGAACAATGAAATTTTATCGAAGTTGTTCGGCAGTATCCGGTAGTCTGTGACAATCTTCTGTCTTTTTGCTTCATTTCTTGTACAAATGCCAAATCTTTGTTTATTAGTTTCAGTCTTTTGTTTCGTTCTTCCTTCTGTTTCTTGATAATAAATTGAACAAAAATGTAAAAACATCAAGCGGTAACTAACTCGTACAATTCAAATTTTGCACAGTCCTTAAATTCACCACGGTCCTTAAATTCACCGTTAGTGCAGTTACACTATTAGTCATTAGAAAATTCCCCGGTCCGCAATCTGATTGTCAAGATTTACTTCTGTATTTTTTTTTAACTTAAACTATCTTTGTGGTTTGTTTTGCATTGATTCACTTTGATCACATGACATTTAATAATTACTGTGCATTGGTTGTAATTTTGGCATGTGATCATGCACTCATGATAAGGAAAGGAACAAAGTTAAGAGTGAACAACAACTTGTCATAAAAGGTTAGCAGACGAAGACTATGGTTAAACCAAGCCCTAGTCTATCTTCTACAAGCCACTCTGTAACTCTTTGTTTCTTGTTTGATTTAGGCCAGAGGAAATTTTTGAAGTCATTTTCTTGCAACTGGACGTCAGGTTATCGTTGGTCCACAGCACTCCTTCTCAGGTAATGTTTTGGTTTTGATTTTAAACGTTCAAGCTCAAACTTTTTTATGTAATTCCATTGATCACTTTTCCTAGTTTGTAATTGTTCAAACCATTATGAAGAAGTCAAAACTTTTCTACTTATACATGTTTTTTTTGCAAGAATTATAGGACTTCGAAGGTCTAATAGTAACAAATGTGTTACGAATATGCTAAGAACATTCGAGGCTTAAGGAACGAAAATATATTGACATTTTACAAGAAAACTTCATTATAATAGTCACAAAAACGCAAAAATATTATAATCATGTTGCTTACAACAGTATCAACTGAACAGGGAAAACATCAACCAAGTTGGTTGAATTTCGAATTTTAGATATTTAATAGTGTATAACTTTAAGAACATATTAAGAACATTTTTAGGCTTCAAAAGTTGAAAAGTTAAGAACGTTCGAAGGCTTCGTCAAAGTTGAGTGTTCTTATAAAAACAATGTGTAGGTAGAAAATGGCATCGTTTTTCTTTTTTTAGCATTACACTTGGAGGTTTTGGTGTGGACAGATTTTATTTGGGGCATTGGGAAGAAGCTTTGGGGAAGTTATTTAGTTTTGGTGGTTTAGGTGTATGGACATTAGTCGATATTGTTTTGGTTGCTGTTGGGTATATCACTCCTGCTGACGGTTCGTTGTACGTCTTTTAGAACAATGATTCAGAAGGGTGTGGTTTTGATCTTACTCATCGTAGTTTGTTCGAAATGTGAAGAACACGAGATGGGTAGTAAAGAAGAAGTTGATCTTAATGAAAAGGTGTTTGCAAAAAGTGTGATCGATGAAGAAGCTAATACGGAAGCACTAGATTCAAAGCAAGTGAACGTCACATTCGTAGATCAGACTGACGCTAACACCACGTCACCATTAAACGACACGAAATCAACACATCGGTGGAACTGTAAGTCATTTGCAGTGAATGAGAATTCTTCAGCTGCAGTAGTAATTCTGAATAACGAAACAGAGATCTTTAGCCTGTTTGACCGCATGAACTCTTCACAGGGCTGTGGCTTGGTTCTATTTTACAGTCCACACTGCGAGTTTTGTGTTGAACTGGCACCGTTGATTAACGCGGTTGGCCGATCATTCCCAAATATATCCGTCATTGCAGTTGATGCACAGGAAGCTATGGGTATGGCTGCCAGGTACGGCGTTTCTGCTATCCCCGCCATCTTCTTTTTCTACGCAGGTAAACCCGTGGCTAAATTTAATCGTACAAGAACTGTTGAAAGCTTCTCCGCTTTCATTAAAGAACTATCGAGCTTCGAGCCGACAACGACCTTCTTTAATGTAACCGGAGATGATCTGAGCGGGCCGCTAGGGACAACATTGAAAAATTCAAGAGATTACTACATGATCTTCTCGGTTTCCTTTCTCTTGGTGTATTTTATGAACAGAGTTTTCGGGCAGTTGATATGGTCAATCACATGCATGGCGGCTGAATACTTGAAAACAAAATTCCAACGCCAAAAAGTCGATTAGTATTTTCGGTTCCGTAAAATTATGAATGGTGTTTGCGAAATTAAATGACTTGTCACAAGGAAGAGACTTGAAATCCATATTCGAAAATTGTTTCAAGCTTGGTTTGAATTTATAAGACATGATGGACATGACTGTTCAAAATTGATGGGTTTTTTTATGTCGGTAGACCTTTCAGAACGGAGCATGTTTCGCTTCGTTTCTAATAATTATTGGACGTCGCCATAAAAATTAACTTGGTAAACGATGAATAGACAAGACGTTATCTTAGTAGGCAAAATCTCCAAAAAATTCTCTGTGGAGGAATGTTTTCTATAGGAATGGCAAGCAATATAACCTGTTGTTTCTATTAAAAAAACCTTCTCCACATTTTGAAGATTTTGCCCACTGGGATCGTTTCTCTTTATTAACCCAGTTGTCAACCATCATTATTTACCTGGTTTTCTGCTAGGCGGAATATTCCGCTGCAGTCTATCGACTTTTGTTTTTTAATACGTTCCCTTCTAAGGTTTCCGCGGAAACGTAGGGTCAAGTTCAACTTTTCCCCTGCGGAATATTGAACAAACCAATCAAATGGCTCGTTTAGTAATCACGTGAAGAAAACAATAGCCTCTCCGCACTGGGTATTGCGTCTAGTGGAAACCGGCTTTAATCAGCTTAAAAACGTAGCGAAACATCCTCCGTTTATGGATATATAATGTTTTGTTTTTTGTGAGATTATGAAATCTTATATACTTCTGAAGAAATAAATTACGAGTTCTCCTTTGGTGAAAAGTAAATAAATTACGAGTTCTCCTCGGGTGAAAGGTCATATAAAGGAACGAAAGTTTCTACTCGCGAAATTTACTTTCCTCAAATTATTCAGTTTATTTAAAGACATACCGAACTACCCAGGGTCCATATTAATTTAGTGGGTGCCACGAAATTAAAATTTAAGCGAGAGAATATACAAACAGAAAGTACTTAACTGTTTTCACCATAAATTAAGTATTTAAGTGTAAATTTTCTTCTAAAACAGCACAATAACGTTTATACTAATACAATAAAGGCTGTTATGTCTAACCATTTGTGATTTTTAAGGGAAAATTCTGGTAAACGTTACCGATGAACGTTTTTATGCGGCAGGTCTAAAATCATAGCGATCGGCCAAAACTATTGAATGAAATCATAGCGATCGGCCAAAACTATTGAATGAAAAAGTTTGGATATTCATCTCTTTGGTTTGTCGCTAAGTTTTGAACATTTTGTTACGTCAAAGGAAGCTGCTGTTCATTCCCTTCATTTTCCCGGTTCAAACAGTGAATACAGTGATATCAAGCAGTTCTTATTGCATTTAATACCGTCAAAAAAAAAAACACTAACCGAAAGTTATATTCACGGTCTTGTAAACGCAACCTCTGGGTCCGTATATCGAAAAGGCAAGAGACCCTGGGTTCGAGGGTTGATGTAAATGTAGTTTTTGAAGCAAGTGATGTATCTTTACCATCACGGTTTTTAAAAATCTCCCTTACCCAAGTCCGTCCGTGCTTTGTTTTTGTATTTTCTTCTAAAGTAACACCTGGTGAACAAAGTCCATGTTACCAACGCCAGTTTTCTTTTACCCGCCATCATGTTTCCACGATCAAAATTTGAAAGAAAACTTTTATGATTAAAGGGGAAACCCACTCTAAAATGTCAAAAATTGAGATGTGAGCCCTGGCCAAGATATCTCAAGAAATATTGAAGGACTCGAGTTGCTACTTTGCAGAACTGTTATTATCTCTTGCCGTTATGAAATGAGTGAAACGATTTTGTTAGGCTCGATTATCCAGTCCCACGGTTTTTCATCAGGTGTGGTCACAAAATTTGTTACGTCGATGACCTTTAGCGATGAACTTTAAGCGTTGAGCTTTTAGGTTTTTGGTCAAAATGAAAGCGATTGGCTTTCTTCGCACAGTGGGAACAAAGGATTTACTTTCTTACGTTATGGAAAAAATCATGGAAATCCCAATTTTTGGAAAAAGTCGTGGGGAAGTGGTGGAAGTCTTCAGTTGTAGATTTCGTAATAATTGGCGAGCATACAGTATTTTTCAACCACGAACCCAGGATCTCTTGCCTTTTCGATATACAAGAGACCCTGGGTTCGAGGTTAACTAAACACGCTGTTTACACGAGAGCATATA
Source organism: Turritopsis rubra (assembly GCA_039566895.2). Lineage (NCBI taxonomy): Eukaryota > Metazoa > Cnidaria > Hydrozoa > Anthoathecata > Oceaniidae > Turritopsis > Turritopsis rubra. Next base: position 12,226,392 of record CM077628.1, read on the forward strand.
TATTTTTCAAATCACAGCTAGAAGCAACTTGGCTTTCGCACGTGGCAATGAAAGTGCTGTTACCCAATATGGCCCAATTGATCGTGATGTCCTGGAAGCGGCTGATGTCACCTTAAATCGGTTCAAACAAAACTTCCATAACATAACATACGGCGCTATATATTGAAAAGACAACTGTGTTGGAGGTTTAATAACAAATACAAGTTTTAATTAACCTTCGGCATCTTATCTGTTTTATGAAGAAAAAAAATATTAAAATTCCAGCCAGAGGTGTCTGGGTTGTTAGAATAACATTGTCAGGAAAAAGAATTAACCCATAATACATTGCAGCTAACCATAAATAAGAACGATCAAGTATAAGAATAATAACATGCCACTTAAATTTTTGTCTCGCATGCCCACTTAAATTTTTGTCTCGCATGCCCACTTAAATTTTTGTCTTGTTGGCCTTGGAACGGAAGAAAATAACATGAAATAACGCAGACAGTACTTTTAAAACCCTCAGTAAAAGGTGAACTAAATTTTTCCCAGCTTTTCCAAACAAGTACTTGTGGAAAAGCTATGGTTTTCCAGCTAACATAAGGGCTATTTTCCAACCCTGTTAACTGACGTGGCATTATGAATTCCACATTTTGGCCACGAGTCGTACAGCGAAAAAAATGTGACATCACAATAACGTTTCCTCGTCAAAACATGTGACCCCACGATTTTAATCAGCTTTTCGTTACTCTGCCATTTTGATTTTCGTGAGAGATAGGCAAGCACGAGACTATAGCTCACAGAGAAATGAAAAGTTTTTACACGGGATGCTAGCATGTACGTCATTCACGAGGCGTATTGTTTTCTTGTTTAAACGAACTTTTATTTAATAGATGTCACTAGCGCCAGATAGTAAGGGAGCTTAAGAAGGGCGTTTTTATTATGTGGAACTATTGAAGAGACGAAACCCGATGTTTTCAATTACATTTGTCTTTCAAGTTATTGTAACCTAAAATAACAATGAAGCTTTACTGTATAACTAGTTATGTTTGTCTGGTTAATCGAGATATTAACTGGTTAATCGAGATATGCGCATTTCTCCAGACATCTGAAGAATTCACAAGTCAGAAGTTCGGAAAGACAACTACCAAATATACCTCGGTCGGCTTCATAAAAATCATTCACCGATATATTAAGAAAACAAAAACACTCAGAAACTGTGAACTTTTCATTTTTCATGCGCAGTTCAAATTATCACCCAACATCTGAATCCCACACAACTTTCGTTCAATTTTGAAATATTCGTCCTTAAACCGAATCCAATTCTGTGACGTCATCTTCCAGAATATCATTTCGTGTGTCCAATAAATCACTGACATGTTCTCCTTCTTCCGGAGACAGATCGTGCGCAGCGGCCTGCTCTGCTTTCACGTGGTCCGCAACATCTTCGTGTTTGACGAACTGTGGTTGGCTGTCATCTTCTTGTTTGAAAACCATACTACTGCCTAACGATGTTGCGGCGTAGACACCAGTTGATGTGTGATTATACATGGTTGTTTCGTTGCTCTCATGATTGTAAACCACGTGTAATTCGTCGTTTGAATCTATGTTGTCTGTCCCAACTGGCACTGTAGCTGAAATCGGCAACGGTTCCGTGGAAGGGATATACTGTTCGGCATTATTCTCACTACCTTCCGACACAATCACATTACTTTCTTGGATAATGTTTTGCTCCATGTCCATGGAAACCTCGGATGTTTCCAAATTACCCGGTTGAGTAATCGCAATCATTGTAGAGTTGCCGTCTGAATCCAGAACAGTGGCATGAGCGCCCGAATTTATACCCAACGCTTCGGCAACTTCCGGGAAATTTAATATTTCAGTGGCACTGATTGTTTGACCGTTCGCCGTTAAAACGCCGTCACTAGACGTTATAATACCTGCCTGTGCCAAAGCTTGAGCTGTTACCGATGATGTTACGCTGGGATCGTCATTAACTGATAAAGTCACAATGGTGTCCTCGTGTTCGTCACCCGATAACTCGTCTTCGTCTTCGTCACCAGGAATTATACTGTCGTCGTCGATAGGTATCGTTCCGTCACCTTCACTGCAGTGCATTCTTTTGACGTGTTTGTTGAGAGACGAACGCTCTTTAAACATTTTCCCGCATTGAGGGCAACCATACGGCTTTTCATCGGAGTGTGAGAGCTGGTGCCTTTTAAAATCATACAGACGTGAAAATTCTTTACCACATGTATCGCACACATGTATGGTAGGGGATAAAAGTTCCTTCTCGACCCGGTCAGGTTTCTTTTCACATTCATTAAAGTGAGCTTTTAAGTCCGTTTTCTTCGGGAATGTGGCGTCGCAATATTTACACTGAGCCAAGGAGCCGCGAGAACCACCACGGCCACACACGTTTCGTTGGTGTTTACGCAAATGCGACATCCGCCCGAACTTCTTCGAGCATCCATCACACGTGAACGGCTTCAGATGATCGTGTCGTGTTCGGATGTGCATGGTCAGAGTGGAATCGTGTCGGAACTGTGCACCGCACCTACAGAAGAGAAAATAATGAGAACACAAAGGCGTAAATTAACAAAGAAAATAAAGTTTCCAACTGAAGAAAATGATTTTACCTGTTACAAACATAAGGTTTCTCTCCAGTATGTATTCTTCTGTGAACATTTAATTGATGAAGACGTCTGAACGTTCGTGGACAGTCATCACATGCAAACTTTTTGATGTCTATCAAAAATACAACAAAGCATGTTTAGGACATTCACACAGCAGCAACAACAACAACAACAACAACAACAACAACAAAACCAATTCGAGAAAAGTGTATTTTAAAAAAACATTATCACACATTATTCTGAACAAAATAAAATGAAATTGGGTTTCAAAATGATTGTCAAACGTACTTCTAAAAATAATTCTTGGTACCTGTATGAATTTGTAAATGTTTCTTCAAGTCTGAAGGATATTTAAACGAACGACCACACTGTTCACAGCTACGTGGATCTTGACTGAGTCTTCTACGTGGCGTATTCAATCCAACTTGAGAAGACTGGCGATTAGAAATAACTAAACGGGTTTTGTAAAATAGCATTCACAAAATAAATATAAGCATAGCAAGAGATGATCTAGCAGTGAAGGTTCCAGCACGTTTTTTTTGTATTTACATGTTTGTGTAACTTAAATTGTGCCTGTTAGTCAATATATTTTCTTCAAATACATTTTTCATCAACAAAAATAATAAATGAATGATCTGGTCATACTGTTTCTCTTTGTACTGTTAAGTCCACCCACATTATGAAGCGTTAAATTGCCTTGAAGGTCGCTAGATGCCATAATGACTTGTCCTTGCTCCATATTTGAAACCCCTAAGGGTTGTAAATATGTCACTAATGAACCATTGTTCGTTGAGGAAGGTATAAGGGCTTGTTGACCGGGTATACTTAAAACAACCTAAAAACAAACCAGGTGCTACCTTAGAAAACAAAAAACACCGAACAGAAACTTGGTTCAAATTCAGAAATTCAGCCACACATTTATGACGTCCCTCAGCAATTATAGATGCTGTGGGATGTTAGGGGAAAGGGTAGGTGCTACTCGGGACATCCCATTCATATATTTTTGACTGACAAAATCCTTATGTTGAAAGTGCTCAACTAATGAAATGTATTAAATGAGTCGGTGTATTATGCTCAAAATGATGTCTCAAAATTTGGTTTATTTTACAGGATGTCATAAATGGCCCCTAATACATCTACCAAAACAAACATGGCGCCTGAACACCCACGCAAAATGATACATACCTGGCCACTATCGGAGCTTCCCATTTGTTTTGTTGTTTCAGAAGATATATCATTACTGTTTCCAATAACTGCTTGCTGAAGGCTGACACCATCCTGAACCATGGTATTGCCACTAAGTTCAGAACCATCCACATTTACTGGCTGTAATGTAATATACGGTGGCTGCTGAGGATCCTGCCCTGACATGTTTGGTGTTTGCATGGCAAGAAAGACTTGAGGTTGGCTACCTGCAAAGAAAGAAGATGCCTAAAAATAGTGCCCAATAATATTAAAAAAAAAAAACGATTCAAAATACAATTTGTAACTACCACTTGGTTTGATATTTTTGGATGCGTGAAGCTTTTAAAAATAGTATACAAACCTGATTCACCGTCATTGGCAGTCTGTAATAGAACGTAGGTTGGCTGTTGCGCTGTAGGGGAATGCTGATTGTCAATTTGTACCATACTCCCAGAGTTCTGAGAAAAAAAAACACACAGTAATCATAAAAAAGCAGGTTCTTCATATGATTTCGAAAAAAGATTAAATCATTTATTAAATCAATCGTTGTAAGCTAAAAAGTGAAAAATATATTATTTTTTTCGATTAGACTTGAATTAACAACTGTGTGCTTGTAAATTTTCAAATGATCTCATTTTTGGCAACAGAATTCCATAATTAACATTATACCTGGTAACCGCCTGAACTTGTGTGCGAATACGAGCTTTGACTTGTTGAATATTGTAACGACGAAGTTGAGTGAGAAAAAGGATTTCCAACGGAACTTGTCTGCGAATAATGTATGTTGGCGTGAGAGTAAGGTACATTCGACTGAGAGTATTGATTATTGGTAGACGATTGGGCGTTTGGTCCACCACTCGAAGAACAAATATGTAATGTACTCCCAAGGCCTAACCCAGAGTTATAGCCTTGACTGGAATGGTTTCCAATATTGCCTGTGTGACTGTGAGTATGGCCATGGTCATGCTGCTTCTCGTGAGGATGGGAGGAATAACTGTTATGAGAATGATCTCCCGATGATAACAGATTAGTGCTCAATGAAGCATTGAAGATCTGTGGAGGTGGCGCATGTGGATGGTGCGTGTTACTTCCTCGATACCCACTGCCAAGGTTGGCCGCAATATCTTGAGTGGATCCGAAACTCAGGCCACTAGGATTACCTCCGTCTTCATCTATCCTTATACCTGCTGAAGATAGATTATCAGAAGGATGTCGGATGGTGTTTGAAAACAAAGATGGCGGATTGAAGGATGAGTTATGATGCTGATGGTGTTGCCGTTGGTGACCATGACTTTGTCCAGAGAAAGCAGAATAAACATTCGGATTCTGTTGACTTTTGTTCGAAAGCAAGTGAATATTTGGTTTAAAGTGTACATGATCTAAAACAAGACATTGCTGTCAAATATATAACCAAGTATTAACACTGAAGAAAAATTTCCACTTGTAGTTGAATAAAATGCGTCCGATTCATCCCCTAAATATTAAATACAAGGGAACCCTTATGCCATTGTGGTGAAATAAGTCCAGGTCCATGATTGGATTCACATATAGAAGAAATATTAAGTCATGAAAAATACAAAAAAACGTCTGTTCTAGCTAATTTTTGAGAATAATTTTTTTTTATATTTCTCAAAAACTTTCGAATTTCAGAGATTTCCAGAGAAAGCATCTTCAAGAACTTGACCATTAAAAATATTGTAGAAACCATTTGTAGGATGAACATGCAAAAGAAACAAAACATAATTATCTAGCTGTATAATAGCATGAAACAAAAAACAAAAGAACTAAACGAGATCATTGTTCATTGATTTAAAATAATGGTGAACCGAAAAGTCAAATTTGTTCGAAATGTAGTATTATGTATCCCTTTGTCAATTTTTCTTTTCTTTTTCTTGACTCTGGGACAAATAATAGCCAGGAATAATTTTGAAAAATAATTTAAAAATAGAGTTTTCCGAAATTAGGCAAATTCAAAATATCTCACAGGAATTAATTTTCGCAACTTGACCAATTTTAGATTATTGCCAGAATGTTAAAACAAATGTTCAGATAATCTGCACTGAAATTCAATTCTGTTAAAACTTAATTCTGTATTTTAGTGTCAGATTTAAAATATCATTACGGGTGTTATCTAACAATCTCAGACTATCAAACTTCTTGGTGAAAGAACAAGGCAAATGTTGTTTATAAACTCAATCTCCCAAACAAATTTCAAGGTTTACAACATGAATTTTAGATGATCTGAAATTGTTAGATGCACTGTATAGTATAGAACAGCATGTTATTCATACTCAAACCAAACTGTATTTTATTTTCAAACCGATGCAATTCAATATGTTCTTTCCAATCCAAGATACAGTATTTACAGGGTTTTTTTAGATATATATGGCCTAAAGAATTAGCTTCACAATAAGAAAGAAAGTCAACTAAGCTAAGATAAACTAATTCTATTGATAGGTTTATTATGACAATATTCGTTAAATATTACCAAAATAGTTGAGTTCTATAGGTGTAGCTAGAGCTCAGTTAAAATTTGTAGAGGAGAGTTAAGTAATTAAAAGTACAATATTTGTTAAATATTACCAAAATAGTTGAGTTCTATACTTAACCTAAAAACTATTACTGGGTAAGCAAGACAAAAAGTAATTATGGGGACCCACTGTATTGTGAAACTTGTTTAATCTTTTGGAAAATGTCTGCCCCATAACTTCTAAATTTCTAAAATTTAAGTTCCCAAATACATTGAACAGTTTATTTTTGCTATCATACAAGATGGCGACTTTTGAAAAAAACAAACAGATTTTATAATACACATAACAAAAATAGCTAAAATGTACACAACAACAAACTGTTGTGTATCATCTCTAGCTAGAGTCAAATTAACAAATATATATCTGTAGCTTACAAGTCATTCAAAGAACAACTCTGCTGAAGTTTATGTAATTACATCTACAGCGTAGGCGTAGTAAACACGAAGGTGGTTTGGGGATGGAAAAAGAGAAAACTGGGGCTGGGTAGACTGGAACAGAGGATTGATTAAAAAAGTGGAATCTGGACACTGGGACACAACCTCTTCCCTCACTACCACTCTTCTGTAGATCATTAAGCGGGAAAATACAACAACATGAAATTAGAAACGATTTAAACTTACCGTCCATTTTGACTGACATTGAACTTGTCAAACTTCCTTGGAGTTTTTGACTATGTCCAGGGCCCGCCATAAGAACGAATAACTAAATAATTTCATAAGTTTTGCACTTCTCCAGCCATTATGAATTGGTTTGAAGCAATTAATAAAGATTTATCTGGATTAAATTACAGCCTTCCTTGATTATATCAAAGAAGATTACAATAATTATTTTACAGCTTTTGGTGTTGGTGCACGAAAAAAATGAAATTTCTTCGGATTCGCTTCCAGCTGAACAAAAGACACGATTTTCACATCACGTGACACAGAATGTTTGCATTTCTTTTGTAAAGTCGATCGAGAGATCAATCAATAAATCAATCAATAGAATAATAATAACCGCGCTCGCCAACTCAAAAAAAAGGCCGTGGTGGTTTGTGGTTGGTGTGGTGTGTGTTCTCTCTTTCTCTCTCTCCTTAAAAACTGGCTGAGATTCAACTTTGGCTTATGTTGCTCTCTTTTCATGGAGGAGGCAGCCTCGTTTTTGCTTACTAATTTGTTGTTCTTCTTGTTAACTAGTGTGAGTAGACTAAATGTAGAGTTTTTAAAGATATAGCTCACAAAAAATACAAACTTACGATGGCCCTGAAGGCTCATCTGCGCGCACAAAGACATTTGTGCTACACGTATGTTTTTGTGCTACGCATATATTTTTTGTGATACGCAGGTATTTTATATATTGCACAAAAGTTGAAAAATGTGTCAAGTTAAATACTAAATGACTCGTTAAAATTTGCTGTCAACGCCCATCAGACATCTTGAAAACATTAAGTAGTAGTTTTGAAGTGTACCAATGAAAATCGCTGATTTATATGCAATTCAAATTTCTTTGATTTTCCACAATGTGTGTAAATAAACATTCGTATAAACCCGCCCATGTAAACCAAAAATCCAGTGAAACACGAGGCGAGGATTATATCAGAGGAATGCCGAAATAAAAGATTTTAACAATAGAATTCAAAGGCTTTAGAAGTTAGTTGTAAGACACCTCTCTTGTTATACGTCCATGGTGTTAAATTTCACTCATAATCTCAGTAAATCTTTGCAACTGATACTGGGTATGATAATATGAAGGTCAGGAGGTCAGGAGAGATGGCACGGGTTACTGTTAATGTTGTACAACAGAAGATAAGAAATGACGAAACTTTTGATACGTTTTGTTACGAGTGCGTAATACACGTAATACCCATAAAGGACGATCCCATTTTCCCGCCCCATTTCCCCGCCCCTGACTTTCGCCCCTGACTTATGATTGGCTTCTAGTTTGGCTCGTAAGATTAGAAAAATAAAAATGTGTAGTTTTGTCCAGGATTCCACTTATTGAGAGCCAAACCCCAGTGAGCAAAATCTTCAAAATGTCTATTTCTATGGGAATGGCAAGGAATATCGGCTGCTGTTTCAATAAAAAAAGCACTCTTCCACAGAGGCTTTATGAAGATTTTGCCCACTAGGACGTTTTGACAATCTGCAAATGCAGATCTTTAGGTGTTCGTATTTATAGACAGGTTGGAAGAATTCAGCATATTGATTAAACCCTGGCTGCTGATAAAAAGGAAGACATGTTATGTGTAGCAAATGCTGCCAGCTATATGCCATGTACTTAAGGAAAAAGAACTTGAAGAGTGCTGCAAAAAATATCAGATTTGATTGAAGAAACAGTAATAGTAAATGTTATAGTTAGAGGTTTCTTCCCGGTTTGTAGCTTTCCAACGATTTTTTGTTACCTTTTTATCTGCTTTCCACCATTACACAATTGTTTACATTTCTCATTACTTAATCTAGGAGCCTATTTCATGATGAAGAGCATATTTCCCGAGATGATGTTGTGGTATATCTATGTTTTTTCTGAGCGAAAAAGTTCGCAAAATTGGAACCTGAGAAATTTATTTATTTGTCTGTTTGTTTTGTGACGTACATTTTCTGTAGATCTTGCTTACAAGTTTATGTTTAAAATGGAATCGTCCTTAATGGGTAAAGCGGCTGTGTAGCTGTAAGGGTCACACCTCATGTGTATTACGCACTCGTAACAGTCATCCTTACTGCAAAGAGAAAAAGGCTTGCTACTTGAAAATATATTGACCAACATCGTCCTCAGGGCTTCCTGTCTTTTCGATATACATGAGAGCCGTACTGAACTAAAACCCGGTTTGAGATTTCAGTACGGGTAGAAAAAACACACCTACATGCTGTTTTTCTATTCCTGTTTAAATGTATCAACCGTACTGAAATTTTTAACCATATCGAAGTCAAACCTACCAACCTCCTCTCAAGTATCCAGTGGGCAAAATCTAAGACTGGTGTGTGTAGTTAACGATGTTGTATTTCATGAAAAGGTTAATATGAAGTCAATAAAAAAGGAGAACCCCCCCCCCCCCCCCCCTCAAAAGTATCTTCAAGGTGGGTGGGAGGAGGGGGGATGTCTCCGTTGTACTGTAAATATTTACACTTTGTTTTTATGATTGAAAAGTTATTGGAAAAATATATTAGGCAAAAATATTTTATTAACAGTTAAAAAATATTTCAACGAACAAACTTTATTTACATATAAACATAAACGAAAAGACAAATTTAAAAATGCATTGAGTGACCAAATTAGTGCCCAGTGCTTTGTCCATAACTGTAGTCCAAATTCGAAAAATCGGAGGAGAAAAATATGACATACAGTATGTTATCGAATAAAAACGCCCTCATTTGTATAAACGCCTCCTCCAAATTTCGAGGTTTTCAATAAACGCCCCTTAGAAAAGTTTGATTTTTATTCGATAAAATACGGTAGGTAGCTTCATTCATTTTCACTTGCCTCGCTTACAATCTGCCCATTCATAAAAACAAAAAGACCTTTATTTCATTGGTTGGTCATGGACGTATAACGCCCATGGTTGGCTCGAGTGTTCGAATACCATGGGTTCGAATCAGTTCAGTTATGCGTGCGCATCAAAGTGAACAACAAACAAATTAATAAAAATCGTATAACGATTATGAACAGAGTTTGTTATCATGACGATTCACTTTTCCTCGTAGTTTTTTTCATTTTTTCAGCTTTATTTCAGTTAGAGAAGATTTCTTTTTTACCGCTAAAAAAAAGAAAGAAAAAAAAAAGGCATAAATAAATGAAGAATCAAAATTTCTTTGGAATGAATGAATGAAATGAAAGAATGAAAGTTAGCTTCGAAAAGTTGGATGGCTGTGTTTGTGGTAACAAATAGAAGTCCAAAAATACAGTGCAACCCCTCCATGTCAGAAATCTCGTCATGGCGGGCACTTCTTTTGCAGGAACAGATGCCTTTATTAATTAAACCAAGTCTCTACTCACATCTCCATATAACGGATATTTTTTTGGATCACAATGATAAACGTTTTTATTAAAAAAAAAATAAGCAACAGACTCAATGTTGCTTAAGTTTCTCTCTTCTTTTACAGGCCGACTTGTTGCTTACTTGTTGCTTGTTGACTATCTACGCGAAAAATGGAGAAAACCAAATTGGCGGGTTTTTATTAAACCAATGGAACTTTTATTAAACGTTTCTCATCAGCAAGCAGAAAAAATACTTCCCTTTTTGTTCGTTTTATTTTAGTGTAAGGTTTTGTTCCCATTTTTTCCTCTTTGTTGGGCACATCTTGTTGGGCACATCCAGTTGGGCCTGGTATGTTGCTTAGTAGCTGCTTCGAGTTTTTTTTTTGACAGTTTTTTTTTATAAGAACGTCTAAATTTCAGCTGAGGCTGGATCTTCTTTTTTTTCATACTTTTTCAGCCTCGAATGTTCTTATCAGTCTTCTTCCCCCAGAAAAGTGTTAAACAGTTATTAGAAATGTGCGAAACACTTTTTGGTTGCTGTTTGCGTATGTAAGTAGAAGGAAAAAAAAATTATGTCAATAAAATCTTATGCACTGTTGTTATTTGGAAAGAAATGTTTTTTAATAATAATTCTACTAGCAAGTCTTTTTATTTTCTTCTTTAAGGATAAGTAAATTCAGGGTTAGCATGTTCTTAAGATGTTCTTAATTTCGGTCAAATGACAGCCTCAAGAACGAGGTTCTAATAAAACAACAACAACAACAACAACAACAACAACAACAACAACAACAACAACAACAACAACAACAACAACAACAACAGCAACAACAACAACAACAACAACAACAACAAAATCGTGTATAAAATCTTGCTTAAAATGTATACTATAGAAAGGATTGAATAGTTACAGACATTACCTTTTCTGTATGCATTCCATACACGGACAGTCGTGTCCCAAGAAGCAGACACGTACTACGAGACAATCAAAATAAGAAAACATTTGAAGTAAAAAGTAAATTCAAAACATACACACACACGTCCTTAAACAATAATATTGCAGTTACCTCCTGTCGTTCAGGCATGTGGATCAAATATCGAATAGAGTCAGTGTGACCAACATTCGTTTGAACGATGCTTTTCGTTTCAATGTCATAAACTCTGAAAAACAAAATCAATAAATGCGTTAAATCAAAAAGGGCGTTGGCACATAATTGCTTACGAACACCATGACTTTATTACAAACTTTTAGCCAAACAGGACTGACAATTTCTTCTCACTATAAATTAACGGTGAAATGTCTCATAAAAATATTTGAAAGAACGAAAGGTACAACCTGATTCTAATCTCACTAACCCAGACAAAATTTACAAGGTAACCCCATTAACACATAGGTAGATGAGAAATTGTCAGTTGAAAACTACATATGAAACAAACAATATTGGTGAAAGACTCAAAAATATCTTTTGGCAAACGAAACTCAATATCCGAAATATTTCAAGATGGAGGATAGTATTAATAAGACACCCCACCTAGTAGGAAAAAGGAGTAGAGGATCAGAAATTAAAGTAATTGTTGTTTTCGGATTGTATCATTTACTTTCACTGAAAACAGTCCGTTACCTCATCACATTTTCAATTCCTGCCACAATACAACCGTTCGATTCATCAATGCACAACGCGTTCACTGTGCCATGTGACGAGAACACCAAATCACAAGATAAACCGTCAGCACTCTAAAACCGTCGAAAGAATTCGTTTTTTTTTTTTTTTTTCAATATTCGTCGGACTTTAGAAAGCGACTGTACTGTAGAATTTCATATTTAATGCACGAGGTGCACAATTACTCGATTCTGATTGGTTGAGAGTGGAATTACGTGAACCCCGCAATTAGGACTATTTACTAGAGAGAATTTGGATTTAAAGACCAGATTCAATTCGTGATATGTAAATCAATAAACATTTGATTATTTTTCGAAAAAGAAAACCACTGAACCTGGTTTCTCTAAACGCCATTAATGTCAAAAATACTAACTCGTTAACGGAAAAAATTTCATGTTTTTTTACTTTGATAACTAGTGCCTTTTACTCCCCTTTCAAACTCCCCCAATTTTCCGAAATCTCGTTATAACGAACCAGCTTCTCTTTCCCCTCTCTTAACAAATCCTTTTAAAATCTCTCGATTTAACGAACTCTCGATACAACGAACTCTCGATGCAACGAACTCTCGATATAATGAACTACTATGTGTACGAACTGAAGAGGTCCTTACAACTGATGTGACTTCCATAAACAAGACAGCAAGACAAACATATGAAAGTTTGACAACAAACAACAACAAAACAAACAACAACAAAACAAACAAGATCTTACCCAAACTCTGATTGTACAATCTTCAGAACCGCTGATCCATTTTTGGTGAATCGAATTCCATCGAATCTATATGACATAAAGAAGGAACTCGACGTTACAGCTCTCCTTCTCAGGGTCCAATATTTACCTACAAGTGCCATAAGTACTAAATCTTTTTTTGAATACATCTCTTAGTGGTAAAAATATGTCTACTTATGCCTTCAAAACGGAGGTACCCAAAAGTGGTATCGCGGGTATTGTTAACTTTATCGCATATTAACAAAAGTTACACTCAAACTTCTCTTGCCACGGGTACCATCTTTTTTTCCTGTTTTTTTTTTAGAACTAAAATGTGGCATTCATAGTAAGTTAGCGTATTCATACCGTTATAGTAAGTTACCGTATTTTCTCGAATAAGAGCACACGTTGCTATTACAAAAGTAAGTTTTTTCCCTTTATACGCCTAAAGGTGTCGTCGTGCATTATACGTCCAAAAACATCCAAGGTGTCAAAGTATCGCACCACTAACACTAACGCCTCATACCCTCCCATACCCCAAGGTTTCCATTCATTGAATGGCGTATAGCAAACAATTAAACCAATCAGGGTAAGACTAAGCGAACGTGGGCGTGATGTTTAAAAGCTGGAAAAGAAGTTATATTGTGAATAGATTGTAGTCAATTTAAGCGTTAAAACTAACCTGTGTCACGTCGCCTTCGTGACCTTGTAAAACTGCTTTTAATTTCATGTTTGATCCGACCTCAGAAAACTGACGTATATACACAAGTTTATCAGACGATGAATATGCAAACTCGTTTCTAAGTGCAATAATAATAAAGTGCAATAATAATAAAGTGCATAAAAACAACTTTGCGTTCCATTGTTACCAATTCTCAGATATACAAGCACGTGTCAAAGAGTGTCTAAATCTAATTTCTAACCAGCAACGAGGCATAGCTGGGTATTACATTCACTGACCCAGCCAAATTTAACAAGGTTTACACTACTAACTTAGCTGGTTAACCAAGCAAATGTTCTTTCAAGTCATCTGACTGATACTTCCGAATAACAAGGAATGTGTGGAAACGCTCTGTTAACAATAGAAAGTCATGAGAGCCATTTAATGTGAGTGATGAGTTACGAACCTCTCCTCGCAATACACCAGGTCTGTTATAATCCCGTCAGCAGCTAACTCTTCATTTTCAAGTTTATTTTTGCGACCATCGTTACGAAACACATCGTGAAAACTACGCGAAAAAAATACACAATAACGAGATAAACACATCGTTACGAAACACATTGTGAAAACTACGCGAAAAAAAAGTTATCATCTTTCTTTTCAGTCTTAACAGTCGATTAGGTTACTTGCACGTTTTCCTTTTCTACTTTAAATGACTAAACTCTCCTCCACTAATTTTGACTGAGCTCTAGCTACGCCTCTGGTGATTGGTTGTCTTGGTGATTAGTTTTCGGACCTGATATTTATGTTTTGTTCGTCAAAATCAGGCTCAGGTTCATAAATGGGCCTTTTGGTCAGTCGCGGCCGACGAAATCGGTGGGATATTCCTGCGCTCAATTTTGGAATCGCTCGTAGATTCGGCTGAAATGCAACCTCGTTTTGAATTTATCAAGGAAACGTATTAATCTGGTCTGTTGGATTTTACCAGTCATCATCAAAATCGGTCACAAAGTGCGGTAGTTCAAAATCAGCCGAACTCGACTGGAAGGTGGAACAGAAAGCATACTGAAAACATTTAGAACACATGTTGACCAGAAACGAAAGTTACCTCATTTTTTCTAAATCCCAAATGAGAATCCTTCGATCCCAGCTAGCAGATATCTAGAAAAAGAACATAAAAAGTATTATTATTATTATTATTATTATTATTATTATTATTATTATTATTATTATTATTATTATTATTATTATTATTATTAATGTTTACCCAGGATTGCCTCTTAAGTTCTGATAGAACTGTTATCAATGAGAGTCCTGCGTTTGAGCATTTAAAGCCCCCATTTGGGCTACAGAAGCCGCAAATACGCCTCAACCGCTCAACCAGACAACCCTCTTAGATATCAAAGCCGCTCTTAAGCTGAGTGCTAAACTGAGTGGATCAATTCACACTGTTATAGTCGCTGGCATGACAAGGCCAGGATTTGAACCCTGACCTCCCGCACTGGAGGCGAGCGCTCTACCACAAGGTCCCGCTGCTTCACAATATAACATCTGATTACAATAAAGGAAATTAGATTTGTTCCAAAAAAAGTTTAAAAAGTTCTTTAAAGAGGATGAAAGCAATTTTTAATATGAATATACTCGATACTTTTGTTGTGAAAAATCAAACTTCTTTATTTAATCTTTCTTTTCAATAATTTAACTATGAAATCTTTTGCATTTGATGATATTATTATCAAGTTTGAAGAATAATCATGATGAAAAGAAAAGATGTACATTAAAAATGGAAGAATAAGAACTGGTAAAGGGTGGGTATTATATTATACAAGATATCACTTTATACGAACTACGAAATAAATGACTCTCAAAGTTTCTGAAGATCTATCACGAACGTTTCTTGAATATCGTAAGTATAATGTCAATATTTCAGCTTGATAGGATTTACTATCCTCAGAACAATACTAATGGTGATTATGCATTTGATTTTCACAAGTGTGGACGGGGTTTAATCTATGGTGCCTACAGAGCCTGGAAACGATACTCCACTCCGATGCACTTTCAGCGGTCCTTATCACGGAGTCATCTTATCATGGCTGCATACTGGTTAGTGAAGAGTCATTGAAATAAATGAATGTAAATTATTTACTAAATTAAAAAGAAACCAATGAGATCAAACACGTACCAAATACATGGTGTTATAGCCAGCGCCCTTTCCTGCAGCCAAACCGCTGACACATTGTGTATGCGCAGTAAAAACTGTCTTACAAATGAAACCAGCAACTCTGTTCGTAACAGAATCACATTCAAGTTTCGCCTAAAAGAAAAAGGCCGGTATTTTGAACTGTTTAATTGCAAAGCTTGATTCCAGGTCGTGACACGTTCCAATTATTTGGTGAGGTTTTTTCAAACTGAAAGTTATCTCCACGAAAGTCATATTTTCCGGAAAAGACTTGTCGAAAAGTCCGTTATTAGGTTTTTAGTTGGCAGTAAAATTTAAAAAAAAAAATAGATACGATTGAAACGATAGATATATTCGATATTGACAGACTTTAATAACTTGGGTTTCAAGGTTAGGCCACGGAGAATGACGAAAGTTTGACAAGAATTCTTTTCCCCCGACAAGATATCTGAGTAGGCTACGCATTCAGAGAGGCCGTTTCTGTATCATTTTCAGACGTAATTAACTTCTGCGGCGAAAACTCCTACAAAGTGTTTGAAAGAATAAGGCATGGCCCTCATTGACCCAAACAAATTTGGCAATGTTTACACCACGAAGTTAGTACGTTTGTGAAGAACACATTAACTGTAATAACAAAACAAGATGGCTTACTTTGGGTTTGTCAGCGTTTTTCACACTACTGTCGTTTCCCAAAAGAAATGCAAATTTGTTCGTTCGCATTGCATTATCTTGAGGGTGCATATTCTGTAGTGCATCAACAGCGTCGTTATCAAAACCCCACACATCTATCAATAATAAAAAAGGAATTATCTATTTGTTATCATAAACGGGTGAATTAATTAGAAACTACCGACAGTTGGCAAAATCTTCAAAAAGTTTCTGTGGCAGAGTGTTTTTTTATTGAAACAGCAGGCGATATTGCTTGTCATTCCGATTGAAAATACTCTTCCTCATAGACTTTTTGAAGGTTTTGCCCACTGGGAACCTGAATAACTAGGACTTTTATGAAATCGGACCGATTTTTAATTCTTCTTTCTTAAGAATTACTTCGCGTAACTCCGACATTTGTTAATTCGAAGCAATTTCCTATTTCCTAGTTTTCGATTGAGAGTAAGACTTAACAGGGTTATACTCCAGTCCGAACTACGGTCAGATGGCAAATATGCTGCGTGTGTCGACGGGTATTCAAATTAACAAGCGTTGGCGGCTGTATGCTGTTACGATCAACCGGGGGCACATTGGTCAATGGATCGTAAAAAATTGACATCGAAAGTCATTGCGAGAAACTAACGTTACGATAATTTTTATTTGCTGACCGACAGTCAAATACCTCTAAAACAAAACAACAATAAGAACAACAACAATAAGAACAACAAAACAAAAACAACAGATAAATCCACTTAACATTATAAGCATTTTTATAACTGTACAAACATATTCACCAAGGATCGAACAAGCTAACTAAACACCCCATCTATACAAGGTAAACATGTTAACATCATTGCAAGCAACAATTATATTATGTTAAATAACATGTAGCCATATTTGTACAACAATTACATCAGCATAATTACCATCAACATGAGGTTGGTATGTGGTAAACGGTTCAGTTCCGTATTGCGTTATGCAAATATTCCTTCTCGAAAAGGCTCAGTATCATTAGTAACGCACGTAAATAAACGATTGGCCCTTAATGGCGTTATAACTTGGAGTTAAAAGTACCGGCGTAAGATGTTTCTCTATGAAGGTTTGACCGTGGACTTTTGAAAAATATCGCCAATAAAGACCGGTGTAGGGCCGTCGTGAAAAGGGCCAATAAGGAATGTATATTTAGAAAATCTTTTAAAAAAATCGAAAAACAAGTAAATTTGCTTTAAAAAAAAATCATCCTTTAGATCTTTATACATTTTTATAACAGCAGATTCACTTAAATATATATAGATCGTTAAAATTGATGAATTTCATCATTGAGCAATAATTTCAGAACAATTAACAACTGCAATTCTGTTAGCAACCGATTAAATCATAAGATAATTCACGAAAATGACAAGAAGCTTTCTGTAAACGCCACGTCGCATATTCTTAACCACACCATAAACAACTTGATTTGTGGTCTCCGCCAAAGAATGAAACAGTATTGCACAGTTTTATAACAGCAATTAAAAAGATTTTATCTACCCGTGCTTAACAATCAATAATAACACAGATCATTGTTGGTCTGAAAATCAATGGGAATTTTGGAATGTGTTCGAGAAAAGCACTCGAACTTTCAGTAACTCGACTCGAACTGTCTCATAAAAGATTCCCGATAACTCGAACATTCGGTAACTCGAACAATGTTCATCGGTCCCATGGAGGTACGAGTTATCGGGAGTTTATTGTATTTTGCTAGAAATGGCATTTCATTGCACAGACCTTTCAAAATTAAAAACAAAAACAAAAGAAAATGTTTTCTGTTTATTAAACCATGTTACATAACTTCAAGTTCGAGATTAGTAATTAATTTGTCAACGCAAACATTATGATATTTTTAGAAAGATGAACTAACAAATTAATTAACTGACCGAGAACTTAAACTTCCTATTCTGATCATGTAAGCAAGGCAGCTTGTTTTGTTAAAGTGCGACGCCATACAGCGGTAATGTTAGCTGAAACCACAAGTAAATCGTTTCCTATTACACCTTATTAATTTCAAAGTTTTGAAAGGATAATGATTCATCATGTTTCATAGATACCAGAATCGGAGAAGACCCCTCTTGTTTACCGAACCATCTTGTAGGAATTGATGTTTTCAAACATAGTTCGAAGACTCTATAAATCGATGTATGGATGTTCGATTTACTGAAGGGGAAGTGGCGTGTGACCAATCCGGATATATAGCGATGAGAAGGAAAGCCAAACCACGGATTGAAGTTTACGCTGTTCCGATCTGTTTCCGATTCCAAAAATAAAAACGGAAAAACAAAGAAGAAAGGATACGAAATGAACGGACTTTCAAAAGTCATTCATTTTTTCTGAAGTATATATTGCATACCCTATTGGTCCTTTTCACGGCGGTCCAAATTTAACATTGAAACCTTGTGCAGACATCTCCAACGCCAAGTCATAAAAATAAATGACATTAAGGGGCTATGTTACATAAGTACACTGTTTTTGGTTAAGTTCTAACCACAACGAAATCGAGGAAGTGTTAGAAAGCTTTTTCTGCAATTTCTAAGGATAAAATAAGTAAGAGAAAGAATCAACCCACTATCAAATAAACAACATGGGAGATTATAAAGAATAAAGATTATGTAAGATCTAATTATAGATGGAAAGATTTCTCATATATTCAGTGACGACAGAGTATCGCTTGAAATCATTTCATTGTTTACATTATGTAATTCTTTGTCAACAGTACTCGTTACCTGCCTCTATTCAATAAACGTCATGTCGCAACCAACCATGTCGATAACCGTGTCACTAAGACCCTGTCCACTCTATTACACCATTGTTTTAAATTTTCCTATGTTCAGTGCGTTCTATTCTATACCATAAGGAGAGTTTAGATTGACTATTGAACAAATGGAATTTGAAATCGAATTGAGAATTAATTAAGAATCCCCCAGGTCTTTAGTTCCCCACGCCACTAGGTAAACATTAACACAACCGAACAATGAGAATTCTAGTGTCCGATAGCGGCAACAAAGTTTGTCGTGAAGTTAAGCTATCCAATGCATGTTAAATCATTTTCATAAGCGTCGCGTTGTGGTTCTGATAGCAGAGTAACGTGGTACTGTAAAAAGCATAGTCGGTGTGAACGGAACTGATCTCAAATCATTCCGTCGGAAGACGCTAAAGGTTATAATGTGAAAACACCATGCTTGTAAAAAAGTGAGGCTTCATCTAAGAAAATCATAGCAGAACGCCAGGTAGAGGATTGGTGACCAGGAGTAGTGATGTGAAAGAAGAAACGTTAATTCGAGTCTTAGAAAGATCCTGATACAAGGAGGTTATACAGTTACCCATCATACCAAAACATTGGAAGAGAGTCCAAACATAGTTCATTTTGTACAGAGCTTTCATTGATGAACTTGAAATAAACAATATGTAAGATGTAAACCGGGACTTAACAGAAAACTAATTGCTACTAATTAGCTCGTTTTTAAAAACAGAATAACAATCTAACAAAATAACAAGGTTGGGTTTGAGGAGAATGGACACGAAGGAAGTAATTTAGCTGGTTATATAACCCGTAATTAGAATAAACTTGATCGTAAATTGAATTTTGACAGAAGATAAGAAGTCGTTGCCAGAAGAGGCAGAAGTTATGGCGATGTTTCGGGACTGAAAGCCCAAATCTTGATATTCTTTTAGATAGAGGCAACTTTTCACGAGTTTATAAAATCTCTCTGAATAATTCTTCTGGTTATATTTAATTGTTATTATTCATTAGTTTAATTTCTTATTTCTTTATATGTTGGCTAAATAAGTTAGTCATTTATGTTTTTATTCATTTATTTATTTTTTATTCATTTATTTATTTATTTATAATATTTATAATATTTATTTAGTATTTTCTTAGTAATTCATTTAACACTTCGAAAAGATTTGGCATACAAACAACGGATTAATTTAGTGAAATATTTTCTTCGTATAAGAAGTTGTTTGTTTGTTTGTTTGGCAGGGACAGTGTTTACATTGAGTATCAAAGAATAAAGATCTCTTGAGCGAACTTTTCCGAAAAGGCCGTTAATTTGTATCATTTTCAGACTTCGGTGAAAGCTCCTACGAATGTTTGGAAGAACGAGGAACTTTACAAGGTTTACACCACGAACTTTGGTGGTCTGGAAATAAGACATTAATTGCAAATATTAATAGCAAAATAAATCCCAAAGACGAAAAGCAGTAATGAATTATCAACTGACTTGAGAAGAAAAAAAATTACACTTTATGAATATTTTTTTACAAACCAACAATACCATCATTACTAAAAAGCGCATGACAATAATTAGCACTGTTTTAATTAAGCATTAATTGCCAACAACTAATTGCACCTTGATTGCATTCATTTTGGTTCGATTTCTTTTTAATGAAACTGAACTAATGAGTTTGACCATAGTCAGCGGAGGTTTCCCTGGTCAAACAGTTTATCCTGCACTCATTTTGATCACATGACTTATTACAATCTTATGCAAAGTCATTATTTACTTTCATTTGTTATCACGTGATTGAAGTGAGTTCAAAATAAAGCCCAAGTGTCCAGACCAGGGAATTTTCAAATGGCTATGGTTCGAGGAATAGTTTGTTTGTTTGTTTATTTCATCATTGAAACCTTCTTTCAGATATGATGGGGACAAAATTTTTGAATTGAGGTTGACGATCGTTTCTTAGAGAAAGAAAAGGGAAAGGGGAGGGGGGGAAGGGGGGAAGTGGGTTAGAAAGTATATCTTATTCATTTGCGAATAACTTTATCAGATCAGTGGCGGATCTGGCATAAGGCAAAAAAGGTGTTTAGGAAACTTCTGCATTTTTCCTTTTTCTCTAAATAATCTTGCTCTCCTCCATAAAGTTTGAGATTCTCCACTACAGTTATTGCGCAAGTGTGGAGTAGCGACCATACAACTTTACGCAGCTCTCTTAAGTTATTTAGAGCAGAAAAGAAAAACGTGCAAGTGACCAAATTAACACTTGAGATTGAAAAGGAATTTTACGACGCTGCACTGTTCCAGCTTCTTTTTCCCTAACCCTAGGTCCACCCGCCACTGCTATGTCAATCTTCTATGAATTTTAGAAGTATTAATTTTAACGCACTATTTTAGAATATCAACATGAAGTGGATACTGCTACTTTCGTTACTATCATTACAAATACGTGGTAAGTGATATATCCTGATATAACTGATAATTTTTCGACGATATGACATACAAAAAATACATGAACTCGAATATGGGTATTTAGCAGGAAGAGTCGATATCAAGAATATTGGAACAAAAACAAATGGAGACGCAGAGTAACAAAAACAAATCAAACAAAGTTTTATATATTCTATGTATGTTCACAATCAGAATATTTCCTTCTTCAGATGCGGTACAAGAGGATTCTGGACAACCCAAAAGAGCAGTTTCTGGATTTGATATAAAGGACGCTGGCACTGGTAACGCTGAGTTTTCATGGGACAAATATGACGGCGCAGAAGAATATAATATTTATTATTTCAAACATCCACAGAACACATTTCCAAAGAAGGTGAAAATTCCAAAAACTGTTTCTACACACAAGTTAGAAGGACTGGATTCGGGGACAAAGTATGGAGCGCGAATAACTGCAGATGTAGACGGCAAGGAGACCCCTGAAAGCACAACAGTAACTTTCATTACAAGTATGTATAATTCCATCTCGACCCTCCCCCACTTTATTACTGTTCTAACAATTTCACTTATCTAAATTTCACTTGGATGACGATTCTCCTGAAAATATTTCAAAATTACAAGCAGCACCAAAGTCATCTGTCAATACAACATTGCATTTATTACTGCGTTTATAATTGGCCAGCCGGGCCAGCAAATTGCATTTCCACGACTTTTTCTTGGCCTTTTGCAGAATACTGTGTGTCATGTGTGTCATGTGTGTCATGAACAAAATCCTGGATTAGACAAAGACAGAACATTAAGGATGTTGTATGCATTTTGTGAAAAACCGCGAAACTTTCACAACTTTCTCCAAAACAAATGGCTGTCATATTAAGAACTGCTATGCAAATTCTGAACGCTTTTTTTTAGAAGGTGCAAAGCCAGTGAAATTCGTCGACATAGTCGATATAAAGGCAAAAAAAGCACGTGTCGAATGGGTTCCAGATCCTACACAAGAATACACAGAATTCAGGGTGTTTTTAGCAGAGACAAGCAA
Source organism: Turritopsis rubra (assembly GCA_039566895.2). Classification (NCBI taxonomy): domain Eukaryota; kingdom Metazoa; phylum Cnidaria; class Hydrozoa; order Anthoathecata; family Oceaniidae; genus Turritopsis; species Turritopsis rubra. Next base: position 12,248,768 of record CM077628.1, read on the forward strand.
CGTTACAAATGCCATCGCAGAAAAAAATGTTAATGCTTCAGAAGGCATATATTACTATACTTTCGAAAACTTGAAAGCTTCCACTGGATATCGGGCAGTTGTAATTGGTTTTGATGGAAAGCTTGTTAGTTCAGTAAAATCTCATGGCTTTCGAACTGGAAGCGGTAAGAGGGAACATTTTCAAATAGCAGTCCATGTTTTGCCCAATTTTGCCCACGCTAACTTGCAATTAAGACACCTAACATTTTTCAACCATGGATTGGATTCAAAACTTATGAAAATTAAATTTCCACATTATTTTAAAGACTATGATTAGAGTTTCAGGTATGCACAGGATATATGATGAAAAGAAATAAAGTATGTGAAATAAAGATTAGCATCAAAAGTTCGGTTTAAGTTTCACGGACTAGCCTGAATGAATAAACCCAAAATTTCTACTTAATCACTGTATTATCAGTGGCGAATCTATTATATATAAAATCTTCAAAATGTCTTTGTGGAGGAGTGTTTTTGTATTGAATCAGGTGATATTGCTTGCCATTCCTATAAGAAAACATTCCTCCTCATAGACTTTTTGAAGATTTTGAAGAATACGTTTAATACGTTAATATAAATAAAAGGTTAAGCTAACTATATGTATAGAGTTTTAGGGAAATGTGGAGAAGTACAGTGTCATGAAATTTCTTTTTTCACTGCTAAGTGTTGATTAAGTTACTTCACATTTTTGCTTTTAAACTCTCAATAAGTTAACTCTCCGCCGTAAATTTTGCCTACGCTCTGGGTCCGCCTCTGATTATGACCAAGTCGACATGTCTAACCTATAGGATTTTATATCTAAATTGCCCCTTCAATATTCTAAGCTTGAACGCGGAATAAGCGCCACACCTCCAAAGCAAAGTGGATAAGAAGACAATAATAATATTGGAAAATGAATAAATGTTTTTAGAGATACCGATGGTACACAACGTTTTCGTATCGAAAATCGAATTAGTTTCCGCAATAGTCAACTGGGGTAAACCGCTTAAAACAGAGCTTGTCAATTTTTACCAGGTTCAGTATGGTTTAGCAACGGATCCTGATGACAGTTTAGAAACTAAAAGAACTACAAGCGATCCAGAAATCATGACCTTCGCCATTACAGGACTAAAAAAAAATCTAGCCTACAAAGTGAGGGTACGATCTGTTAGGAATATAGAGGCGGACGGGTTTGCATACAGCGACTGGACCGACTGGAAGCCATTTGTAACAAAGGGTGCACAGGGTAAGAAAATCATGTTTTATCGTTAACATATCTTAAGGGCAGCATTTACAGTGAGCTGGCAGAATCATCATCAATATTAAACCGTTTGATTACAGAGCCGACAAACAAAGTGCTTCATAGAACTTGATCCAAAGCTTATTATAAGCAATGTTATTTTCTTTTAGTTGATGTCGGTAAGATCGAAACTCCAACAACCTCTGATGTGACAGGTGTTAGAGCGACGGTGTCATGGAATAGCCCAACTGGAAGCATTGCTAGCTATCAAGTACAGTATTATGAACTTTATCAAAGGCCCACTAAACCAAAAGAAGACATTGTACAACTTTCTTACACCATTAAAGACTTAAAATCTGGCACGCAATACCAAGTGAGAGTCCGCGCTGTATCACATTCTAATGTACTTGGGCCTTGGTCCACTTTTACTACCTTTCCTACAAGTAAGTTGATTATGTTGCATTTTTGTTCTACAATAGAAAAAAACATCACTTATACTTTGTCAATTCTCTGAATTCTGTGATACTTCATTCAAATTTAATAATTTTAACGGACTGTCACTTGACAGAAAATATAAAATATTATAACAAATTAATTTTCTTTAGCTGGAACAAAACCAGTTTCATCGATAGACATCACAGAAATCACCACCAATTCAGCGAGAGTCTCCTGGACCAAGTATACAGACAGTGATTTCGATCGTATATTGTTGACCTTAAGAGACAACGATAATAACAGAGACGTTCGCGGACCAATTGTACTAAAAGCAAATGTCACACAGTATTTTTTTCGCGATTTAACCCAAAACACACCTTACACTGTCAAAATTGTTACAAAAAAAGGTAGTGGTGGGAAGGTATTAACCTCCTCCCTAGAGACTTGGGGTTTTAGAACTGGCTTAAACAGAGGTATGTCCACTTTAAAATTTGAAAATTTGAAAAAAAAAGGAAAACAAACAAACAAACAATGTAGTGACCAAAGAAAAACATTTCGAACTTTTCCCACAATGCTTCATTGTTCTTTATTTTGCAATTTTAGACGCCCTTGATCCCTTAGTATGCACTGCTGCTGCAAAAACGAATAGTCATGAACTTGGAAATATTCAACTATCATGTGTTAAGCCCGGTCAAGTTATTGTACTTCATTACCAAGTTAGAATTGAAGTCAAGGACAGACCTGACATCCGAGATTTCAGTAAGATACAAGATTTTGGTCCGACAAAAATAGCAAGTCAGGACATGTTAATTACTGGGCTATACTCAGGCTATACCTATCATATTTATGCCCGAGCAGTGTTCAGTGGAAATACAAATGGTGATTGGTCTACTGCGTCTATAGTACCCATAGGTAAGCACGTTTTGTTTGGTTTTATAAAGCAACAATTTATAAAGAATTTTGAGACTGATGGGGAAAAAATAAGGAACCGGCCAGTTCAAAATTGAAGAAATAATGATAGGAGGTGCACAATTACTCGATTTTCATTGGTTAACAGGGTGTGCAATTACAGTGTAATTATTATTTCCTTTTTTATTTTATTTATTCTATTTTATTTCATTTATTATTATTTGATTTGATTTTGTTCTATTTAATTTTTATTTCTTTTATCAATTACCTTATAAGTGATAAAGATCTCACTGAGTGTACACTGTTGAATGTTTTTTCTGTTATAAAGTATTTTTCCGAAGGGAATGAAATATTCGTTAACATTTGATTGTTGTTCGAAATATTCAGAAACACGAACCTGCTTTCTCTAAACTTCAAAAACATGAAAACTCTTCCTTTGTTTCTTCACTATGATTAATCAGTAATCACATGGCACTAGCTCGTGAAATTAACGTGACCTTTATGTTCTAGCTTACGGAAGGCCACCACGATTTATTACAATTAAAGACATCACAGAGACAGAAGCAACAGTTACATGGCTTGACCCATACCATGACAGCACCGAAACAGACATAAAATACAGGGTTTCCTACAAAGACCTTGATGACAAGACAGTCACTGAAAAACAAGTGAACATTAAAAACAGAAAAGTCATTATTACTGGACTAAAACCCAAAAGCAGATATCTTGTTTCTGTTAGCAGCATATTGTCAGGAGACAGCCAAAATGGAACTGCAATATCAAAAGGTTTACGCACCGGTTCAGGTAGGTTATATCCGAATGTAAGGACTAGAGTCAGGCCCTAATCTTAGCGATTTTAGACTCTAATCTATGGAGCGATGGATTGGCCGTTAAAAGTTTATGAAATAAAGAAAATATTTGAGGAAGAAGAAAAACAAACTTATGTTTAAATTAGTTCAGGAAACTCTGAAAGTCAGGATACGAAAGGATACAAAAAGTCTCTGTGGAGGAGTGCGATATTGCTTGCCATTTCAAAATAAAACACTCCTCCTCATAGAAAAAAACTCTGAAAGATTTTAAATGTGCATATAACCGGCATTGGAGACTGGACTCTAACTTTAATTTTTTTGCTTCTAGCAGACGCTGCCCTCAATTTGTAGATTAGGGACAGCGTAATTGAGTGCAAAATGTTCAGATGTTTTCAAATAAAACTGATTACTTAAATTGTAATGGTATTGTTTCATACTGAATTAATTATTGAAACCAAGGGAAAAAAAATCTGTTTTTACTAAGGGGATTTATAGTTGCGCCTTAATCAGCCGTGGATCCACAAAATTGCGAAGGAGCCCACTAACATAATTTTTGTTTTCAGTCAGTATCATCAATGAGATTATTTGCATGTTATTTCTGTGCTTTAATAGCTAACACTCTCCTCCACATATTTCAACATACCCAGTAGATCCGCCACTGTTTATCAAAAGGAAAAAAATATAAGGACATTGCCATGATCAATTTTAATTCAAAAGTTATTTCGTGTTCCTGTTATTTAGGTCAACTTCCATCTCCATTATACCCAAAAGTTACGGTAAACAACAAAAAAGCCACGTTTGAATGGCAGCTGATAAAGGACAGACCAGACATCATTAAATATGAAGTACTTCTTGAAAATGCAGAGAATCCCAATGAACAATATCACAGATACTACACAAGAACAGGCACACAAAATACTTTTGTATTGTCAGTGGGAGATGTTAAGGAAAATACAAATTATTTTGCTATGGTTCGTGGTGTTATTGCAGATAATGACTTTCCTTCATCAAAGGGTTTGTGGTCGGTCAAAGTACCTTTTAATCTTAACAAACAACGGGGTAAGTGAGGCATTGGTACATATATAATTATTTTAATCTGAGAAACTGTTGCTAGGAAGAAAATTTGCGTTTTTTTTATTAAATTACTCAAGCATATTTTTATTAAATTTTAGAGCAAACACCTGTCACACCACCAAGCCGATTACGAATGTTCGCATCATCAACATGGGCTCTCCTTGAATGGAAACCTTTAAACAGAAAAGATATTGTATCATACGAAATTCGAATTCAGGATAGTAACAGAAATGTACAAGCTGTCCAGACAACATCCGGAATTGCTACGACTATCAGAATTTCCAATTTGAAACCAAAAACAGCTTACACCTACCAAATTAGAGCTATAACGTTTGAAAATGAAAAGAGCATTTGGTCAGCTGGTCTTCCCTTCACAACCGGTAAATTTGACAATACTTTTTCAATACCTGAGTTTTTCCAGATAGAGATCATAATTAAAAGGATTTATCAGGACTCCCAGTGGGGAAAATCTTCAAAATGTCTATGCGGAGGCGTGTTTTCTATAGGAACGGAAAGCAATATTGCCTGCTGTTTCAATGAAAAAACACTCCTCTACAGAGAGTTTTTGAAGAAATAACCTTTACAAGAACATATTATATAACTAGCTACAGACCTTAACAGTTGCATAACAAAATTTCACTATTTCAATTTAGAACCAGGATCAGGACCAGACTCTGGGAAGAAATCTTCTGGAATCTCAAACTCAGTTGTGGCAGGCATTGTAATCGCAGTCCTTGTCGTTGTCTTGGTGGCAATACTTGGCATCGTATATATGCAAAGACGCAAACACCAAAATTTCTCCCGTTTCGACAATTCAGTAAAGTTTTCAAAAAACAATGGCTATAATAACGGAAATGTTAACGATGGTCAGTCCGCAGAAATGGAAGATCCAGCAGCGACAGCAATCAAGAAGGGGAATAAATTATACTTGTAGAGAGAAACGGCAGGAATTGTATTTATAAGATTATCTAACTGAAGGATCGTTTCCAAAGGTAGAGATCAAGAAAATTTATTTTGCTCAACTGATCTTCTTTAAACGATCAAGATTCTGTTTAAAATAAGCTTAGCTTAGCATTTACGAAATTTCTGATAAAAAATCACGATTATAAAGATAACCGATCGTCAAACTAGAATTTTTTTCCTTATTGTAATTAAGTTTAAGCCAAATTATTGAAATTTCTATTCTCAGCAAATTTTATACTCACTACGTCTATTCTATTCACGGATGATAGATAATGATGGTAAAAATTATGATTGCAGAGATAAATAGAAAAGGGCGAACTACTTAAAGTTCATGTTTAAGTCATAGAAAGAATTCTTTGTTATTTGAAAATCTGGAGATAACTACAATCACATAGAGAGAAGGAAAGAGAGAGAGAGAAAATGATGGCAGTACTTCCATATGGAGTTTTATATATATATTTTTAAAACTTTTTTATCGATAACACACAAAATGAAAAGAGACCGAACAGCCTTTTGCAAACAGCTGCTTTCCAATTATTTGTCTTGCCTGATTCCTGATCTCAGTTGTTTAAATGGAACACAATGCTAAGTAAATAAGACAGAGCAGGAAATGATTGGCTAAAATCCTATGATAGTACCAACCCAGTGGGAAAAATCTTTAAAGTTTCTGTGAAGGAGTGTTTTTCATTGACACAGAAGGCGATATTGCTTGCCTTCCTATGGAAAACACTCCTCCTCATGGACTTTTTGAAGATTTTGCCCACTGGGAAACATCATTGATACAGATGATGTTACATTTTCAACAATATTAATTTATTTAGAACTAACTTTGGAACAATCAATTTGAATGGAAGTAAATTCAGATATTATTTTGAACAAGACAGGACTTTAAACTTAGTATAGCTTATTGTAAAATAGCCATTTGTTTTATTCCAATAAATTTTTTCCGAATTGTTTCTTATTCATAATGAATATATTATTTTGTTGATAACTCATTAGTTATTCTTTGGTAATGACAGTCTTAAGACCTTCTTCATCAACCCAGTGATGACTTCATGACCGTGTTAATGACCAACTCAGCTCAACATTGAAGGATTTTTTGGCTTGGTTAAAAATAGCATGAAAAATATAAAAAACTAAACTCCATAATTCTTTACAAAAAATGGCCAAATACTGGGTTTCGCATATTTTCATTGCTTCATACCTCATTGTAATGTCATTCGTTAAAACAAACAATTATTCCACAGATTTTCCTCTTTTCAGTGTTCTACACGAGAGTTCACCTTAATAAAAGGAGATTCCTAGATGTTATAATGATGTTGTAATGAACATGAAAACTTTCATAAAAAAAAGACTGTAAATTGTTTCTTTGGGGTTTTGAGTTAGCAGATCACTGTTTTAAAAATTAAATTAATCCAGAATAAATTCTGTGAAATTAAGTATTTCTAAGAAAAATTTTGCTTGCAAAAATAAAAATAAAAATGTATTCCTAACGATATTCCTAAGCTGCCATCAACCAGAATATCTCTGCATTTTGCTAGGCCAAGCATCAACTTCCATTCTTTCTATATGATCAAGCCATTGCAGCATTATGTTTTACACATTCTCTTAAGCTATTTAACTGCAACTCCAAATCAGTATCGGCAGCAGAAGTAAAAATGCATCTGATAAAACTAAAAGTCAAAGTTTTCCTTCTGAAAAACGTTTTTCGCTTAATATCATTGTTTTTTAATGGTCTACCCATTTTAAACAAAGTAGTTTTGCAAAAAAAAAAATAAAAGTTAAATAAATTAATAAAATGCTAAGCAACCATGTTGAAAACAGCTTCCACCCTTAGCAACTTAAACCAAATCATTAATGTCACCGCGGGCGTTTTTTTCCGCCTTCAAAACAATGAAACCATTTCTGCTTTTCACTGCAGTGCTAAAAATCGCTCACCGCAACATTTTCTGCCTATTGGAGATTCAGCTTTAAGCCCTGACCCAAAATTTGGAGTTGCTTGTAAAAAAGTGGTGTAATGGTGTGTAATAGAAATAAGTTGAATTGGTTTTTATACAACAAACAAAAATTTGTAGAAAAAAGCGATAAGAAATACGGCTAAAAATATTTTCTGATAGAAGCTTATCAATTTATTGACAATAACAACTAAACGCCTTTCGCATTGTGCATCAGAGTAGAATTCTACAATAAGCAAATTACATACGTGAAAAATAGACATTAAAAACAGACACAAAATAAATTACTATTACCCAGAATAATTAAATAAAAAAAGCTTTCTAAAAAAGAAAAAAAAAGAAAGAAAACTCACAAATATTGTGGTCTTCAGAAGCAACCAGTAGCAAGTCCATTTCCTCAACAAACAGTAGTCTCATCACAGCTATGTTTTCTTGAACTTGGTTGGCATTCTTCAGAATAAAAAAACCTAACCATTCAACATATCAACCCAAAATTTGAAATAGAAACTTCCAATATTTTTCACAACAAAGAAAATCAAGTTTCCAAGATGAAAAAGCTGTACCTTATTAACATAATGGTGTTTGTCCACAATCTGTGATGCCAGTTGGGCAACCGCTTCGGCACGTGGCAGGATTTCATTGCTAGATGAAAACCATTCAACTTTCAAAAGTCATCAAAAAACCTTAATGATGTAACAGTCATGAGTATTTGGATTTCTACGATTTCTTACTATCCAAACATACGCATTTTTAAAAACACCTACGAACTACCTCAACATTTTAAGAAATCTGATTGGTTGCTGATTCTGAAGTCCTTAAAATTTCTTTTCAGCCCTTATAAAAGATGTCAAGTGTTTCAATCAAGTTTTTCCCTTGATAAAGTAAATTGCTTAAGAATTACACATTCTTAAAGTGTTGTTTGACTGTCTTTCTCCTAATATTCATTAGTTAAGAGTTTCTCTTTATCTTTTTAGTTGAACAACCTCACTTGTTAACACATTTAAATGAAAAGTAAAGTTGTACAATTCCCATGGCAACTTACAACCTCTTCTTACATCTGCTGAGCTGTACTGTACAGAAATCCTTATGCCTTTGCTAAGGTTCTAGTTCTATGGAACTGTTGTAAAAGTGTGACAAGTGTGTTTTTAATGAGATATAAAGAGAAGACACATTATGTTTGGTACACACTATGCATTTAAGTGTGTTAAAGTGAGTTTAACAGGTAGTTTTGAAGTTAAAACCACAGTCATGTCAGGTCATGATTTTATAATTTAAAACATAAACTCTTGTTATAATCATTAAAACTTAAGCTCACAAATCAAAATATATTTTGTTCTTCAAGTTTAAACTTCAAAGATGCTGGCAATGCGGCAAATGAGTGAATGAAATAAAATCAAAACTAATCAAAGTTTGAACTTTGTACTACGTGCAGAAACGTTCGCATAAAATAATGACAAACTCTATTAATGAAATCCGTCACTCTTAGAAGAATGAGGAAAGATGAATGAGGTTGTCGAGTTTTATTTTGTGTTAATTTTCTCTATCCTTTCAGCTCGACTACCTGGTTTGTATAAAGATGTGAAAAACCCTTTTCTGACTACATAAAAGACAGTTGTGATTCATATTGCTGTGATTTATAAATTTGGTATCTCCGATTCGTTTGTATAATTTATTTTTAGGTAAAGGAGAGAAAATAATGTTTCAAAACTTTCAAAAATGGCCACTTTTGTATCTGTTTACTTATATTAATTTTTGTATCTTCAGAGCTTTCTGCAAAAGTGAGAATCTACCGGTGAGTATAGACTGGAGTGATGTCACATTTAAGCTTTTGACCAATAGGATCGCACAAATATTGGGTATCGAATACAACCCTGCTACATGGGTAATAAAGTATTATACTTATAGAAATCATTCAAGGATCAGATTCAATCTTTTGGAAAGGATATTTTCAACACACAAGGTTAATGTAGAAGCAAAATGCAAAAAGATGAAAAGAAGAAAATCATACCTATACATAAAAGTATTTGATTGCAGTTGTTCCCATTTGTTTATTTGCCCAGTATTATTTCCACTAAACACCAGCATAGGAACCTTTTTAGCTAAATGACAAACATAGCAAGTATTTAAAACAGATCCACTAGAGTAACACTGGGTTTGGGATTATTTGATAAGTGCGGAGATAATGTGTGGAGGACATACTGTAAGTTAAACACTCAACAGCTGTATTGTGTTTCAATGTTATGATACATCCAGCTGGGTTATACTTATAGATCAGTATCTGCCGACGGCTATCTGTTGCTATAACGTAAACACAGCAAAGTGTTTATAATGCCGAAACTTGTATCAGTTAATAATGAATACAAAACACAGAGATAAAACAGGGTTGCCACTCTTTTCCGGAGTTGGAAATTGAGGAGATTTGAGGAGATTTCACACTGTGGATATACAAAGCCAGAGGTCAATTATTACTCCTGTGATGTCCTCATACACAGTTATGATAAGAAACAGTTATCGAGCAGATCCAACCTATTATGTGTCTTTACACTTTAGCCGCTGCCACTTAACAGTGCAAAAATTGCAAAAATTGAATTTGAGGAGGTTTGAGGAGGTTTTCTTAACAATCTCCACTTTTTGAGGAGATTTTTCAAATTTGGGGAGATTTGAGGAGGCCTGCCAACCCTGTAAAAGAAAAAGAAATTAAGAAAGTCTTGCGTTCTCTTACCAATTACTTGATTCAAATCAGGGATGTATTGAAATAACGAAAGAAAGTATCTAGTGAAGAGATCGTTCATGTACATTCCACAATAAATTGAATAAGATAAACATTGAAAAAACAAATATTGCGGAATTATTGAAATATCAAATGATGTTATTATACAGATCTGTTACGCGTTTCTTGCCACAATCTCTATTTTCACATGTAGGGATAAATCAAAATTCGTGGAGGTTAAGTAAAAGAGGTTACAAAATTAAGTCTCAATATTATCAAAAAAAATTAGGTCAAAAACAGAAATCACCACCTGCCTGAATCCTGATCTTTGCTTTGAAATGTGCTGACAAACTCAGAAACCTAGGATTAAACATTCAAAACAAATATCATTCATTCACATGAAAATTATGGTAGATATCATCACATCAGGAAATTATAATCAAACCATAGCGTACGTTATCACCAGATTTAGGATCGTACATGGGTACATCAGATACCCCTGCGGCAATCCATACCGTTCTTGTCGGTACAACGTATGATATGCTTGTGACTGCAGCTCTAGAATGAAAACCGAGTTAGTGCCAAAACTCCCTTACAAAATGGATACTACTTTATAATGCAAAGTTTCCCTTAATCATGAATTATTTACTGAATAAATAATGGAATTAAAAAATAGGAATATAGACTATAATACTTGAATTTTTTTGCTGAATAAATTTTTGCGAATAAACTCAGAATTGCTCAAATCTTTTGGTGCAACCTAAATACTGATGGACGGCAAGCAACTCATCATGTGTCATTAAAATATTATCATTTTGCCTCTTCCCTTTTCCCTGTTATTTTCTGCAACCTCTAAACCTCACGAAATGCAATTTCATGCACATACACAGGTAATAAGATAAGACACATGCAAATGAATGAACTCACAAAGAAAAACACGATATAAATGTTGGTAGGTTTGGAATGCAATGATCGTTTTATATATTTACTTTTTTTTAACACATGTAGTGAATCATTTATTGTCTATTGTTTTCAGGAACAAACTTGTTTCGTGATGAAATATCATCCTTCAATACATTTTTTTCTAACCTGTCTAAGTCAGGCAACCAAAGCATAGGTTTTCTAAATTTTTTGATGCCAGAGGAATGTTTTTACTGTCTCAGACAGTCTGACTTTTAAGATACAATACTTTAGAAGTTGTTTTCAGTCTTGAGAAACAGAAATGTGAATTGTACAAAGCTGATGATAATTTTAGCAAAAAAGAACTACAAACCAAGATTATTGATTATTGAGGAATTAATCTCTGTTTCTAGTTTCTAGAAAAATCTTTGACCATGGATTCTTTTTTAAATGTTCACGTACGAGGAGAATTGCCTCCCCCTGGTGTAATTGCCCCTAATACAATCTGGAAAATTGTTTCATGATAAAATTGCCCCCTATAAAAATCCCCCCCCCCCTGAAGAATTTCCACCTGATAAAATTGAAAAAAGAAATAAGAAGCCAGACATATAGAACTGGGTAGATGGGTGGGAGTGGCATGCAATTCTCTTAGGGTGATCCGGGGCAATATTCAAGGGGGCAGAGGATTAATTCTGCAAAAGTAAGATTTTACGGTTTAAATATCAACTGTCAATAGTTGGAGTGATTGCTTTATTTTTAAAAAAAAAACATTCTCTTTACGTACGCAAAACCATCAAACTTGTGCATGATTTGTCCATCTTGTGACCAAATTTTTACAGTTTTATCAAACGCTCCTGTCATCAGCCTGAAAATGATAAAACAAACAAAATAAAGGGAAAGAAAGAATTACCCATGTTCATGATGATCTTTCTGGAAATAACTGTGAAAGACATTATTGAAACGTTTCATTCTAATTTTTATGTCCTTTGAGAAAAATTGGGACAGATTGATAAACACCTCTTTGGATTTAACATTCCCCTGAAACAAGTTCACATGTGAAATTAATGATTAATTGTTGCACTCTCGTACGGGGTGTTATTTCGTGAAAAACTTCCAAACATGTGATTAGAGGTGTTATTGCCTTATATACTACCTAAACATGTCGCATCTGTATTGTGAAAGAAACGAACAATAACTACGGTCATGATAACACAAGTACTTATTTTTGGGCAAGAACGTTGTTGTTTTTGTTGTTATTGATAATGTTCGTTTAGGACTCATATGTTTCCCTTCAGTTGGATTTTGTCTCACACATTGAAGATAGAAAGTTTCTTTAACAGAGAATTATGTGGTTGATCCACTTATACATGCCATTTGCCATACACCCACACCTCCTCATAACCTTATAGTCTTAAAAGTTAGTTCTTGTCTGGATGATCAGAAGTTTTTGGACTTTTTAAGACTCACCATGTGTTATTCTCATTGTCTTTTGCAATTTTCAAGGTAGTAATTCCAGCATCATGTGCAGGATACAAGCTAGAAAAAAATGAACATTATTAAAAAGATCAATCTATGATATCTTCCCCTGTGTTTGAGCTTTCGGGTGGTACTTGGTGCTTATCGTTTAAGTGAATTTGAGACTCTGGTGCTTGCAAAGAACCAAACAAACAGCTGACCATCAAACGCAATACATAAAAGTTGTACCAACTGACTAGCTTCAAGCCTTTCTTTTCAGGATAAGAGTAAGAATCATAAATACATAGTTTTTGATCATATCTAAAAAAGACAAATCCACAGATTATTTTAGGATAAGTTCACACCCTGGTCAAGAGTCCTATGCATTGGTGAAAAATGTTTTACCCGTGCAGCTATTAATTTTGAAGAGGATTAACAGACAACGAGTGGAAGCAAACAAATACTAGTGAAGGAAAATTTTCTTCTAAAATTAACTGAGATGAAATTGACGCTAAATTGCAAAATTTGTGTTGTTTTGGAGATTATTTCACTACTTGCATATTATATATATATATATATATATATATTTATTGCCAGAAGGAAAAACACTTGAAATATACTACTGTAGCAGTTTCATGCTTACGCAATCTTCAGGTATATTATACATTTTGTTTCTACCTAAAAAAAAAAGGCAAATGAAAGGCAAATGTTTAACTCCATCGCTTATATACCAAGCTGAAATTACAAATAACACTAATGATGATCGCAAGATCTATATTGGTTTAAGTGAACCTACGTTTAAAGAACGTTTTAGAAACCATGTCAAAGATATGAATCACCGAAAATACATGAAAAGCACAGAATTGTCAAAGTATGTGTGGTCATTAAGAGATGAAGGAAAAATTCCAACAATACGATGGAGAATACTTAAAACCATAAAAAGTAAAGCCAGATCTAATTACTGTAAACTGTGTTTAAGTGAGAAACTTATTATCATCAATTCCCTGGACGATCCAAATGTTATAAATAAAAAATCAGAGTTTATCAACAAATGTCGACACAACAACAAGTATGTTATAAAGAACGTTTGATAAAACTTGTAATGATTATATATAGTTGTAAGTGATATTTATATTTGTCTTCTATTTTTTTAGGTAGAAACAAAATGTATAATATACCTGAAGATTGCGTAAGCATGAAACTGCTACAGTAGTATATTTCAAGTGTTTTTCCTTCTGGCAATAAATATATATACCGCTCCACACGTTGAGCACTATTTGAGAAGTGACTGACAAGAAATTAACTTATATATATATATATATTATATATTTATATTTATACTTGTATATTTTCTGAGCCCTTCTTTTCACATATTTTCTCATTACTCTAATTTAGTCCATTTAGGGAAGTTATTCACCGCTAAAGAAAGCTAATATAAATAGAGTTTGGAGACCCTTATAAAGAATGATACATCATTTTACTGATAAAAAATTTGTTTTCACAATATTATAATTTGCAGTCCTTTATCGGCTGACTCTTCATCTGAGATATAGTATCCATGTACAAAATTAGATTAGATAGCTATAATAGATTTCGAGTCGATTTCGGGCTACAACACGAATCACATGATTTTAAGATTTATGGTGCGGCACCAAAAATCAATTTGAGGCAAGAGATTCGATAATAATATGGCTGACGATAAAAAAAAAACACAACACAACAACCACATGATTCATGTCAGAGCTCCTTTAATCTCTTTGATTAGGGTTGTGTATTTTTCATAACTTATGCTGAAGAATATTATTTATAACAAACTTCACTTTCTTCAATTTCCCCTGTATTTATTGACCGAATTAAATTCATCAGGTTCTACGGAGAATTTATGAAATCCACATTAATTTGTAACGGAATAATTTCTGCCAGGTCAATTTCATCCCTCATACAGGACTTACCCAACGGAATAAACACGTGTCTCATGACAAACAATTCCTTTCACTAAGTCTGTGTGTTCAGTAGCAGTAAAGGCTAAAATGATAATAATAGTTGTAAAGTGAAAGTGTTGAAAAAATGTGGGAAAAACAATTTGACTGCAAGATATAGGGACAACTAAATTGCCTTGTCTTGAACAGATTATATATAGAAATCAAAACAAATCTTACATTTTTTACTTAAAACCTTCCCATCTTTGGCTACAAAAGAGAAATAAAACATTAAACATAAAAAATTAAACATAAAAAATGTTGATTTACTTTTCAAGAGGATATTTTCTATCTATTTATAAATATTTTATACAGATATTTTATGTGACATGGTTTGCAAAAAGGGAACAGTTGATAGAAAATTACGCTTGATTTCCGTAAGCTAAGCGTAATTTACCCATAGCATCCAGTAACATTCACATAAAATTATGCAGTAATGATGACATTATAGAGCAAATTTCGTTATGGAAGCATAAAGCGTAACAAGAGTAACACTTCATCTGTTATGCCAAATTGTACTCCATAATTTTTACTCCTAGAAATCAGAAAAAAGTTGATATGTGTTTGGAAAATAAAAGAACTAATTCAACGAAAACATCTATTAAGAATAAAGAATATTTTTCAATTTTAGCAATTAACGTATAAGTTGAGGGTTTAAAATTAAGATTTATGAATTTAAAATTTGATGGCAAAACTCAATGAACAAGTGATGTAGAAACAGTGCTGGACATGTGGACTATGAATACTGAGCTATTTCATTTTAGCAAAAAGTATACTATTTTCCCTGAATCAAATCCCAAAAATGATATGTTCTTTCCTGACTTTCTTGTAAAATAGATATGTTTCTCACTAACTTTGAATCCACAACTTATGAAACACCTTACAAAATAAGCAAGCCATATAGAAACCTTCCCATACACCCTCAAATTCCAGAATGCCAGGAAAATCCTTACTTAAATGTCTATATAAGTCTTGTTTAAAAAAACAATTAGCAGTCTAGAGGATTATTCCTACTCTGATATCTGGGATTGTTCAGGTAAAGTAATAAGTGTTTTGTGAAGGCGAGTCATTCAAAAGAAAACTTATTTAACCTATTGAGTCTACGTCAAAATGTTTTCAATTGTCTCCTGCCTCTCCCAATGAACCATTATATTTTAATGCTCAAGGAATGTTACATGCTTAAAATCACGAATATCATTAAATTTACATTTCCACTCTGGAAAGTGTATTAACAAAAAAAGTATTAATATTTGCAGAAGTTTGAACATAAAACTTTGTCACGAGAGAAAGTTACATTGTCTTCTTAGTGGAAAGACATCTTAATTCAATTTCGATTTTTAAGAATAGCAATCCATTGAACATCTTAAAGTAAAATGAATCAGTAGATGGTTTTGTGAATCAATTATGAGATTTATTTTAATACTAAAGGGATGTTACCTGCAAATGTTGATATTAAGACTGTAAACAAAGCCTGCAGTCTTTCAATGACTGTTCGCCAAATTTTCTGTTCTGTTCTGTAAACATTTTTATAATTGTCAAAGATAAAATACAGTACAATTATTTCTCTATCGTTAAAAAATAATATAGCTAAAAACAGATTGCTTTTATACCAAAAAAAACTCATTATGTTTTTGTTGGTTTTATAAAACATAGATGTGTCTGGTCTTAACTTTCTTCCAGTCTTTTCTTTTCTTTATGCAGAATGCAGATAAATTGTCCAGAGTTTTTCTTATGATTTTCTAACAACCTTTATAACTGTTCAAAACAAACGTTTTTATTTTCTAAATGTCATTCATCTACACTTTATTTTGTGTCTTCACACTTAGATCCAAAAAGCAAAGAAAGATTGTAATCTTTACTTTTCACATTCCCATTCAGTTACAGAGTAGTTGTTACTCTATGTTACTCCCTACATGTTACGCCAGCATAACAACCATAGAGCGTAATTTTAGAACACTTTAATTTTAACAACTTTGTCACACTATAACAAAGTATAATTTGTGAGTGTAAGGGTAAAATTATGCATAACATGGTCCCTTTTGGCAAACCATGTAGTTTCTAATAACCCATCACATAATAACACATCACATATGCATGCTGTATCACATTTGTATTTTTTGTAGCACGTCACTTAGAAGTTATGGTTCAGAGGAAACATATCAATTTTTTGACTTAACCTTTTTACTACAAAGATCACTATAGGTCTCAATTAGATTGATATAAAGCAATTACAATAAAAAAAATTAGGAGATTAAAAGAAAGAATAGGAAGGAAAAATGACAAACTACCAGGATCACGCAAAGTGTATACTTTAACAGCACTGTTCAAACCAAGGACAAGTTGATTACGACGAGTATTCCAGGCCATTGCGTAAATGGGAGTACCAATCTATGAACGAAGGAAATAATAAAAACAAATTGAGAACTTTTGGTAATATATAAATAAAACATTTTTAAGATACTGTAAGGTTCAAAATTCTCCACAAATCCTGTTGAAAACAAGAAGTTAATACTGACTTCATATAATATAGATATTATCATAAACTTCACAGCACAGAGAAACCAAGGTTATTTAACTTTAAAAGTGCGTGCATTCGAACTTCAATATATTTGAACGAATGTTTGATTGAAAATTCACAAAAATTAAAACAGGAAAGAGAAAATAGAAAAAGAAAGAAAAGAAGCTACTACACGTTGTCGGATATTGTCTTGGCTTGATAGTATCAATTTCAATACCTCCTCTTGTCTCCTCGAATATCTGTTTTAAATCGTACATAAAATCTTTTACCGTTTCATGTAAAAAATTGATTCCTTTGTGAACGCGAAAACTTATTTGTGGTTTATTCAAACAGACATTTTTTTTAACGATAAAGTAAACACTACTCAGTAGTGCTAGTACTACTGCTGCCACGTAAATTTTAAGACTGTTAATTTTACAAATACTTTCAACCTTTCAACAGTGAACTCAAAATATGTTGCTGGTCAGAAAATGACTTGAATATGCTGATCCGTATGTTTGAGGATGAACCAACTATTTACTGACAGTGGCCTAATTTCAGTTGTGAATTGATTTATATACATAATCCTGCGTTATTCCAATAAATTAATCTTTGAATTAGAAATTCAGCAAAGATTAGAAATTGAGTCACTACTAAGTCAATGAACAGGATCATGAATCCTGAGGATTTAGCAGACCGTTATGTCTCTACTTTGTGTTGTGATGACTCACCTTCACCACGGAAGCTGGTAGCATACTGGAGCCCCATGCTATTATTTTTCCATCATTACCAGCAGACAACAGCAATTTCATTTCATTCCTTTACAAAAAAATATCTCTATCAATTAATGTGTGACTTATTGGCAAAAAAATAAACAAAGATCAACATATAAACTGAAAGTGAAAAGTGTTCTAATTATTTATTATATTTGTATATTTATATATGTATAATTATAATTATATATTCTATTCAATGTATATGCAACGTAACAGGTATATATTGCAGATGAATGTGTTGGACTTAAGTAATAAAGAATGGTCATGGAGCAAAAAACATTAAATCATGGATTACTCTCTGATAATATGGCTTTCTATTATTATTTTTTTCGGTCCTTTTCGTAATAAGCTTCCTACTGTGGTACAAATACTTATTTAAAGAAGACACTCAACAAACATTCTTTAAGAGAGGTTAGCTTTTAGTAAAACCATTAAGAAAATGTACCATGCATGTATGATTTTACAATTGTAAACATCAACTGTCCAAAATTACACGGATCTGATTGGCTTAGATGGGATCTGAAGAGTACAATTAATTCTAAATTGTACTCTGTAAAGTACAAATTACAAATCACATCTAAAAGTACATTATGCAGACTAACTAGTTTTCTGGAAACAATCCGAACTTAAATCTATTTTACTGACTAACTGATTTCCTTCTTTTAAATAACAACAACACAATGCAATGGTTGCTGGTCTTTGGATTGTAAAAATTAGATCTTCAGATTAAAAGTAGCCGAAGCAAACTTTTTTTAAAAAGGGAAGAAATGTACGATTCTTGTTAGTTTCTATAAAAGAAGCAATATTTTTTAAGAAAAAGAAGGGTTAGTCAAAGATGTTCTGAGTTGATCTATCCTGAAAGTTGTGAAATTCAAAAATGAGAAATTGTGGATAAACGTATTATATAAATGTAGCTTGTGCTTTCCCAGTGGGCAAAATATTCAAAAACTCTCTGTGGAGGAGTGTATTTTTTATTGAAACAGCAGGCGATAGCGCTTGCCAATCCTATAGAAAACACTCCTCCTCATAGACTTTTTGAAGATTTTGCCCACTGGGTTATGATTTGTTTTATTCTTCTTCAAAGAAAAAAATTAAAAATCATCCATACCAATAAACGAAGCAGTTAATCCAGCCTTCGTGTTCATGACATGTCTTTGAGAGTTTCCCGAAATTATCACCAACGCAATCCCAAGTCTTTAAAACACCATCTAAAAAAATATCATAAAAAGCACTACCAAAAAAAAATTTCCAATTTCTTCAAAATTACTTCAAAGGAAGAACTTTTTGCAGCCAAACCACAAACTGTTTTATTACACAGGAATAGACTTTTCCAGTTGACTTTATTTGGAGGTTTTTTTTGCGAGACTGAATTGAAAATTTTATGAGAATATAAGCTTTTGTGGGACACCATTAAAATATGCTGACATATGTTTAAAATGGCACCTAATTCCCAGGAAAAAGAGAATCAGAAGTATTCAACGACAATGGTTAAGACAAACTTATTTCTTAAATTTGAAAGGTAATGGTCCCTTAAAGTCTAAATTTTACCAAATAGATAAATGTTCTTATCAAGTTAATTAAGTTATACCCTGTGCAAACTAAAAATCAAACAAACCACATGAACATAGAGAAGTCTTTTTTATTGCCCTTATGATCCCTTAGAAAACAAAATCAACACTTTATACAACAAGTGTACAAAGAGCATTTTTAAATTATCTACAAAGGTGTGGGCATCAGTAAGTAGAAATGACTTGATATTTTATATTTTATGTTTAAACATCAAGCAATAATCGAGCAAAGAATAGAGACATTTGTAAACAATACGGCACTTGGAAAGTCATCTATAAGAACCATACTTACCTTCAAAACCAACAACAATCTCATGCTTTAATGGATTATACAACAAAGCTGTAATATGTTTATGATGTGTCTCTTTTATAACATGATATTTTTGCATTGCCATGTTGTCAACACAGATTAACGGAACATGTTGTCATAAAAACATCATGCTGTAGCTTAGTACTAGGCTTTTTCAGCTATGCCTGATGAAAGAAAAAAACTGTGTCAGGGAAATCAGAAGAACCTTTTTCCTATAGTGGCCAAATTCAGTCAACATGAAATCAATCAATCAAAAGGACATATGTGACGATTCAGGGGATTTTGATAACAAGCTATATAACGTTTGATGGTTTAGCACTATAACATCAAAATTAACGATGTAAAGCTTTACATAGCGTTAGCTGATATCTAAATATTGTTATAGTCCCCCGATACATAGTGCTATGACGATTATTTTGTCGATACTTTAGCATAATGACGATAATTTTTTTCTTCATAACGAAATAGCCTATGGGTCTTCGAAGGTAATCAAAAGTCATGCCTGCATCATACATCGTAGTTTCTGTTGTTTTCTTGTTCTCGCATGCACAGCAGTTAAAGAACAACAATAATTACATTGCGCCAGAACAAAGAAAACCTCCTTGCTTATTTAACGTTCTGGAAGTTACAAATTTCCAACGTTTGAATATTGTTTAAAACTAACTTTATGGCAAATTGTATTTTCTGTTTAAAGAAATTAAAGAAAAGTTTCTTGATGTATCATTTTCTTAAAAAGATTGAACAGTAATCCCAAGCGATTTGCATGTACAAAAATTGAAATTCTTTCAAACGTCTTGAAATGATACCTGCACAATTACCATAAAAGAAAACAGGTGGATGTTCATAGATTTTTTATGTCTACATACTTTATGCATAATTTTATTCAGTAACATTGTCGTAAAATAAACTACATCGTAGAATGAACAAACTTTTATTGTAAATCTTTTTTATCTTTTTTTATCTTTTATCTTTTTTATCATGCTGCAATAAAAAAAGCAGCATTTAAACACCTAGGCAATAATAGTGTTAAACACATTCTTAAAATAATATTTTTTAATAAAAACGTGCCTTCGCATTCCATTTGGGAATTGTCTTCAATGTTCTTTCCAATAAATATTACGTAATGTTTATAAAATGTTGAAAGATTATTGGCTATTTCGCACGAGTAAGAAAAACAACGCAGCGAAAAGTAGAATGAATTCAACTTTGATTCATTTTGTTGACAAATATAGCTAGCGCTATACAACGTTAGCGTAATATCGTTATAACGTAATATCGTAAACTGATATCGTTTTTAGGTTTATAGATATAGACTTATCATAATAGATTCTATATAACGAATTTACAATAAAAATCTTTGTATAACTTGTTATCAAAATCCCCTGCATCGTCACATATATTTAATTAGTTCAAACTAATACATAGTATTTCTAAGTTTTTGAATAAAAGATCAGTTGGGGCCCTAAAGTTTGAAAATGAAACTAAACGAATAGCGTAGTTCTGTAGAGCAGTGATTCTCTTAGTAGCCAAGGTAATTGGCTGAATCCATGTTTGTGTACAATAGTTCAAATGAGAATGGAAAAGAGAAAACTATAAAAGAGTGAGATGGAAAAGAGTGAGAATTTCAGGTACGTAATGTCTTCCATTAGCCTTCTTTAGTTTGTTTGTAACATCATTAATGAGAGGTTTCCAGCTTAGATTTGAGTCAATGAGAACGCCAAGGTATTTGATAGTGTTACTTGAGAAGATTCGCGGTCTACCAATAAAGAGTTAAATTTCTGAATCAAGTTGTTTAGTAAATATTAGCATTGAGCCAGTGATCGGAAATAATAGTAGTGTGAGAATTGCCACATATTCTTCTTGTGGGTAAAATGATTTTATGCAATAGACAAAAAGAATTGATATCAAGAAAATTATTAGCATCAATTCTATTATTAGTTTCCAGTAAATCTATATTAACCTTTTGGCGCTATTTCCTATTCGCACCCCACTATTTTTTTTAATGAAATCCATTCCAAACGTTACAAGGAACATTTGTATAGAGGAAAAAAGTCATTTAAAGTAAAATTTAAGGTTGCTACAAATTAATTTGAAATAACAATTAGCAAAGCTTTGATAATTTAAGCATTTCCCAATCCCTGTATCTTCGTCCGCTCTGTTTTTGTTTATGCACTCTCCATCATTAAGACTCAACTTTAGCAGTTTTTGCTGCGTCGCCGGGGCGGGTTTCCATCCAAATATCCACACCACATGTCTTGTCTGTAAATTTTTCTTCTCCGTTTTTTTTCTCCATTCATTTCCATTCATTTTTACTGTTACTTTTTTTCTTTCTATCTTCCGTCTTTTTGTATTCTTTCTGGTGCAAAGTTTAAATACAATCGCGATAAATGTATTCGTTGGTGTCGTCAGTACGGCCTTCTGGCAACAAGAATGGACTGTCCGCGATGTAACTGCCAATGTAATGAACAACATTATTCTCAAGGAATTGATGGGATCACGTGGCGTACTGTGAAAAGGTGCAAAAAAATATAAATATTTAAAAAATAAAAACAGTTTTTTGAAGGATCACATCTTGAATTGTGGCAGGTCCTTGGTCTGACTTATCAATGGATTTGTGCAGCTGGTAGCAGCAGAGAGTTGTTAGGGTTAGGGTTAGTAAGCATACGTCCCATTTTCAAAAACCACATATCTTTAAAAAAACGAAAAAAGGAAATAGCGCCTTTTCGCACCTTTTCAAACACACAGACCATATAACAACTATATGATGGCGCTTCATGAGATCGCTCTAGTGGGGAAATCATCACGCTTTAAAAGTTGACTTGACACACAATATTTCCTTTCAAAAACAGTATATAAAAGATTGTGTGTGGTGGATTGGATATGAGCCATTTCCATTCATTGTGCAAACACAGACTGGTCAATAAACATAGAGGAGCCTAAAAAAAAGTTGCACCCTTTTAAAATCGGTCTCAAATTTCACTACATGTTTCGATATGCCCACAGAAGAGGACTGATCAAACGATAAAAAACACAACTTCAAAAATGTGTAAACTCGAATCGGAGGTGTAGGAGCTGCCATTTTTAATGTTTGGATTCGTCTCACTTTCTCAGATTACCCACTTACTCCAAGCAAGAGAGTTTCGAAGAGGTAAGTGAGAAAAAGCAACAGCGGGCGCGGGAAATAACTTTACGATGCATCGCAGCTCCATTTTCTTCAAGACAGCGAATCTTGGTTTACTTGGTCTAACTTATTTCTCGTGGCTGCTTGGGTTTAATTTTATCTCGTGTTTTTGGGGTCTTATTTTAACACGTCTTTACGTCTTTACGGTTCACGTTTTAAGGTTTGTACGTAAAGCTAGAATTCTCCACAAAGTGTTGAGAAACCCACCACCACACAAACAACAGCTTTACAACACACACTATGTAAAGTACCTTCAAGTCTTTATTAGGTTGTATGTTTACATGTTGAAGTCAGTCCCCGTTAATACATAAATCGCAGAAGCCGGGAGTGGTCAGCCTCCGTTAAGGCAATTTTCACAAAAACATTTAACTGCTCTATATTATATAAAAACAGGGCATCATGCATGTGTCCAGGGGTGATCACTCAAACTGTTCGATTATCGAGCATAATCGAACTTAATCGAACGCTAATCGAACGGATTATCGAACATAATCGAACACTAATCGGGAGGCATAAAATTGTGAGTTTTGATTAGTTCGATCATGTTCGATGATATTTCGATAATGTTCGATGATCGTTTGATTACGTTCGATTTCCATTTTTAAGTTTCCCGTGATTCCTGCCTACTGTATTTCTGATGAAGATCTTCGTCATCACTCGTATTAATCGAAGCGAGTCACTAACATTTTTGATGCTTAAATTTTTCTCCCTTCGGAAATTCGGGAATTTTTCTCCCTTTTCCTGAATTTCTGTTTAAACTCCAGATTTTTGCCTAGTCAGCAGTAAATCCAACCTCGTCAATGTTAAAATTGCTTTTAATCATTCTACAACGATAATTACCAAAATAATAAGGAAAAAATCAGTGAAAAAATATATATTGCATGAAAACGAGAAGGATGTATTGACTGGGTCAAAACACGGTATTTAGACAGAAATTCTGAAAAGGTGTGCTCTATTTTCCTTAATCCAAGCGCTCTTTGTTCGTACGAAAATGGGTTTATCAGGGTGACTAAATCTTTCCCCGATCATTTTTAAACCCGACTTTTTTTTCCCCGACAGATATTTTTCCCCGACAAATACTTTTCCGATTTTTCCTGATTCAATTTTTGATTTTTGAGTGACTCTTTTTACGCGAGCAATAATTCCATATCTTATGTAATTCGGCTTGACTATAGTTTGGGCCTTTTCTTCTTACATCCATGTCAAGGAACAATAAAAAAAACAAGCATAACTGTCTTTAAATTAAGAAGCTTATAATCAGGGATGCCATAGTAATATTCTTAGAAAACCGAATATGCCGTATGCCATATAGTAATGATCCACGCTGTTCGTGTAATTGCATGATGTATGCACCGGGTAATGAAATTAGTTGGGGATAAGTGACTAAAACGAAAAAGTGACAATATTGAATTAATAGACCTTGTTTGTTTAAACGCTGTGTTATGGGCCTAGTCAACAAATTTGGCCTCGTTTTCATTATCACTTTTGACTACTCCGTCGGCAAAAGTAATAATAAGTGACTAAAGCAGGATTTCGACTTCACTTTTTTAACGCGTGTCAGCACAAATACGATACGGTACGTTTACCCATTCCAAAAATGTGTTCGTATTTCTTTACAGAATATTCATGCAAAACTGTAGACGTTACAAAATTTTAGTAGTTCGGTTGGGTACCTTTTTCAGTGATACGCGTATTGCAAAAAAAAAAGTTGAATCCAATTCAACTTAATTTTTTGGTACGCGAAGAGAATTATTGATACGCGTATTTCCAAATTACAATCAATGCGCATGCTCAATGATACGGTACGTGCTGATACGCGTATTATTTTGGAAACCCCGCTTAAGTATTAAAGTTATGAAATCCGTGAAACAATAAAATGCATAGAAAACGAGATGAGATATATGATAACACAGTTACGCTTTTTTTTTTTTTTATAAGAACAACTTTCTAAGAACAACCAGGCTGAAATTTTGCCAAAATTAAGAACAATCTGAAGGATGAACTTTTTCAGGGTATATACTTGGAATGTAATATCGACAAACTGTGCCTTCAATGAAAAACAGCTAAGTCTTAGCTCTAGAACAAAATTAAGGACAAATAAGAACAAATTGAGGCTGAAATAAGAACAGGCTGAATCAAAAATTACTGGTTCTTATAAAAGAAGAAGTGCATAATTAATACGGTGTTTGATTGAACAGAAATTAGGGAATTGTCTATTCTCGAACTGTTTTCTCGGTCCTTTGAGAGTCCGACCAGGGTTGGGCATAGATAAAATAAAATTAGGATAAAATTATTTCGTAAAAAAGTAAACAAATCATTATGGTTCCATCGATGAGTGCGCGAACGGCGGCAATGAAATATTGTTGATGCGCAATCTCGTCCCCAGGGCTGTTTCGCCTTTTGATATGCCGTCGTTTCGCATATCAAAATGGCGAAGAAGCCCTGGTCGTTGCGATGAGATAGTTGTTAGAATCAGTCGCATATCAGTCATGCTTCCTGTACATTCTTGCATACACCGAACTTTGAACATCACGTCACTGCGATCTCAACAAGTCTAAATAAATCGATCGGAAACATTAGTCGAACACTAATCAAACGCTAACCGAACAAATCAAACACTAATCGAACTCTAATTCCATGATCCTCAAAAAATTGTGAGTTTCGATTAGCATTCGACAATGTTCGATAATCGAACACTAATCCTTCGATTATGGTTCGATTAAGTTCGATTACGTTTGATTACCATTTTTTGTTCAATTATGTTCGAGTGGTTACGCCTGCATGTGTTTTATGTAAATTATGTTACAGCTTTTAATACGTCGTACAGGGTCATGTGAAAACGCAGGGTACCCAAATTGGGGCCCCAATTGGGCTTCCTATTTAGGTACTGGGAAAAACAAAAATACAAAAAAAAGTTTTTGCTGTTAAAGTTCTAAATACGATACAAAGTTTTTATTTCAAAAAAATACTCCCAACATGTTTGCAAGTCAAATTTACTCTACGTTCATGTCATGACGGCAGCTGCACAGCGCGGCAATGTAATGTTTATATTAATATGCTACCATTTTAATTATCGTACAAAATACTGACTCAAGCAACAACGTACAAAAGTACAGACTTTGCAACATGACGTGATTTTGATATACGAAAATGATCAAATGATCAAAACCAAATAAGTGCAATAGCTAATTGAAAAGACAAAAACGCCAATGTGGTCATTTTAGGGTGAGGAAAAAGTTTCGTATTTTTTTCCTTTTTCACGAAAGTCGTCCTCTGTCAATTTTCCATTAGAAAAATCTGTTGATACTCCTTGCATTCTATTTTTTTTTATTGTTTGTCATAAAATTTATTACCCTTGCTAAATGAAGATACGCATTAGCCCTGATACGTGGAATGTTCTCCCGCCCTTTCAAGTAATGGTTGTCGCGCCTCTGCAACGATTTCTTAATCTGGTCAAAATTTTCCAGTACCCAATTTGGGTACCCTGCGTTTTCCCATGACCCCGTTGTAGGTTTGCATTTTGAGGCCAGCTAACATTAATAGATTAGTTACAGAAGCAGGGAGTGGTCAGCCTCTGTGAAATGAAAAGGGAACTGTCTCCTTTTGTTGCCCTCGATAAGTTTTCTCTTTAGAGAATTTGGTGAGTTTGAAGGAAGTTTAACATTTAAGAGATTAGTTCTATATAATTTAGGTTTAAGTTTAGATGAGAACTTCTTGGCTGAAAGACCCAGGTCGAAAGTAAGACCTCTGCGAAGGATATTATTGAATACCGTCGGTTGGTTCTGTCATGCCGTCATTTCGTCATTTTACTGTTGTTTTTATATTTCGTTGAAGAAAGATTAATATCCTGATTTCTACAAGTGTTTTAAACAAGTGAAAGAAAATATATAATATATTTCCCCTCCATATTGTGTATTTTGAACGTTATTGCTATTCATATGTTAATGGAGGCTTAACCAAGGCTGCTTGACAGAGCCTTGCTTGACCAAACCCGCCACCTTTACTTCAACGAGGCGGAGATGATCTGTGGTGAAGTGATTGAACTGTAGAGAGACAGATATATAGACATCTTTATAGGTCAACAACTTCTGCTCTATTGATTTCCAAACCCTAGTTCCTATGTGATTAATCAGCATCAAATTCTGTATGATGAGAAAGAATCATCAATAAATAAGGTGGGTATGAAAAAGTCCCCTATGTTTGCAAAAAGTTTTAAAATCATAGCAGTGCTTATTTAGCTCCAAAGAGAAAGCTGATAAAAAAATGTAGCTATGGGATCACAGAGATATCCCCAAAATGTTGCCACATACCTTTGATGTGGCCAATTAGGACCCTAAATGGCATCACTGGTTATCGAGATATGTTATGCTCGCTGCTTTTTGCTCACGTAACTAAGTTTTGCAAAGCAAGAGCCAGTTGCTCGTTGGCAAGCCAACCACTCAGTGTGAAAGCTCCCGTGCTCCTTACCCACAAAAATTGAAATCAACAAAAAAACGAACAGAATTCAAAGAAATCAAAGAAAAAATATACATGAAAACAAAAGTTTTGTTTGAAAAATTTGTTTATCCTTCTTTTTCTGCACAGTTCTGTTGATATGGCTTTTTTGGGGGGGATTTGCAAAGTTTTCTTTCATTTTGCGATTTCTGCTCGCGAAAATTTATGTCCTTAAGGTATCATTTTTTTGCTGATCATTACTTCTCATACTTTTCGTTAGAATAAAGCTTCTTAGAAACACTTCGCATTTTGTGAATGGAGATGACTTCATAACCTGCTAATGCAACTTGACACTTTCTATTACATTTTACTTTTAGAACACATAAAATTATATAATTTATACTGAAGCGTCGATAAGGTGAAACACCATGTCTTTGAAAGAGCAGAAGAAAATGAGGTATATTTTATATTTTAATATGATGTACAAAATGATTTTTCAATGTATTATGATTGCAAGATCTGAAAATTTGCTTTGTAAGTATTTTATAATTTTTGGGGTACCTTAAATCTCGAAAACTATTTCGAAATATAAAAAATTTCTTCTCACGGAAATTTCTTTTGTTTGAAAATCCTACATGAATGTCAGTCAAGGATGTAGTCATAATTTGGCGTATCTAAAAGGTTCATCAAAATCGTTTGTGAGGGTAAGAAATTTCTGTATGACACGTTTCCCTACAATAAGCCACAGAAAAGTAAAATCCTTTGACTGTCCAATATACAATTGTTTCATTAAACAACTGAAAGACATTAATAATAATACATAGAAAATTAATTTCTAAGGAAATCCATGAATGATGATTCACAGCTTAGTCGAACATCAAGTTCACAATCTACCTCAGTTCTAAAGATGAGCAATGCAGAGTTTCGACGGAAGGTTGGTATTGCCTTTTCTTTTCCCTCCCCGAATGATGGCTACAAAACCATCTCAGAAAAGTAATTTGTCAAATTTTTTAAGGTTGCTGATATGGTCCGTTACCTCTTATGTGCTGATCGTAAAAAAGTTGGGATCAAACGTCCAGGTATTTTATAAATGACTTTTAAAACTTTTAGAACTGCAGATAGAGCTATTTTTCTTTTGATTAAGTGATCAAAATAACAAATTTTTTTCTGTGAAAGAAACACTGCATTCTAAATAATCTTAATGTTTGGAATAAATGCTCCTGGCATTTTTTTTCATATCAGAAGGTGCGTTTAAAAACAAGGTAGCGTTAACCGGAAGCATCTAGTATATATTGTGTTTTAAGTCCAGTGAACAATCATTGTTAATCTGTACTGTTGTATTTAGATCTTATGAAAAATGTGATGAAAGAGCATACAAGGGAATTTTCTGCTGTTTTCCAAGAAGCAACCAAACAGTTAAGAGATGTATGTGCAATAAAAATCTCTATTCTACTTCATTATAATTATCAATCTTGACAGTGCAATTGTATCATAATCACCTAACACAGACGAGATCTCGACCTTTGAAAATATGGTTCATTCATTCTGACCGGTGGGCTGTCAGACATTCTACTACTTTCTGTTCCATGGTAACTACTCACAATACACAGAAACTCTCTGGGCATGGTCCCAGTGGGCAAAATCTTCAAAAATTCTCTGTGGAGGAGTGTTTTTTATATTGAAACAGCAGGCCATATTGCTTGTTATTCCTATAGAAAACACTCCTCCTCATAATGGACTGAAGATTTTGCCCACTGGGGTGTGGTATGGAAGTGCTATGTGGGGTATTCTTCATTCTGGAAAATTAATGTTTTTCCCATACAAATTTAGTTTTTATGAAAATGTGAAATGCGCTGGTCATTTCCTATGATGAAATAGAATGCTTGCATTGCTATAACCAAATAAGCGTTAATATTGTTCTTATTCAATATTGATTTTACTTTATATTATATTACGTTATATACCTTATATAATATATTACGTTATATAATATAGTATGGTATAGTGTAATATATCATATTTTTATGTTTCTATGTTCCTACAAGCTGAAATTGTTTATATTAGACAAAATATTCAGTACGCAGTGGCAATTGTTTTCTCCACGTGATCACAAATTGAACCAATTTGATTGTTTATGGTTTGTGGAATATTCCGTTGAACTTGGTTCTACTTTTCTGCGGGCGCTAATGGCGGAATTATTCAAAAACAAAAACGGATAGACTGCAAGCAGAATATTCCACCTAGTGGAAAACAGGCTTAATCCTTTCTCTTTCTACGAGTACAAAATGTGTCATTATGGCCAATAAACACAAATTCATTTGGAACGTTTTGTGAAGCATGACAACCAAGATCTGGGTTTTTTTATTTACTAGTTTGCGTTGTTTGTTTGTTTGTTTGTTTGTTTGTTTGTTTGTTTGTTTGTTTAGTTACAATTTCAGTTATAAACTGCTATTAATATTGGTCTTGTTTCAAAAAAATTCCAGATAGGGTGGGTCAGAAAAAATACTTTGTGACCATCTTCGGTAGAATAACCTTGGTGTATTTTGATCTCTTCATTTTTCGCCACGCCTTACTTTTGACTCTTATTTTCAGATCTTTGGGTATGATGTGAAGCTTATGAAGATTGGTAAATCAAATGCATACATGTTAGTCAATGCTATTGATGTGAAAGTCTCTTTAAGTCAACCAAATGAAAACGTGTTGGACTGGTAAGTGGCTTGTACTATAAATTTTACGTATTTACTGGTATTGGGTGAAAATTGATTGGAACGTTTCCTTCTTTGAATTGATAACACAATATGTTTGTTTTTGTTTTTGTTGTTTGTTTTTTACTGATATTATACAATAAATATTAAAATACAATACCCAAGCTTACAGGTCATACAATAAAACCTCTTAGAGTCAGATCTTAATAAAAGATTAGATGTTTATAAATTATTAGTAATTATTGATAACAGGATGGTGAGAATGTTGGAGAGAATTCTGTTATTATTTTTTCATATTTCAGGAATGAGGAAAGTCCGAAGATGGGATTACTGTTAATCATTTTGAGCATGATTTTCATGAATGATAATGTGTTAGCAGAAGGTCATTATCCAGTGCTGTTTATTTGAAGTGTAGTGTTACAAGTTCACTCTATACATCTATGAAGTTCCTTTGTTCTGCATTTTAGCATCATTATGGCGTACTTTGCAAAAGTTGGGCATAAACAAGGAAAGGTATAACTACTACATCTTCCTAAGAATGAAATCAAAGTTTTTTCAGATATGCTCATCAAATAAAGTGATGTGGCGTTAGCAGGTGCCAATTATTGTGGATGACTCGTGCACCATTGCATAGTTTCAAATCAGATGATATTCAGTTATTTGATGAGTACATGATTTTTTTTAAAAAAAAGTTTTTATAAGATTTGGGGCAGAAGCCAAAATTGGAGCTCAAGTTACTTAAATGGTTGTTTCATTTCTTCAAGTTTTCGGCAAAGGAGAAATGATAGAATTAAAAATAACACAAAATTATGCTAGATAAAACTAACAAGAATATATTTTCTTGAAACCACAACATAACTAAATATAACTAAAAGTAACAAGGACTAGGTAACTGTACCAAGAAATCCTATGAACCAAAAAGAATAGAAAAAATGGCTGGAATGGATCATTGAATCACAAAAAGATCTTTATTCTTTATTCTATTTATTTGAATTACTTTTATTATTTATTTTTATTATATATTTATTATTTACTGATATCAGTAGTTAGGGTCTTGTGAAGGAGGTCCTGTTGAGATTGCTTTCGACAGAAAAGTAGAAATGGCCTTATCAAAGATACTGTAGACATCAATCCCATTCTGTATAACCTCCACAAAATGTCTTTTCTTGGAGAATTATAATGTGCTTCTTATTTTAAGAGTCCGAGTTAAAATAAAAAATATATGAGATACACCTAAAAAGTCAGGAAAAGAATTTTGTGTGAGTGTTTTATTTTTGGAGATATTTATATTTTAGTATCATAGGCATTCTTTGGATTATGATTTATAGATCTTATCCCTCTTGATAAAGAATATTGGTAATAATTTACTGTCATTTACTTTCACAAAGTTGACTTCTTTTTCCATGACCTTCCAACCACCATTCTCATTCACCAGGATTCGTTTTGAATAACATTTTTTTGAAGATAAATACGAAACCAGAAGGCAGAAACCAGAAGAGGAAAATCATCTCAGATCGAAGTGACATACCTTGACAATAACCAGGAAACTTCTACAGTTGGTTAACCTGTCCAGGTGAAGGTATTCAGAGCACTTGGGTAAGCTCAGAAAAGAGGGAAGAGGAAAAGGAAGCCAATTCCACATATTGGCCTGATTAACTCTGATTTGAAAGACGCATTAGCAAGAAAGGGAAGGTTGAAAAGTGTGGATTGTGGAACAAGGAATGTTTTTTAATTTAGTAGTTGAAAAAAAATTAATGTAACTTCTTGAAAATTACAAAAATTGAAAGAAAATGTTGGAACTCATCTTCGTCAGTTCAGTTCTAATATTGTGATATATTTATGTTTTTACCTGTGTCTGTCTACAACATAAAAATCAAAATTTGATGATTGATTTATACAATGTTTAGCAAAATAGAACATTCCAATTACTGCTTTTTTGTTTACAGTTTTGACGGTTAACTAGTTTGTTTTTGTACGATTTGAAAACCAAATTCTGGAAAGATTATATTATCAATTTCATCAAAATGGCAAGCAAATGTTTCAATAAAAAAAACACTCCTCCACAGAGACTTTTTGAAGATTTTGCCCACTGGGTTCATGATTGCAAGACATTAAGTAAAATGACGGTCACATGGAAATAAAGCTAACAATATGCGATCATAAAACTTTTTGGTTGAAAGTCTCTTATTTTCTTAACGTTTAACGCTTCGTTTAACCAGACAGAAATAACAAGATATTCACCGCAAACTAGCGATGATCGCATCCTGTTACTTTAACCTATAGATACAAACTCTGAAACGCTTTTCCTAATGTTGTTTATGTCCCCTTTCCAAGCCAGTTATTTGTTCTATAACCTTTGGTTCTATTCAAGAATTCACTTATGTTGTGGGGTTTTTTTTTCTCATAGAAACCACCCCGTTTTTGGTGATGTCGATAAATTAATCAATCAAGATTTTCTAAAGCAGAAGTATGGTTACAGTTTTTTGTTTGTTTTTGGGAAGTGAAGGAAATTGGGAACGAAGTGGTCACGCTGTTTTTTTACGTACGATAGTCATTAGAAAATTTGACAATTAGCTTCCAAAATTTCAATTGTTTCTTTCTTAATCTGATCTCTTATGGATAAAAAAGTTTGCATTTACAAGCCATAAAATTGTTTTTTAACTCGAAAAACAGTTCGTTTTTAGCCTTTCTAGGACCTTAAAATTCGAAAACTTTTCTGGCGCCTCGGGTTGACGCTATCCAAGTGTATCACTGAAATATGGCCCCCTCACTTTGATGGCCCCTCACTTTGATGGCCCCTCACTTTAAAATCTGTTGCGTGGGCCCTGTTGGTTGATATTTTCCGATTTTAATGGAGTTCAGTTGATACTGTTGTAAGCAACATGATTATAGTATTCTTGTGTTTGACTATTATAATGACGTTTTCTTGTAAAACGTAAAAATATTTTCTTAAAAACAAACGTTTCTAAGACTCGAATGTTCTTAGCATGTTCTTAACTTTTAGATCTACAAAGCCTAATGTTCTTATATCCTTTGTTTTTATTTAAAAAAACGTCTAATGACCATGCTGACTATACGATTTATCTAATGACCATGCTTACGTACGCTCTATCTAATGACCATATTTACGTACGATTTGTCTAATGGCCATGCTTACGTACGATTTATCTTTTTCTTATAGTTATTTTGAAAGGGAGAAAATTCCAGAACCGGATGGAATGACCTACAGTTATCATTTGGGACCACGTGCACAAAACGAAATAAGTAAAAGAAAAATCCTCAAGTTCGTTTCAGAAGTACGTATTTTCTTTCCAACGATCACATGACTTATTACAACCAATGAAAAGGAGTTATTTACTAACAAACCAGGGAATTTCCTAATGTTTCCAAAAGAGGTTCAACAGAAACAATTCTAAAGAAATGAGTATTCATAAAACTAGCTCCTGACTGCCTTCACCTCTAGATCTATGGAACTGAGTCTATTGAATCATGGAAAAGTCAATATCGGGAGGTGCTCGAATCTGAAAGTGTAAACCATCCCATGGAAGAGTGACAGTTAAATGCGTCTGGAAAAAACTGTTCTCGTTGTTATGAGGTGGTGACGTCAGAGATGTTTCAGTTCATTGGCGTTGATTAGTTTATTGACCAGTAGTACATTACGTCATAAACTAGAGCTCTGAAGAAATGTGGAGATTTGGGTACCTCGGGCATTTCACTGAATGCATACACAGTTGGTTTGATTTATTGTTGTTTCATCTTTTGTTTCTTCTGAATTATTTATCGTTGTTTAAAAAATTTCGATGTTTATTTTTTTGATAAGCATGACATTTATAAGCATATTCAGATTTGCGAATTTCTTAAGTATGTGCTAAGTATATAACCCAGCCTTAGTAAATCATTCTCAAGTGTGTTTCCTGCTTGAGACTATTTTTTTCTTCTGTTGTGTCATTTTTTAGTCCAAACGAGTGCATCTAAGATTAAACCTGGGATTTCAAAGGGGCCATGTTAAGGATTTTAATTTGGTTTTCGAATAAACATAGTATAAGCATATAGCTTGAATGTGTTTTTCTCGTAAGCATATATCCCCAGTCTGATTTCAAAAAACGTGTATTGAGGATTGACGCAACGTATTCACGTATTCGACGTATTCACCTGTAAAAACGTACCTGGCATGTTTCATGAGTTTTTATAAAGCTGCATCCCTTTTGTTTTTCAGTATTTTATTCTGGAATTTGAAACAAACTTCCTTGATTTTGAAAGTTCGCTCACTTAGGGGTAAGTGACATAGTGACGTGACATTTAAGGATACTGAAGATGTCAGAAATCTTGTTTATTATTTCGAATATTTATACAGGATAACCTTGTCAGCAAATTTATACATATGTGCAATCTTCTGTTAGCAATCTTCTGGGTCCTGTAAAAGTTAGAAATTTAAAATATAAAAGTCCAAAATATATAGTAAATGTGTATATAGCAAATAGAATATATAGGAAACATTTGCAGTGAAAATATGTATAAGTTAGGACTGGAAATATTGGAGACTGGAATTAGCAGATGAAGAAAGGAAGAGGTAGATGGGAAAGAGTTATGTCCCTGGGTAAAAAGTTTAAAATTCGTTATGTACATCATTCGTCAAGTAAACGTATACAATCACCAGTAAAGATCAAAGATCAGTTGAGGTGCCACACTCGCGAAGTGCGAATTATAAACAGGTTGTTTAAATGATGGCGTGCAACACCTATCTTATGTTATATATAATATTTCCCATTGATCTTTTGGTTCTGTTTTCTCCTCGATCTTCCCAATCGTCTCTCAGGTTGTCCTACACTAAGTCTACATGCATATAGTCATCTCTTCAATTACGACTTCGTTTGACGAATAAAAAATAATGAACATGGTACTCTAAAATTGCTGAAAATTTCATTCCATCTTGCGTTGTGTAAACATTAAAATCACAAAACGTTTTTTTTTTTTTCTGTCCTTCAACAATTTCATAGGTGATACATTTGATAGATAGTCTTTAATAAGAAAAACCTACTGTACTGAATTCTTTTCATAAGACAAGGGAGCTTTTAAAAAAGAAAAGAACATTTAATTTCCATGAATACAGTCAGGGAAAACAATAGAACGAGGGTCCCTTAATTAACGTATATATCCCTCAATTGAGTGATTTTTTTGTTTTTCGGCTCGCGCTTTGCCACCGCTCTCTTTCGGAGTGATTTTTTTGATTTTAAAAGTTTTTCCAATAGCAAAAATTTTGAAGCGATGGAAATTTCCGATTTTCCGGTTCAATAAAAGAAAGGATACCTCAATTGAGGGATCATTTCGTTATAATTTACCAAAAAGTTAAAAATTTAGTAGAAATTTATCGAGTTTAACGAAAAACCGTGAAATTAAGTACTGTCGATATCGCAGAATCAGGTGGTGCCCGCACAATTTCAAAGTTCTCTATTTTTTTTAGTTTGAGGAGCCAACCAGCAGTTCGCAGATATAAGAGAGGATCATTTTGCTATTAAATACCTAAAAAGTAATGTTCATTTCGGAAATTGAGCGCATTTAAAGGAAAATCGTGTCCTATAGTAGTTTGAACTTAATCGGTTTTCTCCAGGACTGATGCGGAAATTGTTAAATAAAGCCTAGGGGCTTCTAGTTATCATCTTTGATATTGTATCTGCTCCATTGCATTTCATAACAAGCTTCCCAAACGTCAATAGTTTTCCTGCTGATAGTTTGTGATAAAAGCTTTTCAAACATACATCTTAACAGAAATGGCATCAACGAAAACCTTCAATGAAGTATGTGTGTTTTATTTTTCACAGCCTTTCTAGAGTTGTATTTTGAAAGCTCGTATATGCCCTGAAAATGCTCAGTTGATTTCAGAAGAAGATTCCAAAAAGATGTTTTATGATGTTTGATTCTACTCAAGAATATTGTGACAAATTATCTCATGATTATTTTTGTTCCCAGCAAGAAAAACTCCTCTAAAACTTCCTTCACATGATAAGCCAACCGAAAGGAAGGGTCATTTTAATGTGCTAGGTTCACATATATTTGGACATACTACAATATTAATGTCGTAAACCATGTTAACTTTTAAACCAAGTTGACCAAATTCCAACTTGGCTTAACCCTTTCATGCACAAATTATGGTTAATTATGATAAAAATTTGATTTTTGGGTAGTACACTTATTTTCTGGTACAAAATACGTGAAAAAAAAATTTTTCCCAAAATTTCAATTTTTTGGGCCAATTTAGGGATGGTGCCAAATGGCATCATTGAGCGTCAAGGTTCAGAAAAAACAGGTAATTTCGGATGATGTCTAATTTTTTTCAATAAAAAGGTGAAGTAAGTAAAGCCTATTTTATGAAGTTGTTTTATCATATAAACGTTTATTTACAATGGAATTTCTTAAAACAGTTCCTTTCCGGTAAAATACAGAGGTAAATTTTGCATTTGCTGCACATCATACGGACTGATGCCTGACAGTTTCGGCATCTCCTCTTATCTTTGACTGCTTGTGGCCAATGATTAACTCCATCATACCTCACGTCGGTACAGGGATTGGGTTGCGCTGGTGATTTTCCCGGTTTCTGCGGTGCCGCTTCCTCATTTTCAAGGGGTCTCTTTGGTGGTCTTCCTCTAGAGGGTGTTGTAGTTTGGCTCTAATTCATGAGAGCATCAGCCAAACCTATCGAAAAATTCAAAAGGGATAGTTGCTTCTTTTTGGGGATTTGTTTTTGCTCACAATGTCGCCGATAAAGAATCCAACTATTCACCTTTGCTATATCGACTAAATGCCAGAACACCTTGATGTACCAACGGTGGGTTTTGCAGGGTATTCTGTAGAGTGAAATCAGCATATCCGCGAGATCAACACCACCCATTGACTTGTTGTAAGCAATGACGATCTGCGGACATGGAACTTGCACTCTACTTTGATCTGGTTTGCTCCATCTTTGAACAGATCCAACAGGCTCAACACCGACATAATTTGAGCAGAGTTGCAATGTTTTATTGTCAACCCACTTTGCTATGACAATACCAGAGTTTTGGTCAGTACGGTAGTCCATTGCTCCTCTACCTTCCTTTTCCAGATCTTTTGTTGATTTCAATGGGCAGTTGTGGATTCTGTTTTGCCTAACCGTACCAACGGCAAGTAAACCTTTTCTTTTCAGATAGTGCAGAAGCTCAACAGTAGTGAACCAATTGTCGAAGAAGATTTTATGATTCATTTTTGGCGGTAGATCTCGGCATAATTTTGATACAACCTGTGCACTTTTCTGCAATTTCGATTCAGGATCAGGTTCTCCCTTCCCTGCGTAGATGTAAAAATCATACATGTATCCAGATGCACCTGCCCTGACGAGGTTTTTGAATCCCCATTTTTTAGGCTTTTTAGGGTTATATTGCCTAATTTTCGTTCTCTTAGTTTTCGAGGGGATAATTTGTTCGTCTACAGAATGATACTCTTCAGGTTCCGCCTTGATGCATTCATTCCTCAATGCTTCGATCAGAGGTCTTATCTTGAAGAGTTTATCATCGTTCTCTCTGTTATATGTAGCATTATCTACAACATGTAAGCTTCGTTTGAGTAATTCGAAACGACCGATTGGCATTACATCAGCAATCTGAGGGAATCGAAGATTCTTTGACCAAAGTAGTCTGCAATTAGGCACCTTGACTATTCCCATAAGGATATGCATACCAAAGAATTTACGGATCTCATTTATGTTTGTGTTTATGCACTTGTCACGCTTCTGGGTGCTGTAAAGGTTTGTTTGTTCAACAATCAGAGATAAGATTTCTTCAGTAAAAAACGTTTTGAAGTATCCCAATGGTGTCACATCCTCTAATGGTGGTGCACTAAATTTGCCAAGGAAGGTATCGTTTGCAGCTGGTGGGTCCCTTTTCCTCCACCTGTAAACACGTGCCTGGTCTTCCGTACTTGCTGGATCTTTATCTGTTGCTGAGTCGCCTGCAATCAAGGCTAATGGTATGTTATCTTCAACATCGTCGTCATCATCATTGGATAGCTCTTCTTCTTCGTCATCTAATCTTTCAATGATATCATCTTGTTGAACTTCGTCATCAGAATCATCATCAGAAGACAAATCAGACAGATCTGAGACATCCCCGGACGTGACAAAGTCTATTATTGAATCCATATCCTTACAAATATTCATTTTTGTTTATTACAGAAATACTGAAATAAAGTAAATATTTCTCGATCAGGATTAGGGAAAATAGGTAGGCTATCAGGTATTAGGCCCCTACTAAGTGATATACAAGACAAGCAATTACAGCCAGGGGGCCATAGACCCTTACCTTTTAGACAAATAATAAATATTTGGGCAAAAAGCTTGAAAAATAGAGGTGAGAAGTGCCTTAGCCCCCTCAGATCTAGTTTTATCCCCCTCCTATTTCGTGTCGTAGTAGGGATTGTAGAATACAGATAATTGAAGTACAGAAATTGAAGATTCAAACTAATTGCACGCAAAAACAGCTCAGTTACAAGCAGTAAAATGACAACAACAATGACCGTTACCAAAGAATGAAAGTCTGTTTTTTTGTACAAAAATTAACCCCGTTCTTCACAATGATGCCATATGGCACATAAAAGTTTGAAGATTGTTTCTGAACTGTGTGATCAACATATTCAAGTGGAATAAAATGGGAATGAAAATATAACATATAGACTACAAAACAAAAAAAGAATCATGCCGAAAGGATGAATCGCCATTCTTTTATTTGAAGTGAAAGAGACCTCAGCTCAGTTACAACAGCTCAGTTACAAGCAGTAAAATGACAACAACAATGACTGTTACCAAAGAATGAAAGTCTGTTTTTTTGTACAAAAATTAACCCCGTTCTTCACAATGATGCCATATGGCACATAAGAGTTTGAAGATTGTTTCTGAACTGTGTGATCAACATATTCAAGTGGAATAAAATGGGAATGAAAATATAACATATAGACTACAAAACAAAAAAAGAATCATGCCGAAAGGATGAATCGCCATTCTTTTATTTGAAGTGAAAGAGACCTCACTGCGTTATAATTTTTTTTTCGAGAGCACATGTTGACTTTGTCTCGATTTACCAAAAATCGTAAGGAAATGAGTAAAAAACTATCAAGGCGTAGAAACTCCATGTAAAGTGGTACACGAAAATAGTTTTTCTGCAATATGATTGGTTATAGAAGGAAATGTAATGTCCCTCAAAGTAATTGATGCCATATGGCACCTCGGTGCAGGAAAGGGTTAAACCAAGTAGGCTCCCGTTATTTTATTAAACCAAGTTGTCCTTTTCGAGTGAAAATTTTGATCATTAAACCAAGTTGACCTAGCATTACTCGAATCCAAAGATTTTTGCGGGATCAAATTTTCGTGATCGTAACAATGTTTCTTCCTTCAAAACATTCTCGGGCTGCTTATATCACGCAAATATTTGATAGGAATGGTAAAAAGGCCGAGGAAGTGGCTAATTGACAATGAAACGCTATATTCTCAAACTAGGTCTCTTTTACAAGCTCATTTGTTGAGTATCTACGTAAGAAGATCAAATGTTTTAAGAGTTTAGAGATAGTTGTCAAGAAACAACGGTCCAACTCTGTACAAGTGGACTTGTAACTTTTTCGTCATTTATTACTTGTTTCGATTTCTCACAGATTTGTGCTTATATAAAAAAGCGTGTAGGCGAAATATTGCGGGCTAATCTTTAATCTAAAAATGTTTGTGGGTGCGAAACAGATGGATCAAAATAGTATGGGAAAATCTGTTCCCATTTTGGGGCGTTCGTTTTAAAAAACAATGAATCTTAATATAACTTTCTTTTTTCAGAAAAAAAACCCATAAATACATCTATAACATATATAAAGAACTTTGTACATTTAAAAACACTGTCCGCATGATCAGTAGTTAATTTTGTTTCCTTGTTATTAAATGAACGAGAATTAAACCAAATAAGCTACTTGGTTTAATAATAAAATGTACTTTTGGAAGATTTCATTTATTTTCATCTGTAATTACAGGCATTGATACCAATTCACCTACTTTCTCCTCTGTGAGTTATCATGGAACTGTAGTGACTTTCAGTTCTCTTAGGTCGTGGTACAGGTACAGGTCGTGATACAGGTACAGGTCGTGGTACAGGTACAGGTTGCGAAGCAAGCACAGGCAAAGACTTTGGTGTATAAATTGGATCAAGTACCAGTGTAGGACTTCCAGTTTCTAGTTCTCCCGTTTCACAACTTTCTTCCAAAAGATCTTCTTGTATAATTCCATTAACATCAACTGGAATTCTCTCAAGCGAATTGGGGAGCTGCCCATAAACAATTTTGAATGGTGTCTTTTTGGTTGCCCTTGACTTACGTGTATTTAAGGAAACTAAATATACCAATAAAAAATTACAATAATTACAATTAAACCCTATTACAATAAAAAATTAAGATGTGAATTCAGTTAAAAAAGCCTTAAACCAAGTTGACCTTTATGTGAATTCAGTTAAAAAAGCCTTAAACCAAGTTGACTATCATCTAAATTAAGCTGGAAAAGCCTTAAACCAAGTTGACTTTCACTTAAACCAAGTTGACCTTTATGTGAATTCAGTTGAAAAAGCCTTAAACCAAGTTGACCTTCACTTAGACCAAGTTGACTATCATCTAAAATAAGCTGGAAAAGCCTTAAACCCAGTTGACTTTCACTTAAACCAAGTTGACTAAGATGTGAATTTAATTGAAAAAGCATTCAACCAAGTTGACTTTCACTTAAACCAAGTTAAAAAGAATTATGTCTTGAAGTTTAAGTAATTTTAAGAAGTATGCAGGTATTATTAATATAATGAGTGTAGGGATAGTGACTTTTAACTTTCAGATTGGTTCTCATAAATTTTAGTCGTAGATCCACATCAGTTTCACCTTTTTTTAACCCACTTATCAAATAAATGCTTACTTAAATTTATTTTTTATAACCGACCACTTAGTTGACTAGCCAGTTATCAGTTTGAATTAATTATACTGAGTATAATTAACTTATTAAATAACTTACATTGTATTCGAGGTAACCAGCTTGCCCAACTATTTGTTCCAGTGTCCTGCTGGTTAGCGGCAATCATTTCCTCCACACAAGCATTTGTCCTTTCAACCAGGCCTTGCAACCATGGTGATCTAGGTTGATGGCTAAAGAAGAAAATGATGGTTAAAGAAGAAAACAACTGGAGATTTATATAACTATCAAAAAGTAAATTCATTTATACATAAAATAATGTAAAAAAGGCCCATCCCCAAGAATGGAAATAAAAAGCCAATGAATAAACAATGTAGTGTGTGTTCTTCGTCCCACCTCCTTCCCTCCACACACACACCGTGATATTAAAAAATACTTACTTGAAACTGCTTTAAAACGCACACACAATCTATATCACCAGGAAAGCTCGCAATGACAAATTTATTCCTTCTAATACGCTTCTTGAGAATAGGTTAAATGTTACAGCTAATCCAATCACGTTCACATAATAAATAACGTCTTATTTCCTCTAAATTATCACGATTTATGACAGTAGAATTGATTTTGCTACTCAAAAGGTAGTCTTCAAAAAGTTTCTTATGCTCTACCTCTTATCAGCCATTTTATCCTTCACATGTGAAAGAGGCGAGTTTCTTCGAGTTATCGCGCATATGTTTTAAATGTTAAACCAAGTTGACTGTTTTGATCATTTTCTGTGACGTCTAAACCCAAGTCGTGACGTCTGTGACGTCTAATATCCAAGTCGGTTTACGACATTAACATACACCCTTTCTCCTGAATCAATCGTAAATTCCCCTCACAACTATTATGATCTCAATTTATGCTCATCTGAATTGCTTCTAAATTTAATATGTCATCTGAAACTTTGAAAAATAATTTAGAATAAACATAATTATGAAATCCTTAAATAATGAAATGTATCAGAACGACGCTTGACGTATAGTTGTGTCGACAATGGGCGTTTCGATCAACTTTTCGACCTTTTTATCGGGCTTATGGTCGTGTTATGTGTTGAAACGTCGATCATTCGATCGACTGTTTGATCATTGATACAACATTTGGTTCGTTGATTGTGTGCTTGAATTATCGGTTGACTGTTTGATCACAGACATCGAGTCGTCTCGATTTTGATACCGATATAACTTCGTAGTTCTACGGTGATATATTTTCAACAATGGGATTAAATGTCCGGAATATTGGGTAATTTCAGATAGAGTTAGCAGTAAAACGCGGTTCGATAGTATTGCTTGCGGAAATCAAAAATTCCAATTCCAATTTCCTTATCTGGAAATTAATTCATATAGGAAAATTTTCCTAAATGTGGAAATAATTTTGGAATTGGAACCCTGTACCTGACTGAATGATGTGAATGATGTTTCCTACACCACGACGATATCAAGTTATGCCTTAGGGTAGTATAGATAAATATCATATTTACATTTGCTTTGAAACTCCATTTAGTCGATCAAATTTTTGCTTTACTATGCTCTCTCGGAGATTCTCCTGTTTTGAATTCTTCATAGCCCTGTTGTTACTAATGGAAAAAAACTTGCATATGGTGTAGACTACTTTACGCTGGCAGGAAAGCGTGCAGAACAAATTAGCCTTGATAATAGAATACATTAAAACAAATATTAGATATTTGACAACTAATCATCAAGATATATCAAAAGAATATACGTTATAAATAATGGAATTCATCTATAACTGAAGTGACGGTCTTTAAAGTTATATATTTGCAAACATTTGTAAAGATATATACGAGAGTATTAGGAACTGTAAGCAAATTGTTCTGAAGTAAAAGAAGATGTCCATGCTGAATGAAGAACTTGTAACAGTGTTTGTTCAATCACTGCAACTTGAAGACTACCGTTACCATTTCGTTTATATCATAATTTGAAAGTTTCGCCCTTCGTTTATACAAGACCAACGTTTATTGGAGGTTCGTGTTTTCCAAGGAGATGGGTATTTCAGTTATATAATACTGCAATTCATTGTTCTAAGCTGATAGTGTATATAGGTTATTAGCAGTTCACGAAATCAAATCCATGCAAACATTAAACTATTAGCCAGTAACATTACTTCAACATTTGAAGAAAATTTTGGACGGATTTATTTTTGTGGAATACGTTATTGAATAAAACGATGTGAGACAAATTTTTCCTCCAAAAAAGTTTGTTTTGATAAATTACCAAAGTTTATCTAAGTGGCTAATTATATGAGAGGCAGGATGGGAAGATTCACTTAACATTTGTAATAAAAGTTACCTCTGTATTTATAAGAAGAATTTCTGTCCTGGGACAATGTCTAAGCATTAAAACGTCCCGGCTAGGGTCCCGTCCCGTCTTCCATATAAACAGCCCCTAATTATGTGTTGACCTAACTACATACGAATCATATTTAATTTTATTTTTTTCTATCTTTGGTGTAGGGCTTATTTTGTGGACATAGTTTTGTATTGTAAAAAGTGCTAGAAGCCAATTTCATTTAATTGTGTAGAAGTAAGAATCATCGCCATATTGAAAATATAGTTTTTTATCGGAATTGAATTGTATTTCCATCTCTTACTTAATTATCTGTATTACTATATCTTGGATTCCCTGTACTTCTATGGGGTTAGTTTGAATTCAACTACTGAATAACTGTGTTTGTTTTACCGATTTCATTATTTATTCTTGCAATTCCCTAGTGAAGTAGTTAAAGGTAATTGTGAAATACTGAAAACATGGTAAAAACTCCTTGATTAGGTCGTATGGGTTATTCATGACAGTTTATAGAGCAAGTATGTGGTCTCAGTTTATCAAGCAAGATAATGCCAGTACGGTCATTGCTGTATTTCTACTGCTGTTTAGATTTTTTGAAAAAAAGAGGATAAAAATGGGGAAATATGCGCATCTCATGCGAATCTTGTTACGGTAGCAGCGAAAGCGAATACCGTATTAAAACATCATTGGACTACTACTCCTACTCCTCCGGCCGAAATGACATTTAGCCCACGCTTTAGACTCTGCCAAATACCCTTTTAGGAAACTATATAAATTGTATGAACGAACGCAGGCTAGGAATGTTCAAAAGCTTATCAAAACATTCATGATGAAAAGCTTCATAAGAAGCAGTTCTTACTTTAACTCTAGTAAACGACCTTCTTATAACTATTCTTGTTTGTTATTTGAACGTTTTTGTTTACTTTGTTTGATAAAGTTTAAAACCCAGTATTTGGATGGATTTTTCGTTTTTATTCAATATAATATTTTTTTCGATGAAGACGTTTTTATTTTTGTTTCGGTTTTTTTTTTTTCTTTTGGCTCTTATACACTTTTTTTTTTAAATATATTTTATAATAAGATAAGTATCCATGGTTACAGCTCACAAATGTATATTTCTTTTGTTTTAAGCAATGCTGTTTCTTTATTAAACCTTGTTTACACTTAATAAAGTATAAACCTAACAAAGTTTAAAAGTAAAACTCGGATGAATGAGTTTGTATATATTTTGTTCGTATTGCGACTTAGTTTTGAAATGCTGCTACCGTTTTGCACCATATGGTTCTTGTTTATTATTAAAACATCATTTTGAAATATTCTAAAACCAAATTTTAACAGGGAAATTAGCTTTGCGATAAATGTATTTAATACGAGCATAAGCTAATATTATTTCTAAATCTCGATAGTCAAACATCAACTACCAGCAGCGGATCTAGGGTATGTCAAAAATTGTGGAGGACCTAATTTCTGTTTTCAGTCTGTATCACCAATGGGATTACTTGCACGTTTTTCTTTTATGGTTTAATAGCTAACATTCTCCTCCACAAATTTCACCATACCCTCTAGACCCGCCTCTGACTTCTACGTTAAAAATGAATAACCAACTGACGTCAATTAATTGTTCAAATTGCTCCAACTTCTTTTACTTTTCTCAACCGTTTACGAAATTGTTTAATTATTTCATTAATTTGACTTTTCCTTCCAACTCTCTCGTTAAGCTCGTTTTAAAGAGTCCACATATCTGTAATTCATTTCTTGTACATCCTTTTGTGACAAGCTTTCCGAA
Source organism: Turritopsis rubra (assembly GCA_039566895.2). Classification (NCBI taxonomy): domain Eukaryota; kingdom Metazoa; phylum Cnidaria; class Hydrozoa; order Anthoathecata; family Oceaniidae; genus Turritopsis; species Turritopsis rubra. Next base: position 12,293,759 of record CM077628.1, read on the forward strand.
ATACCGTTATCTACTGGGTTCAGATCTGGGCTGTTGGGTATCCGTCCGAGGCTAAATCTGTCATTTCAGGGATCATCTCGCTCAACAGATTGTTACTCTAATGCTCCACATTTATTTTGGCGCGCTGGGCAACAAAAAATAGGGAAGTGTTGCCTAACTGTGACACTCCAACTGATACTATTATTCTTTTGGGAAATGTACTTCTGGTCACTATTTAATTTTTGTTTGTAACGTCAGCATACACAAGATCATTTTGAGAATTTCTTGGAAGATCAACAGTAAAGATTTTTTCATCTGTAAAAAAGGTGTGTTAAAGTCGATCTTTGATTATTTTCCGAAGAAGTTCTGTAGCTCGATTTACTCTTTTTTCCTCATCAATAACTGATACCTTTTGTCACTTGACTCTTTGACATTATTTTTTTAAAAATTCAAATCAAATTGAGTGGTCCTCCTAACACTTGAATGCCTGATACCGGTTTCCTTTGAAATTAAATTTCTAGGGACGTTTATTACAAATGTTCACTGGTGTACCATAATGATAATTCCATAATTCCAGTATAAAGAGACATGTCAACATCTGTCTGACCTCATTTTTATTTTTTTTATTTTTATTACTGATTTTATAATTTTGTTACTTACCAGTATTCTCTATTATTCCGAATCCCGGGATAATAGCTAAAAAGCAAATCGTTGTAACTAGGGCATAATACGGTGTTTAAAGAGAAAGTCGGGAAAGATCGGAAAGCGGATTATAACAGACTGGTTTATATTTCTAGAAAAAACCCGCCATAAGAATCACCTTAAAGGTATCACAAATAAACTCTCAGCATGAATATCTTCATGATATTTCAAATACACGAAGCAACTTTTAACCTACTCGCAGTGGTTTTATCCGCTTGAAACGTTTTCCTAACAACTTTTTGGAAACAAGACATCAATGTTTTCGATCCCATCGATTCATTTATTAGATGTCAAAACTCCTGCTTTTTAGGAGAAACCCTCTAGGGTCAAGTGAATAACGAAACCCTAGAGGGTATTTTGTTTTACCTGTAGCAGAAGTGCAGCCTGCCACAGGAGCCAAACGCGGTGAGCGTTCATTTGATGTCTTATGCGGAGGCGCCACCCCTTAAGACATCAATTTACTCACCGCTACAATTTATCATATGCAAGCTTTGTAGCTATACCTTACTCATCTACATATTTGATTCTACTTGTGGTGTGTATATATGTATTATGTATATGTGCAGGCATTTTTTTTATCACATCTTAATATTTCTTTCATCGTTTAAAAAAAATTTGTTTCTTACTTTCCAGTGGAATTGTTGATGAATTATTGAACAGAACATAAAAAATGATTCAAGGAATTCCCCTAAATTATTCAACCGTAACAACATATATGCTCAGTTAGCGGCTCCGAACACGGTCCAGCACAATCTACATTACCTCTGATTGAGATCTCTGATTGCGCCAGAAGTGTATACGCTATAACGAGCTCCAATCCACACCGCCAGCATGGAGATTTGAACCACGATTTCTAACGTTGAAATCGCAAAAAGGAAAATAAACATTCCTAGTAAGACAAATAGGAAAGACCTCTTCGATGGGAAGTTTTAAAAGACACGAACGTGAGAAGAAACAATGGTTATCACTGAATAAATGGAAAATTTTTTGAATTAAGATAAATTTAGCTAAAAACAAATATCTTAAAGAATCTATTGACGGATGAAATACAATGGAATACACAGTGGTACAATTCTTAACTCAATTAGTATTGAATAAAAACCCAGTCAATTAAATTTCTAAATTGGTAAATCGAGTTAATGAAAACAGATCTAGTCCAGTCGTTGAGTGTTTTGGCATGGAAAAAAATGATATAAAGCTGAAATTTTGCACACTTACTCCAAATGATATGTAGATTACCAGAAAAAAAAGCCCCATCAAAAGCTTTTGTAGAAAATGAGATATGCACCATTTTTAAAAATGGCGGATGCTCAAACTTTTGAGAAGCCAAAATTCGCTTAATGGCCTACAAAAATATGCTATAAAGCTGAAATTTGACACACTTACTCCAAGCCATTTTTAAAATGGCGGAATCTCAAATTTACCAATTATACGACAAAAACACATCATCATCTTTATAATAAAACAGAACGGTATGGATAGCACTTAAAATAATAAAAATCGTGTACAGGTTTAAGTTTTTAATGTTTATATTTCATCAAATATATTGAATATATTTCTGTCCTCTTCATCCTCGCTGAAATCGTCTTCAACATCCTTGTTATTGTCATCGCATACCTAAAAAGGTCATTGAAAAGTCGAGATATCGGTATGTACCAAGATTACTTTTATTAATGCCGGTATATTCAACTAAACTATGAAGATTACCTCTTTATTTTCACATGTCTCACCATGGCATTCTCCACACGACTGCATACAACTAAGACCATGTTTTTTACAAGAGCATAACTTTGTTGAACAGGGTAACTTGGAAGAAGCCTTGCAGTTGCATCTTATAATCTTTAGGAGATTATCTGGGGCGATTTGTTGATCTCCCTTTAATGGCATCAATTGGGAATTCTCTATTTTCCAACCCCACTTGCTTGGGTCAATTGATGCAAGCTAAGATAAACAAGAACAGGTGCATACAGGAGATCAAATTGAAATAGCTGTGATGCACTTACGCGACAGCAATGATTAAAAACCTTATATACCTACCTCCTCTTCGTCCAATATCTTCCAATTCATTATCTGGAGATGAACGCGAAAACCATGGAAAATAGCAGCACTTTCCGTAGGTGGCATCTTCTCTGGTTCAATTTTCCCTTTCCAACACATATCAAGGTATTTGCGATGTCTAATAAATAAAAAAGATAAATAAATTCTTGTATTTTTCTACAATTGTTTTTCTGTCAGCAATGAGCTAATAAACTCACCTAAGTTTACGTAAGTCGTCTAAGTCGTTGCCACCGTAAATTATTTGAAAGGCTTTGATGGCAGCTTCTCCAACATCACTTTTATCTGCCCAAACATCACTAATCGTGTCTGAGACAGACTGCACTGTTTTGTTCCTTGATATCACTCCCATACCATGGAATGTGCCTTTTCCAGTTAACGTCACAAGGTTGTGATCAACATTATCTGCCACTCACTGCACAAATTCTGAGTTGTCAGTACATGTTGCTTTATCAGTCGATTCTATTGACGACATCTTAAACCTTTGTACCTCATCATAGGATATACACAATCCGAGTCTTGAAAGGTGGTTAATTAACCATTCTGATCCGAAAGTCTTTTCAAGTTCAACTCCAAGCCCAAATACCAAAGGACACATCAAAGACCTTGGTCTTGCTGCTTGTGTTATGCAGTGTCCCAGTGCTTTCTTTTTCACGCTTGATGAAATCAACGTATCCAAAATAATTTGCAAACTTTGTGGAACCCACTTTAAGGTATCTTCATTTTTGATGTCATCTACACTTGGATAATACTCTGTGTTCTTCTCCATTGCCTGTATGTCTGCTTTCATGATCTTTGCAGCTGCTAAAATAACATCACTTTTTGTTTGTTGTGGCTTCTTCTTCATTTCAAATACAATTTCATCTGCCATATTTCGAAAGCAAATTACATTTTCTCGTCCTGGTAGTTGGGAAAAATAGATGTGGTCTTTATATGTCTCCTGAAGTTTGTTCTTGAGAGTTTTAACTGTGTACACCGCATTTCCATCGCTCAGGCTAGACATTTTTTCATGGACTTCCTTCAGAGTATAAAGCTCACAATCTGTCTCATTTTCGAGCCAATTACAAACTTTTTCATACGCCTCCATCATTGATACATTTAAAGGTCTACCTTTCTTTCCACAGTTAAATTTTTCAAGTCTAAATCTGTTCATACAGCTTAAGTGGTAGACAGCTTCTTCAGCAACCAGATCATTGCATGTGAGCAATCTCCCCATAACTTGATTACTCCAGTCATCATTTCTTTCCTTTGCTTTCGTGATAAGATTGGCAAGGATCTCTAAAGTCCCTACTTTAGAAAATGGGTCTCTATTAACGAGAATTTTATTGATCTTTTCAGAACAAAGAAAACAACTCTCTTTCCAATCAAACTTAGGTACATCTAAAGATGATCGCAGTCTTTTAGAAGGGATTGTGTCTGACTTTCTGTCTTTCTTCCTAGTGTCTGTGAATTTCCTCCTACACTGATGATGCACTAAAACTTTTCCATTATTCTCTCGCATATCAAGTAAATAATTATGTAATGCATACATATCTCGCTCCTTACTAATCTTAATTAAACTTTTGAGACCTTTCTTTAAAACCTTTACTTCAGGCAACGATGGATTAAAACTTTCTAAACAAATGACACATCTGTCAGTGGAGTATCTTTCTCTACCTTCTCCAAATCGTGACGGAGCATCATTTCCTTCGGACCTGATTAGTAAACATTTGTAAAAATACAATCTTTATGAAAATGCAATCTTTATAGAGGTTTTACGTGTCATTTTCGTACAAATTGATTATATAAATGATAGAAATAAACTACACTTACGTGTCTGTGGATTCAATGTTTGATGCCATTATGACAATATTTTCACTTGCTTCATTGCAAATAATTTCTATATTTTTACTTCAACTTAAAAATACAATTTAGATTGAATGCATTTTATTATGTTTTCACTTGAGAGCATGCTAAAGCTATTGCATTGCTTGATATTTTCAGACATTCGATTAAAATATTTTTAGCGGAAAAAGTTGATAGAATGTCTTTTTACACAGATTTTTGTATTTTTTTTAAGTTTGAAAATGGCGCATATGTCATTCATGCTATCAATAGGGCTTTTTATTGTGATAATCTACATCTCTATAAGAGTAAGTGTACCAAATTTCAGCTTTCTAGCATATTTTTCTAGGCCATTAAGCGAATTTTGGCTTCTCAAAAGTTTGAGCATCCGCCATTTTTAAAAATGGTGCATATCTCATTTTCTACAAAAGCTTTTGATGGGGCTTTTTTTTCTGGTAATCTACATATCATTTGGAGTAAGTGTGCAAAATTTCAGCTTTATATCATTTTTTTCCATGATATGGTGATATTTTTATCTCAACAGCTGGACTAATCTTCCGAAGAAGGAAGCTTCGAAGTCAGTGAAAGTGTTTTTTTCCAAGAAGCTCACGAAATTCGATTTACTCTCTAACAAATGTTGATTACGAAGATATTGATAGATAAACAACTTGCGTTTTATGCATTTACTAATTCGACTTTTGAAAAATGTTTTAACAACGTTTTTTCGTCGTTTTCTAGGAAGTATCATCAATCCACAATTCCTTTTAAAAGTTTTGATCTTTCGTTTCGCTCTAAAAAGTAATCTTTCATTTTTGTATCTAGTAAAATTGCTTCATTCGTGTAGTTACAAAAATAAAGTTGTCCGCAAAAATAACTTTCTTTAAAGAAACAGCTGCAAAAATAATTGTTTTGCTAGTAGATTTAGTAGATTCGTAGATTTTTGTTATGATCACGTCATCATCATATTTACAATTTTCATCCGTCAATAGATTTTTTAACATTCGTTATTTCTGGAAATAATTGTTTTGCTTCTAGATTCGTTTTGATAAACCGGCAACATACATTTTATTACAACTTTTCAGATAAAACAGGAATAATTTTTTGCAATTTCGCTCAAATTAACATTTTACGGACAAAGATGCATGAAATTAGGTCCTATTTACACAGCTTTTAATTTTCATCCAGTTAGCCTGCCTCAATTAGAGGGGTGCTAAATTTCCAGATTTAAAGTAGGCAGAAAGAACGTCCCCTTTCTTTAAGATTAGTTAAATTCTTTAACGTGTTCAACGTTGATGGGTGCTCCGGGCCATGTACCGATTCTTGTGATTTCAACACTTCCCGGTACAACTCCATTGCCTCGTCGTATTTCCCTTTTGATTCTAACGAAACTGCCATGTTATTCTTCGTGTTCAACGTTGATGGGTGCTCCGGGCCGAGTGCCGATTCTTCTGATTTCAACACTTCCCGGTACAACTCCATTGCCTCGTCGTATTTCCCTTTTGAGTGTAACGAAACTGCTATGTTATGCTTCGTGTTCAACGTTGATGGGTGCTCCGGGCCGAGTGCCGATTCTTCTGATTTCAACACTTCCCGGTACAACTCCATTGCCTCGTCGTATTTCCCTTTTGAGTTTAACGAAACTGCCATGTTATCCTTCGTGTTCAACGTTGATGGGTGCTCCGGGCCGAGTACCGATTCTTGTGATATCAACACTTCCCGGTACAACTCCATTGCCTCGTCGTATTTCCCTTTTGATTCTAACGAAACTGCTACGTTATGCTTCGTGTTCAACGTTGATGGGTGCTCCGGGCCGAGTACCGATTCTTGTGATTTCAACACTTCCCGGTACAACTCCATTGCCTCGTCGCATTTCCCTTGTGATTCTAACGAAACTGCCATGTTATGCTTCGTGTTCAACGTTGATGGGTGCTCCGGGCCGAGTACCGATTCTTGTGATTTCAACACTTCCCGGTGCAACTCCATTGCCTCGTCGTATTTCCCTTTTGAGTCTAACGAAACTGCCATGTTATGCTTCGTGATCAACGTTGATGGGTGCTCCGGACCGAGTGTCGATTCTAGTGATTTCAACACTTCCCGGTACAACTCGATTGCCTCGTCGTAATTTCCGCTATGATATAATATGTCTGCTTCGGTATGTGTCAGCTGAAGAGATGCTGGAAATATTTTTTTGCAGTTATTTATGAGGGTCGTCGCTGATTTGAGTTTTCCGCCACTTATTGATGCTGAAATAGAATGCTCTATGACGTCTAGGAAAAGATCTGACGTTGGCAATTTTATACGTATTTTTTCCATTGCGGAGAAAATATGCTGTAACCACAGATCGCCAAAGTTTTGGTGATTTTTATTAATGCTTTTGTTTTCAAAGTCTTGGCACATTTGAAACAATCTGTTTATAACGAATATTTGTTCTTCATCGGTTAACCTAGCTCTTGTTACTTGCTGGACAAGGTTGTGCATAGTTAGGAAGAAGCTTCTATTGCCTTTAACCTCGTAGCCAATGAGGGAAAATGTTTTTAATTTACACAAGGATTCTTTCAATTCATCTTCCTCGACACAATCCAGGTGAACAAGAAGAGCCTCATCAATACTTTTGCCATCCATCAGGGAAAACATCTGTAATAGTCTTATTGCATGTTGGTCGTTACCAAGGCGATCGAGAGCCATGTCCCATGTTGTTAACACTGTTTTTGCATTTTCATTCATGCCGTCCTGTTCTACTTTCGACCACAACTTCTCAAACTTTTCTTCGTGCTCCTTTAAAAATGCACTTATGCTTATATCTCTTGTGCTAATGTGCGAAGAAGCCAATCGAAGCGCAATGGGTAATGAGCTAAGTGCCTTGACCAACTTTTCTGCAGATTCTTTGCTTTCTGCAGAGTTTGTATCAATGATACCTTCCTTTTGAAAAAACAGCAATCCTTCTTTTAATTCTAGCGGCTGCAATTGAATTTGGTTGGTGTGCTTTCTCCAAATCTGCAGTTGTGTAGTAATGATAATTTTACGCTTACTCTTGGAAAGTGTTGTTGGCATGAAATCGACTAAAATGTTTTCTCTGTCAGCGTTGTCAAATATCAGTAAACAATTTTTTGTTGATAAAAAATTGTAGACTTGCGGTACTAGCACCTCCATTTTAATCGACAACTTCGTGTCATCTAAGGATAGAAGATCGATAGACAGAGCGAAATTCACGAAGAAACTTTCCAGAGTCCCGACAGTTTCTGAGTTGATAAACAAAATATTATTTTCGTAATCGTTTCCATGTTGATGACAATACATTTTGACCAACTCGGACTTTCCGACTCCGGACAATCCTTTTATCACAACAGTATCATGGTCTTGCAAGGCTGCGTGTAATTGCTGGAGTTGTAATTCTCGACCGATGAAATTGTCGACGGGGTTTTTCAATCCGTATCTCACATTACCTACATCGTTGTAGATTTTCCGATTTTTCAAGATGCTCCATTCCCCTTCGCTCATTCCCATGTGTTTAAACCAGGTTTTAAATCTGCTTGTAAAATTGTTGTATTCTTTTTCTTGTATGGACTTTCCATGGTGAGCGACTGAATTTCTAAGGGCAGCGCATTCATCTACTAGAGACATTTCCCATCTATTTAAGTTGCATATATTTCTAAGCAGTATAGTGATAATGGTTATATCAAAAGTGTCCGAATCTGTTTCCCCATTTGCTGGGAACATGAGCTTCCACTGATATTCTTTTATAACTTTCATATTTTTCAACTTCAACAGGTGTGCCTTGTGAGATTCCAACCGCTTGTACAACAAAATTTTGTCTTTTGGTAATTTTCTATGCATGAAATCCCGAAGCTTATTGGTGCTTTCCATTTCATAATCCGTCAATTTGAAATGTCTTTTTCTTTCATCATTATTGACGGAGGGTCCTGACCTGCAAAATGAAATAAGAAGGTAAATATAAAAAACATTTTCCCTAAATATATGAAACAGGAATGTCAGCAACGCAAAAAGGGAGGGCCGCATTTTGATGTTTACGATTGTTAGAAATTATGCAGCGTTTTAATATGTTAAATTAAATAACTTCTATCGTTGTTAATTTTTTATCTAACCCAGCTGTTTTCTCTGAGATCGAAACATAATATTTAAGCTGAAGGGTCAAAAGGATAAACCCATATTTTTTACAATAGCTTTGGAAGTTTTATAATAAAAAATCAAAGAACAACGACCCGTACGCAAATGTGGAGTTCGTTATATTGTTGATTACTTTTCGTTATATTCAGAAGTGCAAATATAGAAGTCTATTGAATTTAAAAAATGTTTAACCAAATAAGCATGGCAGAAATGAGAATTTCGAAAAAAGAAAATTCTAAATTATGCAACAAGGCATCATATCAAGTTAGATTTCATCGTTCATACGAGTTCTTTCTACACTAAGAAAAAGTGAAACATTTGTTATCTTGGCTGTTTCTTATAACCTAATGAATATATTCGACAGGGAATACATTATCTTTCAAAGATTCTTAAAAGAATGATTGATACCAAAACTTCAAAGTTGCTACAAAGATCAGCATTGGATTTATTTACAGAACCTTATTAAGTGATACAGTCCATTTAAATATTGGAGACTTTAAGTAATTAGTATGGGGATACGACGAATAAAAATAATGGTCAAGTATAAACCACTAAGCCAAACTTCAGTGTAAGATACTAGAAGAATTTCTATTAATGGACGGGATATTAAACTGAAAAGCTATCAAACTCCTTTAAAGCAAAAATCGCAGAAATGAAATTAAATAACTTCTATCACATGTTAGTTATGAGAAAGACTTCGTTGTTTTAGGAAAAGCAAAATTCTACCAAATGTTGTAATAACTTAAGAATTTTTTCCATCTGGATACTTTTAACGTCATTATGTTATTACATCAAATAAATGGAAACTATCCAGACTCTCCGAGTTAATATGAAGGAGAACGCGGCCTAACGAGTCAGTTACAAGTTGACCGTCGAGTCGATTATTCAAAAGGGTGACAAAGCTATGATTATGTTTTGATTTTAATTCTAATTAGCTATGAATATCTTTTTCATCATATTTTGAATTTCTATGTGCATATTCCTAAGATTAGAACTAGAAACTTTACCTAAGTGAAGTGGGAACTTGGACACTTGAAGCCATATCTTTTAACGGATCAAAGACGCCAATAAAACTAAAGGTATGTTGTTGTTGCTGTTGTTGTTGTTGTTGTTGCTGAATTAGCAGATTCGGATCCTGAAAAGAAATATTTTTTTACTTCCAATTCATCATCAATAATGATTAAGAAATATAATTAAACATTCAGTAGCTATTCATATGTAATTATGTAAGCATATCTAAATACAAAAAAATCAAACAACCATTTTTTGAAACAAATGTAAATAAAAGATCTGCTTAACTGGACTTGCTACAGTTGCTAGCAATATTAGAAAAGTTCAGCTGAAGGCACAGGGATTCTAATTGGAGATAAAATTAATAAAATAAGAAACCTTACCTAATGGAAGTGGAAAGCTAGCAATTGGCACTATCTTTCAATGGCCAAAAGTGGTTATTATTACCAACTATTGACCTTTATGGAGCTGTTGTTGTCAAAGAGATTATAGTAGATATACTGTTGCTTTTCGATCTATGTTACTAAAAAGAAAAATACATAATTTGAAATAAAGCGATGGCTGCTTAGGCATGATTTATGATAGATTCCAAGAAATTAACCAATTTCCACAAATAGAACTAAAAACAACCTGTTTAATCTTTTGTGTCATTATAAACTGTCTACCATTGGTAGCATCATTGGAAAAGTTTAATGTAAGGTACAGGGCTTCTAGTTGGAGATAAAATTAATTAATTAAGAAACTTTACCTAATGGAGGTGGGAAGCTAGCAATTGGCACTATCTTTCAATGGCTAAAAGTGGTTATTACTACCAAATATTGACCTTTATGGAGCTGTTGTTGTCAAAGAGATTTTAGTAGATATACTGTTGCTTTTCGATCTATGTTACTAAAAAGAAAAATACATAATTTGAAATAAACAGATGGCTGGTTAGGCATGATTTATGATCGATCCCAAGAAATTAACCAATTTCCACAAATAGAACTAAAAACAACCTGTTTAATCTTTTGTGTCATTATAAACTGTCTACCATTGGTAGCATTATTGGAAAAGTTTAATGTAAGGTACAGGGCTTCTAGTTGGAGATAAAATTAATTAATTAAGAAACTTTACCTAATGGAGGTGGGAAGCTAGCAATTGGCACTATCTTTCAATGGCTAAAAGTGGTTATTACTACCAAATATTGACCTTTATGGAGCTGTTGTTGTCAAAGAGATTTTAGTAGATATACTGTTGCTTTTCGATCTATGTTACTAAAAAGAAAAATACATAATTTCAAATAAACAGATGGCTGCTTAGGCATGATTTATGATCGATCCCAAGAAATTAACCAATTTCCACAAATAGAACTAAAAACAACCTGTTTAATCTTTTGTGTCATTATAAACTGTCTACCATTGGTAGCATTATTGGAAAAGTTTAATTTAAGGTACAGGGCTTCTAGTTGGAGATAAAATTAATTAATTAAGAAACTTTACCTAATGGAGGCGGGAAGCTAGCAATTGGCACTATCCTTTAATGACCAAAAGTGGTTATTACTACCAAATATTGACCTTTATGGAGCTGTTGTTGTCGAAGAGATTGAGTAGATATACTGTTGCTTTTCGATTTATGTTCCTAAAACAAAAATATGTAACAACATAAAATAAAGCGATGGCTGCTTAGGCATGATTTATGATCGATTCCAAGAAATTAACCAATTTCCACAAATAGAACTATAAACAACCTGTTTAATCTTTTGTGTCATTATAAACTGTCTACCATTGGTAGCATTATTGGAAAAGTTTAATTTAAGGTACAGGGCTTCTAGTTGGAGATAAAATTAATTAATTAAGAAACTTTACCTAATGGAGGCGGGAAGCTAGCAATTGGCACTATCCTTTAATGACCAAAAGTGGTTATTACTACCAAATATTGACCTTTATGGAGCTGTTGTTGTCGAAGAGATTGAGTAGATATACTGTTGCTTTTCGATTTATGTTCCTAAAACAAAAATATGTAACAACATAAAATAAAGCGATGGCTGCTTAGGCATGATTTATGATCGATTCCATACAATTAACCAATTTCCGCAAATAGAACTATAAACAATCTGTTTAATCTTTTGTGTCATTATATACTTTCTAACATTGGTAGCATTATTGGAAAAGTTTAATTTAAGGTACAGGGCTTCTAGTTGGAGATAAAATTAATTAAATAAGAAACTTTACCTAATGGAGGCGGGAAGCTAGCAATTGGCACTATCTTTCAATGGCCAAAAGTTGTTATTACTACCAAATATTGACCTTTATGGAGCTGTTGTTGTCAAAGAGATTTTAGTAGATATACTGTTGCTTTTCGATCTATGTTACTAAAAAGAAAAATACATAATTTGAAATAAACAGATGGCTGCTTAGGCATGATTTATGATCGATCCCAAGAAATTAACCAATTTCCACAAATAGAACTAAAAACAACCTGTTTAATCTTTTGTGTCATTATAAACTGTCTACCATTGGTAGCATTATTGGAAAAGTTTAATTTAAGGTACTGGGCTTCTAGTTGGAGATAAAATTAATTAATTAAGAAACTTTACCTAATGGAGGCGGGAAGCTAGCAATTGGCACTATCCTTTAATGGCCAAAAGTGGTTATTACTACCAAATATTGACCTTTATGGAGCTGTTGTTGTCGAAGAGATTGAGTATATATACTGTTGCTTTTCGATTTATGTTCCTAAAAAGAAAAATATGTAACAACATAAAATAAAGCGATGGCTGCTTAGGCATGATTTATGATCGATTCCAAGAAATTAACCAATTTCCACAAATAGAACTATAAACAACCTGTTTAATCTTTTGTGTCATTATAAACTTTCTACCATTGGTAGCATTATTGGAAAAGTTTAATTTCAGGTACAGGGCTTCTAGTTAGAGATAAAATTAATTAAATAAGAAACTTTACCTAATGGAGGCGGGAAGCTAGCAATTGGCACTATCCTTTAATGGCCAAAAGTGGTTATTACTACCAAATATTGACCTTTATGGAGCTGTTGTTGTCGAAGAGATTGAGTAGATATACTGTTGCTTTTCGATTTATGTTCCTAAAAAGAAAAATATGTAACAACATAAAATAAAACGATGGCTGCTTAGGCATGATTTATGATCGATTCCATGCAATTAACCAATTTCCGCAAATAGAACTATAAACAATCTGTTTAATCTTTTGTGTCATTATATACTTTCTACCATTGGTAGCATTATTGGAAAAGTTTAATTTCAGGTACAGGGCTTCTAATTGGAGATAAAATTAATTAAATAAGAAACTTTACCTAATGGAGGCGGGAAGCTAGCAATTGGCACTATCTTTCAATGGCCAAAAGTGGTTATTACTACCAAATATTGACCTTTATGGAGCTGTTGTTGTCAAAGAGATTTTAGTAGATATACTGTTGCTTTTCGATCTACGGTACTAAAAAGAAAAATACATAATTTGAAATAAACAGATGGCTGCTTAGGCATGATTTATGATCAATTCCAAGAAATTAACCAATTTCTGCAAATAGAACTATAAACAACCTGTTTAATCTTTTGTGTCATTATAAACTTTCTACCATTGGTGGCATTATTGGAAAAGTTTAATTTAAGGTACAGGGCTTCTAATTGGAGATAAAATAAATTAAATATGAAACTTTACCTTATGGAGGCGGGAAGCTAGCAATTGGCACTATCTTTCAATGGCCAAAAGTGGTTATTATTACCAAATATTGACCTTTATGGAGCTGTTGTTGTGAAAGAGATTTTAGTAGATATACTGTTGCTTTTCGATGTATGTTCCTAAAAAGAAAAATACATAATTTGAAATAAAGAGATCGGTGCTTAGGCATGATTTATGATCGATTCCAAGCAATTAACCAATTTCCGCAAATAGAACTATAAACAACCTGTTTAATCTTTTGTGTCATTATATACTTTCTAACATTGGTAGCATTATTGGAAAAGTTTAATTTAAGGTACAGGGCTTCTAATTGGAGATAAAATTAATTAATTAAGAAACTTTACCTAATGGAGGCAGGAAGCTAGCAATTTGCATTATCTTTCAATGGCAAAAAGTGGTTATTATTACCAAATATTGACCTTTATGGAGCTGTTGTTGTGAAAGAGATTTTAGTAGATATACTTTGGCGTTTTGATCTATGTTCCTAAAAAGAAAAATACATAATTTGAAATAACGCGATGGCTGCTTAGGCATGATTTATGATCGATTCCATGCAATTAACCAATAACCTAATGGAGGCGGGAAGGTAGCAATTGGCACTATCCTTTAATGGCCAAAAGTGGTTATTACTACCAAATATTGACCTTTATGGAGCTGTTGTTGTCAAAGAGATTGAGTAGATATACTGTTGCTTTTCGATTTATGTTCCTAAAAAGAAAAATACATTAGTTGAAATAAAGCGATGGCTGCTTAGGCATGATTTATGAGCAAATCCATGTAATTTACCAATTTCCACAAAGAGAACTAAAAAAAAATTGTAATGTTCTGCTGCAAATGTTAATATTCATTTTCACCACTCACTTACTGGAGTGTAAATGTAACTTTAAGGAAATTCATGATTAAAACATTTTACAATGAAAGGATTTTAAAGAAACTCTTTCTTGGTTTTGTAAAGCTTATTTCCAAGGAAGAAAATCTCATTATTATAGTAATTTAAATTGCTATTCTCGTTACACCTGAAACACGATTTAGACGATCTAACTTTATTTGTACAGCTAAAGTTGCTGAATTTTGACAACCTCATGCAATTACACTTTTCGACACCAAATAGAAACGGTCTACTGCTTCACTCTATTTTAAGATGGTCGGCGGATTGTTATTCTTGAAAATTGAATGGGAGCAGTTTATCTTTTAAGAGAATAATTAAAACATCTTTCCACCAAGAGAAAATTTAGGTTTAATTCAACTTTTTAGTTCTGATTAAAGACAAAATAACTTTATCTAGTAAAAAAGTTTTATGTTCAAACTTGGTTCTTTTGGTCAATCGAAATGAGAGAAACTACTTCACAGCTAAACACAGCTGAACATTAATGATCCGTAGAGCAAATTTATTGCATATGGGAATTTCCAAACAAAACAAGGTCTGGCTTTCGTATCTGTCATGGAAAATCATAAACTACATTACTAGGTATCACTTTCATGGTCCCGGGTCCTGGGTCTCACTCAAGATATTCATGGTCCCTGGTCCCATTTCCAGGGTCCTGCCTCCCTGGTCCCACCTCATTTTTGGGTCCCAAGGATCCCACTTTCTCTAAACTAGGCCAAATTAAGATTTAACTACCAACTTGTAGTTGGAGTAGAGAAAGAGTTTGATGATGTGTTATGAACACATCCAACATGTTTTTTATATCTAGTTAATTCTTCATCAGGGAAGTTATACAAAATGAAGAAACAAAGCGTACCTTTTGCAAGTCAGAAGTGTGAAGTGCCAACGATGTTATTGTAAAAAACAAATAGCTTTTGAATCCAACGAAGCACTTACCACTAAATTCAGCGTCCATTTTATCACTAAAGCCTGTTATATTACTTTCACAATGGTGCATAGAGTGAGCTTCTGTTGAGAGAAACAGCTGTTCAATATTTCAGAACTTAGCGAACATAGACTCCACATAAAACTACTTCACACAAGAAGAAAAACAGCGCTTCACACCAGGTTTGTCTGACGACCTTCAGAAATTCTTTATAAATTCAAAGAAGGGGATAGAGTTTTGCGGAAATAGCCAATTTTTCTTGCCTAATTATTCTCAAAATACCCCCGTTTTCATTTGGATTGTCTCAATTTTGGGTTCTTCTCTGCAGAAAAACAAACAGAAACATTCTAAAATGTTTGCAGTAAAATATGCAGAAGATGAAAGAGTAATCCTGATTATATACCTGATACATTGCGTTAGGGGGGAAGTTTATTTTCATTTGCCCCAAAAATCTTTTTAGCATACCCCCTCGTGCTTTTGAATTACAAAGTAACGTTAAAAATTGACCATAATGGTCATTTTAATTTCAATCAGTGTACTGTTAATTAAAAAATATTTCAATTGAACACCTGTCTTTTGTTAAGAACACGTAATAAATTGTCTATAATAAATGAATAAGTGATAAATGAATAAACAAGCTTGTTAATAAATATGTCTTTCATTGCTATTTAAATCACAAAAACCGAGACACTTATTATGAAAAATGAAAAACAAAATACAAAAACAACTGACATTGTGATTGTACTCATGCTTTGCACACAATATAAGGCATTATTATCTATTTTTTTTAATTGACTTTAATGGGGCGTTTTTCATTTAGGTGTGCAAAGATTTTTTTTCTTCAAAAGGCCTGCTACATTTCATTTATAATTGCTTTATACACACTTATATCATGTTTCTGATTCAAAAATATGCGGATTTATTTAAAAACGCAGAGTTTGAAAATGTGTAACTCATTTGGCTAATCAGGTAAAACGTACATATGGATAAAAATATCCTCACCAGGTGGTTTTATGTGAAAAATATCATCCAGATGGTAAAATGATCACATT
Organism: Turritopsis rubra; assembly: GCA_039566895.2. Lineage (NCBI taxonomy): Eukaryota > Metazoa > Cnidaria > Hydrozoa > Anthoathecata > Oceaniidae > Turritopsis > Turritopsis rubra. Next base: position 12,310,013 of record CM077628.1, read on the forward strand.
TTCAAGTGTTTACCTTTGGAATTCACAACAAAAACCATACATAAAGGAAACCGGTAAAAAAATGGTTAGGGAAACTTTTACGTTTTTATTTTTATCTGTTTTCATTCTAATGTAGACGCTATCAATAATAATATCTATTTTTAATAACTTTAATCATGACTCCGCAAGAATTTGCTCTAGTGTAAATGCTGTATTCATTTTCAGTAACATCAGCACTTTTAACCAATAAAATTAACCAAATTTTAATCGATAACTTACAGACAATCACTTATCATTGAGCGAACAGTTCCGCTTAAGGATCAGGTATAAAGTTTGACTATAACACTAAATAATGGGAGTAGAAATCTTTCAATGGTCAGAAGATGTTATCACTGCTAATTACTGTAGTTGTTAGGGTTGGAGTATTGTTGCTGCTCTTGAGATACAGATAGTCAACAGTAGCTTTAGGATTTCCGTTGCTAAAAAGAAAAAGACAATGAGAATTATATTATGTTATTTTTATCATTATTATCAACGTTTTGAAAGGATACGTATTTCATTGTCTTTATGATTTCCACTTGGGGTTTATTAGGCTTATTATGATTATTTCTTATGTGATTAATTTTGAACTGTGGCTCTGTGTAATTAAAAAACAGTTTTAAAAGTGTTCTAACTAGAAGGTTTTAAAGAATTTAAATAGAGAATAAAATGAATTCTAAGAGAAAAAACGCTCAAAGATATTGCTTCTTATTATGAGATAAAAAGCGAAGAAAACATAGATATACAGGATGTTTTTAAAAACAAAGAAAACAGCGAATATAACACTCTTGTTACATAACACCCTAATACATCATTTAGAAAGCATAAAATCATTTGACAAATTTAAAACAAAAGAATTAATTACACAAGTTAATCCTGCAGGTTTTAATATCAAAATGTTTTGATATTTAAAACCAAGGTTTGATCAAATTTATTGAACTAATTACAATTATGAAATTAAAATTTTAATGTTTCCACTGAGGGTTTATTCTTATTTTAGTTTTAATAAACCCATTCTTATTCATACTTACCATAAACATAAAAAAAATGCAGCGTCTCTCTCTCGAGGGGCCTTGGTTGCAACACAAAATTGACAAGGAGTTTGTTCCCAATCTATCCTCCCATCTGAAGTGGATAATGTTTGAGTAACTACTTTCTGTTAAAAACTTTGAGTTAGCAGTTGTGACATCACAACTTCGAGTTATGACATCACAATTGCCATTTTTCTATTTTGCTAACTCGAGGTAGGAAAAGAGATATTCGTTGCAACAGATAGAATCGGTTGCAAGGTCAGGAATAAGTATATACTTTTCAAGTGAACAGAAATCAAGAAGTTGTCATTTTTCGCAACAGTGATAGAATTTGTCAAGGATAAACATTACCATCTATGTGCCTAATTCAAAACAGCCTTCCTAATTTCCGAACGCAAAAAAGTACAGTCTGTAAAATACAAACCACATAAATAATAATGCATACTGCGTTGTCAATCAAACTAAACCCAATGGATGTATATTTTGTTAACCAGACAGGTCTTTTTCTTACTTGTGTTCGGAATTAGGCACATAGACTGCATGACGTGTCTGGGTTTTTTTAACATGTTCAGGTAAGATGGTAACATTTATTTTTCGCAAAACACTTAATCAGTATTAAAGGTTCCGTTCTCCACTAATATAACTTGGACTCAAATGAAAGATTAAAGTTCATGAACAAACAATTTAAAAGTCCTTGGGTAGGGTTGGGGATCAATCATCCTCCATTTGAAAACAAAATCACAATTTCAAATAGGTAGTCATAAAGGGGTGGTGTTAACATTTGTCTCAAGATGTCTCTGCCGTGATCATCCTCCTTTTTAAACAGACACCCTCTCCTCTCCCCATACATTTTTTGTCTCTTCATGGTGTAGAATAATAATGAATTCACAAACAAACAATCCAAAAGTCTCTTGAACTTTCAGTTCGCTTACCACACCTTTTTATCCTTCTTTCTATACATCCATGGTTTTAGTGAGTACACAGCGCAGTAACTAAATAAAATTTAGACTATATAGTTGACCAATGATTATGGAAGCCCATTAGTGCCATCCAAAATGTGTAGATATTAAATAGGACTAGTATGCTGTGTTAAAAAATTTTCACCGTTCTTAATTTCGCAAATGATGCGCCGCTCCAGTTTCTGAAGGTGACAAAAAAATAGAATCCAGGAATGGTGAACGAAAATTGTATCCATCTCATAGAGCTCGAAAAACTGATTAAAAAAATGTGAGGGATCGTCTGTGTACAACAAACCGTTACTGAGATATAATCGATCAAAGATTCCGATGATGTCACTCCCAACCCCAAAAAGTTTTAGATACAAATTTTTAGTGTCTCCATCACCAATGTCGCGGACCCCAAAAAACGCCAGTCTAAAGATCGCGTTCTATTGGGGATGCTATGCAATGTCGCCCGTGCAAAAACACTCGACATCGCGTCATTTGCTACTACTACTATGCTGATAAATGCTTCTCACAGCATCGTGGTTTTAAGTGCTCCTCGTGAGAAAATGACCGTGAAATGTATCACTCTTTAAAATAAAAGTTGCATGCACAACGCGTATTATTATTAAATAGGATATGGTACATATTAAAAGAAATATTAATTGGCAGTAGAAATTTTCCCTACTGTGGATATATATTTTTATACTGCTATGAATAATGTGACAATATGAATTTTTAAACTTTTTTTATACCGTGTCATACCCTATTACAATTTGGTTCCTCTCCTCCGCAGTGTTTTTTAACGTTTCACAGAAAAACAAAGTGACAGCGTCACTCTTTTATCCAATTTGTAAAAACAAATTAAGAAAAAGTAATGCCATTACACCAGAATGTTATGTTCCTGGGAGGAGGGAGGGAGGGAGGTAGAGCAGAGCAGTAAAAAAACCCGAAGGACAAAAACAAAACATTCCATTCTCAGGAACAAACCATTAAACACATCATACCTCAAAGTCTGAATAATATGGATTAACACAAATTCAATCAAAATGAAGTAACAAAAACAAAAACTTACTTTCAGCTCTTTTACTTTTGGCCGCCATATTTACTTATTGCATTGGATTTGAGCACTGTGTGGTGGGAGGAGTTGGAAAGTGCAGGTTTTGCTACCGTTATCAAAATGTCATAACACAATGAAAAATTACTACGTTCGTACCGTCATAAAATATTCTATGACGATACGAAAAATGGATTACATCTAAAACTCATACCGTCATGAAATATTAGTGGTGGTATAAAAACACATTCAAAATTCATATTGTCAGCTATTATTTATAGCAGTATACAAATATATTTGTTTAATCCGTACCGTATCCTGTCTTTACATTTTGGATGGCACTAATGTGCTTCGGTGAATGATTACATTTTTACAACTATATAAAAACATGTCATGAAAACCTCGAAAGAAAACTAACCTACGCACTGTATATGCTTCAAAAACGTCAGATCTGTTGAGTTCTTCAAAAACCTCAACTTGGGGGTGTGTTTATTTAATAACTTCAAACGTACACGTTAATTTTGTCAAAAATGATTAGGAAAGTTATTGTGGTGAGTGTGGACTTATATTGTGAAGTTGGAGACACGTGATTTTATCACTCTGTTTCGTGGTTTCGAATGCTTTCCATGTTACGTGTAATCATCAGAAACAAACTTATTTATTTGTTTTTGTTGTTGAAAACTTGACACCGCCGGAACATAGAGAATAAAACAATCTCATTCTTGCATCCTGATCGGTCTGTTTTTGCTATTACAAAAATAAGTACCGTAATGATCCGATTAAGCACCCAGCATTTTTTAAGCGCCCCCCTCGAATAAGCGTCCAGGTAATTTCCTCAAAGTTCAATAAGTGCCCAGCACTTATTAAGCGCCCCTCTCGAATGAGTGCCCACCTTATAAAAGGGGGCGCTTAATCGAAAACTGTCTTGAGAAACTGGGCGCTTATTTGAAAATTTTACTTTCTTATATCCGGGAATTAAAAAAATATGTATTTTACGTTGTGAACATCTTTTCTATAGTACATAAATAGGAAATTTCCTATACAATCCTTCCTTTCTATGTTTCAACTCCAAAGTTGAAAACTGTTTTTTTATTTTCAACAATTGTTCATCGAGGACTCTTGCTGTTCGACTACATTTTAACTTATAAGCGCCCAGCACTTTTTAAGCGACCTCCTCGATTAAGCGCCCATGCAAAAAAATCCAAAAATTTAATAAGCGCCCAGGGCGCTTGTTCGGATGCTTACGGTAACCTTTTTTCCCGTTGTACGCCCCAAATACAGAGGCGGATCTAGAACTTAGGAGAAATTTATGGAGGAGAGTAAGGTCAATAAGACTATAAAAGAAAAAAAGTGCAAATGACCTAATCAACACTTAGTTTTAACAGAAAATTCATGACACTGTATTCCTCCACATTTTTTGACTAACCCTAGATCCGCTGTCGTGCTTTACGCACGCGCATAAAAATAGTTTGAATAGAAGTGCGCCAGTAAATTCAAAAAGCGATAATAGAAAAACTTTAAGTCAACTATACAGTTCACTAACGCCTCATACCTCACTCATATCCAAAGGTTTCTATTCATTGAATGGCGTATAGCAAACAATTAAACCAATCAGGGTAAGACTAAGCGAATGTGGGCGTGATGTTTAAAGGCTGGAAAAGAAGTTATATTGTGGATAGATTGAAGTCAATTTAAGCGTTAAAACTAACCTGTGTCACGTCGCCTTCGTGACCTTGTAAAACTGCTTTTAATTTCATGTTTGATCCGACCTCAGAAAACTGATGCGAGTTTATCAGACGATGAATATGCAAACTCGTTTCTAAGTGCTGTAATAATAAAGTACATAAAAACAACGTTTTCAATCCATTGTTACCAATTTTCAGGTATACAAGCACGTGTCAAAGAGTGTATACATACATCTACCCATTTCTAACCAGCTACTGTCTGAAAGAACGCGGCATAGCCTCATACTTACGTTCACACACCCAGACAAATTTAACAAGATATACTAACTTAGCTGGTGGCCTCGTGGCAGAGTGCTCGCCTCCATAGCGGGAGGTCAGGGTTCAAATCCTGCCAGCTACTATAACAGTGTGAATCAATCCACTCAGCTTAGCACTCAGCTTGAGAGCGGGATTAATGCCTAAGGGGGTTGTCTAGTTGAGCAGTTGAGACAGACAGACATGCGGGTTCCAAAACCCAAATGGGGGCTTTAAATGCTCTAGTACCTCCTACGCAGGACCCTCATTGGTAACATCAGAACTGAGAAGGCTTTATATCTTGGTTAAGTAATAATAACTAGAAACCATAAGTCTTGAACAATTTCCGCATCAGTTTCGCGAAAAAAGTATAATGAAGTTATAAAGTAAACTGCAATCACACAAGATGGCTTACATTATGAGGGAGGTTTCAGCAGCGGTTCTAGAGGGTATGCCGAAATTTATGGAGGAGAATGTTAGCTATTAAACCATAAAAGAAAAACGGGCTAAGGAAATCTAATAATACTTTACTTTTACTAACAAATATTACCAAAGGCATTCCTCTCAACTCACAAAATTTCGGCAACATTAATTTTTTTAAATCGTGGTGGGGTTGTTACCTGTTAAATTTTTTATAATTATTTTATAAATTTGCTGTTGGGTAGAACTTTAATTCTCAAGCAAGTGTGAAACCACTTAGGACTGCAAACGTCACACTGTATCAACATTGAAAATCAAAAATAGGTTAGATATACCAGTTCGAAATCAGAACCAGAAATATATACTAAAGAGGCGAAATTTGAGTAAAGAAACATTACACATTATCCTTTGAGACGCCTTTCATTCTTGGCCCCTCATTTCGTCCACACATTTTACAGAATTTTTCTCCTCAAAATAATCATTTTGAATTTATATCTAATTAATAAGCATGAAATAGTAACATAATTATTTCTAGCTTTTAAAGAGATTTTATTTTTAGTTCAGCGATGAGATCACGATATTCGGCGATCTGCTGTTGCTGCAGTTGGCTTGGTATTTCTTCGTTTTAAATAAATTTGAATACATTCTGAATACATTCCTTCGAAACATACCTTCCTAAATTCCTTTAAAAATTCATTTTCAAACGAAAACTTGCAGTAATTGTCCAATGTTCATTAAAACTGTGACATCCGAGAATTAGATCGATGTTATTCAAAGACTTCTATAAATAATAGAGCCACAGAAAATGGTATATCATCGTATCAATATTAAAATAAACAGTAATAATAATGTTTACGTTTTCTGAAAATTGTGTCGTTGATTTCCACTATGTACACTATTTCAGCTGGTGGAACAAATATCTATCACAGAATTCTGAAATATGAATTACAATAGATAACTCGAATTTTCAGTAACTCGAACTGTTTTTGCATTCCCGTTGAACTAATACGCTCTCACAAAAGACTCTCGATAACTCGAACATTCGATATTTCGTTTCCAGCGACCCTAGGTCTTTGAAAATCACATAATTTTCATTCCCAGAGTATAGTTACACAGGCGGATCTAGAACCAAGGCGAAATTTATGGAGGAGAGTAAGATCATTAAGAGTATAAAAGAAAAACGTGCAAATAATCTAACCAACACTTAAGTTTTAACAGAAAATTCATGACACTGTACTCCTCCACTTTTTCTTTTGCCTAACCCTAGATCCGCCGCAGTAACTAAAACATAGCAGGTAGGAGGAGTTTCACTTACTTGTAATCGAAATAATACTGACTGGCTGGTTCGAGGTTTCTTTTCAATTCGCAAAATAAACATGGCCCTTGGTAAACCTTGAAAAAAAACCCACGAAGTATATAATTCCAATCATTTGATCGAATTAATATCTCATCTAAACTATAACACATGTATAATTTTCAAATAAACTGTAGTAGATTACCTTTTGGAATGCCTCGTTTTCAAGTTTTTCAACACAATACACTGTCACGTCAGTACCGTGGAGCTGAGGTTCCTTTTAAAAAAACAACAACAAATATTTAAAGGAGGGACCTGGAATGACATCATGTTGATGATGAATTATGCATCATTCCCTGATAATGATCACTGCATAATTTAATGTTAGAGTCAGGGAAAAATCCATTTTTTGCGGGAATTTAATTTCGCGAATTTGAGACGAATTCTTGAAGTTTTCTTTTTCACGTCAAAGGAAATTGTAGTGTCATAGGAGAAAAACAGATTTTTTTGATACATTCCAATATTCATGCACAGAATCTAAAATCCAATTTAAAAATCTCAAATTAAAAAATTTACAAACCTTAGATCCGCCGATGAATTTGCATATCAAAGCACAATCATCTTCTCTGGACCTTTTTTTTTTTAGACCACAACAGAAATGACCACAAATTGTGACCTTTAGTAAAGCTCAGCTTAAGAGACGTATACAAAACCGGCGATTTCATGTTCCATTTCTCAAGTAGAAACAGCTTACAGAATCGATTGTCAAATGGAATCAAACTGTGTTAACCCTTTCAGAGGCGTAGCTAGAGCTCAGTCAAAATTTGTGGAGGAGAGTTTAATCATTTAAAGTAGAAAAGAAAAACGTGCAAGTTGGACTCCTCCACTTTTTAGGACTGACCTCTGATGGCATATGGCAACAATTCGACCGGCCATAAAAAGATGTCACAGCGCGGGAACCGCTCAGAATCAAGTCTCAAGTTGCAGGATTATTTAAAAAAAAAATCAAACTTCACGACGATAATTAACGGCAGGCGCGGTCTATGCATTTCTTAATCGCCTACGATATTGTTCCAGATAAGATAGTTAATATCAGTTCTCCTGGTGAACCATTCAAGAAAAATATCAGAAATCATCACACCACAGAGACAGCATCGTGAAATTGAGAAAAACATGTTGAGAAATGACGAGTATACGAAAAACTTCCACGCTAAACATATTTATTCATTAATCTTGACGGGAAATCCAACAATAATCACAAAATCAAAATATTTCTATCAACTAACATAGAAAAAACAATTCAAAGAGAATCAATTCTTCTCAAGAATCGTTCTGACATTATAACATCTTTCCGCTGAAACTTTGGCTACCATGTTGAGTAGGCATGTTGAGGGATCACGTGATCAATGTTCAACCCATGTGTACAAACAGTTGAATCTTTAGTTGACGAAAGATCGATCAACTAGAGTTATCTTTGGAATTACCCGCCACTAGCACGCCCGACGCGCCCGTCGATGTGGGAGTTTTCTCCTTTTCTTTGTCTTTCTCTCCGCGTACTGTAATGTTATGTTCTTCACGAAATTTGACCAGCTCTTCTCCTTTCTCTGTCAATTGTGTTTTGAGTTTCTCAACAACAGCCTCGATCTAAAAATTTGAGATTTTGTCACAGAAAACGGGTATATGTAGACCACTGATCTAAAAATAACCCTGGGATCGACCATCATGTCTTGTTTTGAAATTGAAGCATAAATTGATATCGAAGCATATTTGGGTACTCGTAAGATGGCTGCCCCCGCCATTTTTTGTGGGTTTTCCACGAGAAGCAGTGCAATATGGATCGTCCAATGAAGTTTTAAAGATTTTATAGCATGGATTTCAAACGAACAACAGACTTCTATTGCTTGTAGGTGGGGTTAGGAGGAACTAATAGTACCACCTACTGCTTTCCAAAGGTTTCCAAAACACAAATAAATACGCATTTAATATAATTTCATAGTAGTTTATGGAAAGATAACTCTAAATTGCTGTCTAAATGTGAATCTTTTTCTATTACCACTTGTTTGTGTTTGAAATTTTCGGTTCACTTATACAGAGTAGATCCTACAATAATGGCAGCGACCGATCTTCAAAATTCAACTTCCGAAACAAGCTATTTTAGATCAGTGATGTAGGCGATTTAAATTAATGAGTAATAACAACTCTAGTATTTGGGTATCGCACTGCAGGGCTGGCGATACTGGGGTGGCAAAGTAAAATCCCCCCTTTTAAAATCGTGTAGCTGGCCCTGCGTTGAAGTCAAAACTACACAACCAAACCCTCCTATAAATAATGTTCACTAAGATAACCAATGTAAGGGAAACAAAATCACAGTCGAAGGTAACTAGGATAACTGACCTGTGTTTTGTTGTGTTGTAATGCAGGTAGGACTTCAAGAACAGTACGTTCTGATAGAATACCACCAACCATACGAAAACATTTGCGACTTGAATCAACGTTCTTTAAGGTATCGATCACAACACTAGATATCGAAATAGATTTAAAGTAAAATGTTTTCTGTTACTCATTAAGTATTGAAGGTGGCAGAATTCAAAACAACATGTCAATTTCACTAACTAAAAGGAAGAAACTTTGATGAGTTGAAAAGATTGATTTTGCCAAAAATTGCCAAAAGGTAGCACATAAAGTCTTATATCCCAAATCAACTTCCTTATTTAACTAAACAATAGGGAGTTATATTAAATTCATTTACAGCTGATGCTTTATGTAACGTATTTTCTTCAATTAATGGCCACCTTTTATAACATGCCCTTTTAAACACCCGTTCTCTCATAAACTCTAACATATTCATTTAAAACGTGCACATTGAATTTGAAAAATGGTGGCAGTGAAGACAACCAGATTCACTGTTTTAAAGATGGATAGCCTTGCTCTGCTGGTTCGAAATTGTCAAAAGAGCAACTTTGAACAACTGATTCTGACATTGAAGAGTCAAACACTTAGGAAAAACTCATCAAACTCAAGTGGTGATGAAGATGAGACTGAATAATTACAAGACACTGACTAAACAAGTATATAGATATCATAAACATCACGTCACATCATAAACAAAAGTATCTTTTCAAGAAAAAGGTAATTTGCTACACATCCAATTGGAGAATTAATTGAAGAAACTTTGGTGATAGAAACTGCAGTAAAAAATATTTTTTTATTAACTGTTTCGTTAAATGAAAAATTCAAGATAATACTTTAATGTCAGAAATTTTGTCAGAGGGAAGGAATTTTCACAAATTTCGCAAATGGACATCTGATTTCGCAGTCAATATACCAGTTAATTCCCAAAAATAAACAAATTGTGTCAATTTTCCAAAATCAATGCTCAAGAAATGTTTTGTTTTTCATCATTTACAAAATTAAATTCTTGAAAGATATTTTGATTTTTGCGCATTCGCCAAAATTAATTCTTGTGAAATTTTAGCGAATCAAACGATTTGTGAAAATTTCTTCCCACGAAAATTTCTGACATTAAAGTTCCTCGAAATATAAATTTTCGAGAATCACAATTAATTAAAATTTAAAATTTTTTTAAAATGTATAAATTTCTTTAAAATTATTGACTGGATAAAGTTTTGCAAATCAGCAAACTGAAAGACAAAAAATGTAGGACAAACTTTCATAAATGGAAATTTTGGATTAATTGCGTGTGTCAAACTTTAGCAAAAATGACCAAAAAAATCATGAATTCATGAAAGTTTCTCCGAATCTTTGTAAATTGAAGAGAGAACAAATTGTGTCTGACCTATTCTAGCACCACTTATTGGTGATAACAACATATAGGTGAATGTGCTTTATAACCAAGTTGGGTTACTCTGAGTATGTTAACAATGCAAAAACTTATTTGCCTTTGAGACAAAGTGGTCAAAGTTCAATCTGCCCTCTAAGGGAAATCATAATTAAAGATAATGAACTGTTATAAAGGCCGTGAGAGTCAGCAGTTTTCTTCAAGGGAATCTCCACGATCATTTCAATCATTTGTTTACCTCGTTTGTTTGCCATTTTGATATAAGTCAGCTCCTCCTTCCAGACCCATTTTCATATTGTTCAAATGTGGGATTCCCACTGCTGACATTAGCACACTGCAACCCTATTTATAACAGTTCATTATCCTAAAACAAAAAATGCTGGCCTAATTCCGAAATCATCTTTTCATGGCATGTGTGTGTATTCTATTTGGAGACTCATAATTTTCTTATAAACAGTGGAATGGGCATCTGATTTCGCAGTCAATATACCAGTCAATTCCAAAAAATAAACAAATATACCTCACATCAATTCCAAAAAATAAACAAATTGTGGGAATTTTCCAAAATCAATGCTCAAGAAATGTTTCGTTTTTCATCATTCACAAAATTAAATTCTTGAATGCCACTTTAGTGTAATTTACACAGAATTGATTGCTCTCTCTACCATGCAACACGAGTGGCTTCGTAAATTTGGCAGCCATTTTGAGGATGCAAGTGAAGAACAATGAGCTTCCAGTCTACCATTTTGCATGGTCAAAGATTTGTATTTTTATCTCCAGGAGATTCACAGTGCGATGTCGTTAAGGGGATCAAAAGTTTTTTGTACACAGCCCCTAATTATAATGATCTTCTCTCTCTTTATTGAACTTATATGTTAGAACTATAGAATTTCTTACATTGATGCATTAAAAAACGACTCCTGTTTGTTGTAGCCTAGATATGTGATATTCTCCTTATTTTAAACTAGAAGCCCTTGAACAATTTCCACTTCAGTCATCAGAGAAATCAATTGAGTTCAAACAACTTCTCTTGAACTTTCTGATCTTTTATGGAGAAGAACTAATGAAATCAAATTGGTACCTGTTGACAAACCCTTAACACAAGTTTTCACCCGAAATGCGAGAATGGTCTATTCATTTCTGATCAAACCAACAAAAAAAATGTGGATAATGACTTAATGATTTTTGGAATGGAATGTTTCGGAGAATATTGCAAATATAAAAACTCAGCGATTAAATGCTGTTTTGGTTGTAACACTTCCAAAAATCATGGTTGAAGTTTCCAACTGGGATATTTTGGAAAGCACCCTTACCCTCCCAACTGTGTGGAAGTAAGACTCACAGCTTTAAAGATGCTGTAGAAACAAGAAGGGAGGCCCCTTTTAACTCATTTATTATAAAACAGGCAAAATATTTTCACAACTTTGACCGGAAATAGTCATTTTGAATTTAACATTGTTTATATTGTGAACTGTTTATAAGAAAATTAAAAAAACGCTATAAAACTATAAAAAATACTATAAAAAAAAGCCCCCACCACACAGAAAACAAAAAGTCACACGACGTTCCGACCTGAAGAATAATGAAATCCCCAAAACAATCAAAATCTCACCTATGTTCACTAATCTCTGCTTCTAATTCCCCAATTTTATTTACAACAATTCTCTGCTCTTGGCGCATTTGATTGAATTTCATAATAATTTGCTCTTGGCTCATGCTAGCTTTGCCTTTTTCGAAGCACCGGCCGCCATTTTGAATTTAGAGGAGTGAAAATAGCCTGGTATGTTCCATTTCAAATTTCAAGACTCTTGTTCGTGTGTGTGACATGGTCCAACATCACAGGCTGCGCTGGAATCGCTTTTTTTCTTTCCCGAAGATTCTTTTTTTGACACACACTCAAGATATGGAATGCAAGGAGATACAAAGAATTCATTGAATGAGCGAATTCGGTCGGGACTCCGCCATAAAATATTATTTATAAATTATGGCATATTCTTTATGTCATTTAAACCTCGATTACTTTAAATCGGAAAAACTTTTCCAAGAGAAACTTTCGCGAACTTGCAATTTTTTAGTTTCGGTTCGCGATTTGGCTCGCGCAAAGTTTCGGAGAATAAAGTTTCGGTGAGAAAACTTCGACCAAATGACCATGACAGATTTACGTACCTTCAGTTAAAAAAAAATAATTTAACCGATTGGAAACGGAAAAAGTTGAAATACACTCACACCACATATATACCTCAGAGTAACAATAGGGAGCCCTTCAACAGCTCAAATTATTGATCATTGTAACGAAATCGGTGGTTCTAACGTCGGCAGTAACAAATGAGAATTCTTGACGTTGGATACCCCGACGAAAAAAGACAATGTGGTTTGAAAGATGTGTTTGACGTCAAGTTTCGCTTCTTTTTCAAGTCAAGTCCAGTCATATATTTGCTGCTAAAACAACAACAACAACAACAACAAAAATGTTTTGTATGAACTCAACCTCAAACCCAGGGTCTCTTGCCTTTTCGATATACGGATGGCGGCATCGATAAGGCAAGAGATCCTGGGTTCGAGGTCGGTATGAGCTAGCAAACCGCAAAAACAAAATAATATGAAGATCGCAAAAACAAAGTTATTTTTAATCTTCAAGAAAATTGTACACTAACAACTTAAGCCTGGCTAAGCTAATAGAAGTTAGGTTGATTTTTTTTGAATTCAGATCGTAGGGTGTTCCAATTTAAGATAGATTGATAGATAATTGAATTAATCCCATAACAAGTAGTCCTAACATTAGGTTAAGAAAGAAGTTTGCACACAGAAGCCTTAGTAGTGTAGGAGCTTCGAAGATTGGAAATTGAGAGTATCAGCAATATCAGCAGGACACAGATTCTTGAGAACTTCATAAGTAAAGATGATATTAGAGGTGAAGAGAAGGTGTGAGATTGGAGGTATGCCTAGAGAGGTGAAAAGAGGCTTGGTATGAGCATTGAAACTAGAGAACCTCATTATTCTAGTTGAAAATTTCTGAAGTTCGAAAGGCTTTGTGCCCAGACAACAGTGGCATAAGATAAGTGAGATTGAAACAGTGGCATAAGTGCACATTAAGCAGGAGTAAAGAATGCAGAGGTAAAGAGGACCTTAGTTTGGAAAGAATACGATTGGTTCTACTGAGTTATGTTAAGGGCAATCTTGTTTGAGTTGAACCAATTTAGAAGGCACATTAAGTTTTTATTTAGAGGAAGTCTTTCGTGGAACGCCTTACCAGATAGTGTCAAGTCTAAACCTTCATTAGATGCTTTTAAACTCTGTCTTAAATCCATTAACTTAATCAAGCAATGCAATAGTGCAAACTTTGTAGGGTTTTGTGATAAATTTTAACTTGACGAGTTGGTATTGATTAGTTCAATTTATATTTATCATGTATCTTGTAAACTACGTAAAACCAACATTAAATAAATTGGGAAATGAAATAAAAAAACACAACTTCAGTTTCCAATGTGAATTTCAAGAGGCTGTTGAAAGAACACGAACATTTTTGTCATGGTCCACCAGTCCAAAATAACAACAGGACAATGAATGACATATTCCAACTTGATAAGGACAGTATCATCTCCCGCAATATTGAAGATGCAACCTTTCATGTACTGAAACAAAAAATGGCCAAAGATTCTGTTATCAAATTTCAAAGTGGTGGACCGCGAGTAAGTAAAAGTAAATTACTAGCACTTATAATATACAACAAATTACATGCCTTTTCTTCACAAATTACAGACTAAACAGCATTATAATATAAATTGAAAATTTATGTAAGCCCATGATCTTTAAAAAAGTTGTGAATTCAAATATTCCAACAGAAAATGTTCCGAAAAGGACAGTTCAGAAAAGGCAAGCAGTTTTAAAGCAGGATTTCCACTTCAAAAATAATACGCGTATCAGCACATACCTTATCATTGAGCATTATTTAGAAATAATTCAATATCATATAATATCTCTTCGCGTACCAAAAAATAAATTTGAATTGGATTCAACTTTTTTTTGCAATACGCGCATCACTGAAAAAGGTAACCAACCAAACTAAAATTCTGCAACGTCTGCAGGTTTGCATGAAAGGTGGCGTATTGCATCAACGTACTATACCATATTTTGTATAAAAAAGTGAAGTGGAAATCCTGCTTAAAACACAACATCACAAATTTAGCTGGAAACACTTCGACACTTCATACGCAAAGTTAAATTCAGGATCACGACGAAACAGAAAAACTGAACATCCACAAGAATGGCAATATTCTTCCTGTTGTGGCAGCGCAACAAATGGTTGCCTTGGGAAAAAATGCGAGCTGTGTCAAGGTTGTAAGACTTTTACGTCCTAAAATACATAATAATTATAAACATTCATTCAATTAACATGGAAAATATTGTTTATTGAATGCTACTTACTTTTATTTCATTCTTATACATATGTTTATTTATCATTAAGGTTTCCATTCCTGGACTTCATATTTCACTTGGCACTTACCTAAAGTTCTTTAATGTGCTTTAGGAGAGGTGTTATTCGTTGCACACAAAAATCGCAGCAATCAATGACACTGGTTATCAATCCACTGTCCAACGTTTCTGATGTTCTGAATGGAGTCAGAGAGCTGGAAGAATGCATTGTTTCTTGCGACAAAAAGCTCATGATGATTCATAAAGCAGTAAAAATAAATATTTGCCAATGACACCTCTGAAGCAAACATCAGAGAGATTTACGAGCCACGATTAAAATTTTTTCAAGAAAAGAAAAAAGAGAAGATTTGATTTAAAATACTTACGAAATATCATTTCTCACATACCTTCATTTCCTGAAGAGTTTGTCACTCCTAACTTGCATCTCTTGGAAGATCCTATTGCTCCATTTTTAAAGAAAGGAAGAGTAAGATTCGGAGTTTATGGTGAACAGATTCGACATACATAAACGAGTATGGTTCCTTGCACAAGAAGACTGAACAGAATGTTGAAGGAACCACAACAAATCCATCCATTAGAAAACTAATACCAGAGAAAAGAAAAAGAACATGAACTATAGTATAATGTATAAAACAGAGACACTACTACTTTCTAAAAATTTGTGACATTTCGGTACCAACATCTTTCAGACATATATTAAAAAATTACAAGCTCCATAGAGAGAAAATCATAGTCGTAAAAATATAGAAAGTAATGAGAGTTTTGCAATCGTCACAGTCCAACAAAAATTCTTGCATGTGTAATAGTTTTTCTGTTTCTCAAATAAGTGAAGGTTGTATATTTCCAAGTGAATCAACCATGGCTTAGTTTAGCATATAGATATATTACATATTATATAACAGCAGACATGTCAACTCTTTGGTGAATTTCCTTTTGTATATATTTAAAACAACCCAATACAAAATTGAGCAACTTGATTTTACAACACAAACATTTGGTGATAAGTTACATTACAACATTTGGGTTGTAGGTAGACAGCGTTTTGGATAAAAATAACAAATTATTTCATGTTTTCAGCTCATATCGGAGGTCAAAAAACTGATAGCATTGTTTTTTAGGTCTCCCCCCTTTGTTATCTGAAGTGTTGGCATGCCTGAACCAAATAAACTATTTATTGAGGCTTGTATTCAAAGAAAGCTGAGATAAACAAATGAAATAACTTACGTTCTACTTGCATATTTTTGATTTCAATATTCAGCTCCATTACACTTCAAAAAAACTGACACAAGTTTACTTTTCTTTTTATGTTGAAATTTGGCCTTTTATCTTCCAGAAGACCCTAGCATCAAAGCCATGAAAATTCATAATCACACTAAATTCATCATTAACAATTTGACGGTAAAATTGGCCTAAATTTACTATACTTGCTTGAAATGCAATGCAGCATCACAAATGCCAACTTTGTGAAGTGAACGATTCAGGAAAGAAAGCACCATGCGTGGTAGAATCTATTTAACTAGTTTCCATTTTTCTCAAACTTATTGACTTATTAATTTTCGCTATTTGAAAGACCGCCTTTTATGTCTTTTTACGAGGCGAAGAAAAAGACTTTCTGCAATTATGAAAACACGTGGAGTTTGCATAACCGTATTACGCATGCCCAAAATAAACGCCGCTTAGCAAGCAGTCGTGTACTATGTACAAGTTTTTCGAATATCTTATCAATGTTGAATAAAAGGGAAATAGGTCAATAATTACACATAACAATAGGAGAACCTTCATTTCTTTAGAATAGAAATCAGCTTCACTTGCTTTAAAAGAGATAAAAATGTTCCTGTTTTTAGAGAGATGTTGAAAATATCAGTCAGGATCTGAGAGGCGGGTCTAGAACCTAAGGAGAAATTTATGGAGGAGAGTAAGGTCATTAAGAGTATAAAAGAAAAACGTGCGAATGACCTAATCAACACTTAAGTTTTAACAGAAATTTCATGACACTGTACTCCTCCACATTTTTTGACTAACTCTAGATCCACCACTGAGAAGTATGATTAAGATTTTAGGTGGTATGCTATTCGGGTCTGCTGATTTAGTTGGATCAAAGGCATTGATGATTTTATTAATTTCAGTGCTGACAATAGGTGAAAAGAAAAAGAATTTGGGAGGCTATTTCTAAGAAATTGTTTGAAATTAACTTTAGCTTTCTTCACTTTATAGTAATGACTGAATAGGTTAGTTATAACTTCTGGACGAGATTCCATTTTTGTCATTTATTGCAGAATAATTTTATGTTTAATTTTAATTTTTATGTTTAAGGGTTATTAACTCATTAATAGCCTTTCATATGTATTTAGAGTTGTTTATATTGGTTCTAAAGAAGTTTTTGTTGTTGTTGTCTTCAGAGTCGTAGCCAGAGCTCAGTCAAAATTTGTGGAGGAGAGTTTAGTCATTTAAAATACAGATCCCAAAATCAACAATTTATTCGTAACTCACTTCGAGAAATGCAAAGAAGAGCTCAACTTTGCATTCAAAGAAATGGTGAACATGTAGAAGGACCTTAAAGTACAACTTTCTTATTATTGTTTTTTTAAACGTTTTTATTGTAATGATAATTTTTTACTTGTGTTATAACTTTTGCTGTTTAATATTTTTATTGTTAACTGAGTTTTAATTGATCGTTAAGAATTTTTAGATTAAAACACTTGTTTTTTCTTGGATTATAAGCTAAATATAAAAAACCAGTTAATGGGTACCACATCAATAGAAAGCCAAGAAACTCAGCTTTCTAATGGTATATATTTCATTATTATACCATTATTCATTTTTTAGAAAATTGAGAATAAAGTTACTGAAGCTAACATTCTGGGACGCACTGTAGAAATGGAAAACGTGCAAGTAACCTCGACACTTAAGACTGAAAAGAAATATCATAACGTTGGATTCCTCCATATTTGTTTGACTGACCTTGAATACGCCTTTGGTCAAGATTCTAACAACAGCATGTTATTCTCACGGGCCTTGTCGATGATACCATCTTTATTCTTGCTTAGACAACTCTCATTATAAGAGAGCACATCAATACTTTTAAGTTAAGACAATCAAGATCAGGCAATATATATTGTGGCTACATATGTCATTCGAAAATTCCCTAATCTGGACACATCTTTGATCACGTGGTAGTAAATAATTACTTCTCATTGGTTGTCGTAATGGTTGTCTATTCTATTATGGAAACTCTATTTTGCCCTATTTTACTTTACGATTGTTTGTGTTTTTTTTCGTTTTTTTTTCATCTTCTTACTGTCCAAACCTACCCTAGTGTTTTTATTAAAGTTCATTGGTTATACAGCTAATTGTGTCAAGTGGAGCTATAGAGTGTAAACTCAGAGTGTAAACATTTTGATATCTGTGTAATGTAAGGAGTCTATTCAGGACTCAAGTTTCACTTCCTTTTTAAGAAACACTTGTAATTGTCGCTTTACGTGGAACCACACGAAGGTTTTGCTATTTTCAACAATTAATTTCTGCTGCTGTTGAAAAAAGATAAACAACCTGGTGTCTATAGTATTTGTAGTTCTTAAAATGCAAATTTTCATCTTTCCATTTGAGGAAGGCACTCATTAACTTAATTCTAGGTTTTTAAAAATCCGCGTTAATTTCATACACCTAATTTCCTTCAACGTTGATTTAATATTGGCAAATAGCATAAGTCGTTAATTTTATATGTGTACTTTCGCAATGTTTTTCATATAAAAAAACGTTTTACATACAATTCAAAAAGTGTCAAAAACGTTCACATAATGTCCGTGATTGTGTTACGTTAAAACTACTTGTTGCGTTAAAAAACTAATATTCTTGCGTTTCTTTGGGGTTCTTTTGCCTTACAAAATTCATCAATTCCTCAAATTCGCGTTATTTCATACATTTTGAAATCTATTTGTTGTAACCGCGTTAATTTCATTCAAAATCTAAAGGCAAAGTTTGTCAACCGCGTTAATTTCGTTCGTGTTAATTTCGTTCGTGTTAATTTCGTTCGTGTTAATTTCCTTCGCGCTAATTTCATAGCGCGTTAATTTCCTGGAATAAGGTATTGTGGACCTACAGATATTTTAATACCCTTCGTTATCCATAGTTTTGGTGATGATTCAAAGCACAATTCGTTATTCCACCAATCAATATGGAAGAAATCAAGTGTTAAGTCCACTCTATTAAAAGAATTCCAATCACGATAGAACTGTTTAGACAGGAACATTTTTTTTTTCTTTGAAAAACTAAAAATTTAAAAACGAGGTAAGGAATCAAGATCCAAACAGGGGCAAAGATATTATCAATTAATGTTTTGCTAGAAGGCGTAACTTTAGTAGGGAACGAGATTGGAAGAAAAAGGCAAGAATTCAGGATGTCGATAAAATTTTTAACAGCAAAATCAGTCTCATAAGCAAGAAGGTTTATGTTAACATTGAGTTGAGTTGAGTTCAAGTTGAGTCTTGAACACTCAACTTTGATGAAGCCTTCGAACGTTCTTAACTTTTCAACGTGGAAGCCTAAAAATGTTCTTAATTTATACAATAATTCGAAATTCAACAAACTTGGTTGACATTTTCCCATTTTAACGGAGTTCAGTTGATGCTGTTTTGTAACAACATGATTATAAATTCTTGTGTTTGACTACTGTAAAATGGCATTTCCTTGTAAAACGTAAAAATATTTTCTTAAGAACAAACATTTCTAAGCCTCGAATGTCCTTAGCATGTTCTTAACTTTTAGACCTTCGAAGCCTTATGTTCTAATATCACTTGTTCATATATTTATAAAAAACGTGTAGAACATAATTGCCTATTTCCGACGGGTTCTGTATTCGATAAAATTATGGTTGAACCTCCTCACACTCATCCTTTAGCAAAATTAGCAAAACTTCTCTTCTTATAAGTCCATATGATTGCTCATTATCTCCTAAACCGGTCTAACTAGTCTACACGTTTTGTTTCATAAGAACACTCAACTTTGATGAAGCCTTCAAACGTTTTAACTTTTCAACTTTGAAGCCTAAAATTTTTTTAACATGTTCTTAATTTATACGCTATTGAATATCTAAAATTTGAAATTTAACGAACGTGGTTGACATTTTCCGATTCTAATGAAGTTCAGTTGATACTGTTTTAAGAACATGATCATAATATTCTTGTGTTTGACTATTAAATAGACGTTACCTTGTAAAATGTAAAAATATTTTCTTAAGAACAAACGTTCATAATCCTCGAATATTCTTAGCATGTTCTTAACTTTTAGACCTTCCAAGCCTTATGTTCTTATATCCTTTGTTCTTAAAAAAACGTGTGTTACAAAAAGAAACGATCTTCCACATTCACAGAATGGTTTCACAAAGTCCTTTATCATGATGATAGCAACAAAATGTTATCAAAAGTTCCTTCTATATCGCTAACTTCTAACTTCTCCAGTAAGTTCAAATTTAATTGAATTTGATAAGTACCCTAAACAAACTCTCTATATTTTTCCCCTCTCCTCAATGCATGATGCAAGCGCGAAAACAATTCTGTATTTCAAAGTTGATAATAAATAATAAGGTTTTCCTGAAAAACTTAAAGTTTGAAATGTCATGGCGGACACAATTGCCTGCAAAAAAGCTGAATACATGAATACGTTCGAAATCAGGAAGACATCATATTCATCTGTATACTTTTGTTTCCATAGGATATTGTACTTGAATTTTTGACCATGGTATCTACTTTCCTCAAAATACAGCAAATTCAACTTTGACTTTCGGAACAGGAGAATAAAATGTTTACAGAGGGGCGTGTACCCGTTGTTCCGAAACTGATATGAAAACAGGTTTCCGCATAAAAACAGAACCAAGAGACAGGGGTTTAGAAAACAGAAATCGGAATTGATAGTATTCGGGAATTTTCAATAATGTGTAATAGCGTACAATAATATTATACATAAACAGCTAACAACCGGCAAAATTCGAATAGTCGATAGAACCCGAACAATTGTTCGAATGGGTTTCGAATGTTATCGCCTGTTAAATGATTACATCATTTTCTAACATCTAATTAAAAAAACACGAACTAATAAGCGAGAAAGATAGACAAGACACATTTCCCTGCATCCCTTGTCGCTCGTCATCAGTTCAAAAAACATACTGGGTTTGATTGAAACTTAAATTATTGATACAAAACACAGCAAAAAACGAACAATATACAGAGTACGAAGATGGCCGAGTACACAATCATAGGTTGCGTAGAGACCATTGAATAACATGTTATTGGCCCTTTTTACGCCGGCCCTTGTAATGGCGTTAATTTAAATGATTTGGCGTTAAACGGACTGGCGTTAGATGTTTAGACTCGCGTAAAAGGGGCGGATAAGGTAATCACTGTCAGCGGAACCTTATCTTCCCAGAATACAATGGTATTCAAACAATCCCTTGACAATATTTTGATCGCAAAAACAAACGACTTGCAAATATGTCTTGAATCAATATTAATACAATTCTTCAATTCATTCAATTCTTTCCCACAGCAGAGTGTGTTCGAGAGTTAGTTTACCACTGCACGATTCTCGACCATCATAAAAGAGTCACACACGAAAAAGTACAAAATCATTATCAGAAAAAAAGGAAAAGAAATGTAACAAATAAAACTCCATGAAAGTACGAGCATCTAGAATTTTATATCACTTGATAATATGGATGGAACATGAAGTTTAATAACCATGCACCAGGCAAACTCATATAAATAAAGTGTCCATGTAGAGACACGAGCACAAACATATAAACAACTGCTAGGTATGTGTAAACATGTTGTGGATCTAGCCTATATATGTTCGATAAAATAGTGGAATACACTCGATTTAATTCATTGGAGTCATTCAAACTGCCACGACCCTTCACAAAGTATCATTTATGGTTTGTTTTTACATTTTTACCGGGAGAAATAGCGTAAATCCTGTAATTAGTTTATAAACGCCCTTCTAAAAATTAAAAAATTAAAATATTTTATAACCGCCTTACTCTTTGAAACGTCCCTTTTTAATAAAAAAAAGCCGTCTCTAAAATCTCTTAATTCATTAGAGGATTTACAGTGCTTTGATATAAGTAGTTGCTATCTTTGCTGAGTCCACCATTACGTTTTCAAAAAAAGGTATTATAAGGGTATAAAAAAGTGTCAAAAAATTATCAGAATCTATAAAAATGTAGAAAAAAATTACGTGTGAAAAAATTCATCTAATAAAAAATATTCAGAAGGACTGAAACACAAAATAGTACAGCCGACTCGATTAGTTGACTCGATTAGTTTAAAAAAAGAGATACCTTACGTGTTTTAAAAGTTCTTCCAAGAAAACCGAAAAATTGAATCCACGCGAAATGCACAAAATATCTGCGGTTAACTGCGAAAATAAGGGTAAATTCAAATCTTATTTAATCGGGTTTTTTTCAAGTATGGAAAAAAATGCAGGTTTCTTTTCATGACCATGTCTTCAAAAAATCCATCGAAGCGCGAAATTAAATGCACGTGAACTTTTATCCACATAAAGCAAATCCGAATCAAACTCAACCGCCATGAATATTTACCGAAAGTGGAGCATATTCAGACGTGGCTATTTGACTCCATCATTCAAGCATAACATAGTGAGTACATAATTTGTGAAGACTCGAGCAGAAACGTGCAGTTATTCACCACCAGCAAAAACAACTTTGCCAGCTTGTTTTGATTCGTTGATAGACTTGGGGAGGAAGAATGACAGACCAGTAATTATAGCGATAGCAACACCAATCACAAAGAAAGATAAACGGAAATCCAATGGAAATTTCACTTCGTGTTGCTCACTGTTAATAGACCAAGCAAATAAACTTCCGAACAATGTCGGTGAAGCAACCCTGTAAAAGGAAATAAACGTCATTGGCTGGGTGTTGTATTTAGCCCGGTTCCCATCTATGACGTAGGCATAAACATAAGGACAATATAAGAAATTACAAGAAATTGAAAATGACGTAAGCATATATGCAAAATTTCTTATGTTTTCTTATGTCATTTGTTGAATGTTCTTATTGGCTGGGTGTTGCATTAGAGGGTCACCACTTGTTATCCCTTATGAAAATACCATTCCCCGATCTAAAAACAATAGTGATACCTACCTTGTCGGGGAAAAATCGGGGAAAAGTGAGTAAATCACTTTCAGAGTGGGACATCTCACCAACTAGCCAAAATCACAACGACGTAAACAAGAGTTGCGCATGAAAATGTGCATGTGCATGAAAACAATTGCGCATGTGCCGTATAGAAAAACCAGACCGCTGTATCGATAAACAGACTTTCACTTCGGGTAGCAGCGATTACATGGAAATTTCAACCCGGTTTGAGCTTTCACTTCGCCCGAAGTCATGTAAACAGTAATAAGAATTACATCATGCATCGAAGTGAAATTTTTCATTTCAAACTGGTTTGAGTTTACTTCGGGTCTCATGTAAAGAAGGACGTAGCAG
Organism: Turritopsis rubra; assembly: GCA_039566895.2. Taxonomy (NCBI): domain Eukaryota; kingdom Metazoa; phylum Cnidaria; class Hydrozoa; order Anthoathecata; family Oceaniidae; genus Turritopsis; species Turritopsis rubra. Next base: position 12,333,489 of record CM077628.1, read on the forward strand.
AAGGTCATCCCGGATTTAGGTTAAGCTAGGAATGTAGACATATTACATATTCACATTACATATCTCGACGGTAAAATCTCCATATCCGAATTTTATCTTGTCGCATATATCTGCTAACGAAAGTAACACAATCAAACTGCAGGTGAATTACATAAATTGAGTAACACCGCTGCTTTGTAACTATTTCGGCTTATTATGAAATTGTAGTACCCAGTGGTTAAAATCTTCAAAAAGTCTCTATAGAGGAGTATTTCTTTATTGAAACAGCAGGCGATATTGCTTGCTATTCCTATAGAAAACACTCCTCCACAGCGACGTTTTGAAGATTTAGTCCACTGGGTATAAGGTTTAAAAACATGTCCATACCTCATGATCTCTTGAACTGAAAACGCAAACCCATTGGCTCGGCCGACCAACTCGTTCGACACAGCATTGTTAATGAACAAAGCTATGCATGATCGACTGCTAATATCCGATGTTAACCGAATAATTCCCATGATTGACAAAAAAGACCATAAAGCAGGGGCACTATGAAAGTAAACAACAGAATGTAAATGTAAACCCCAAAAGGTGTTCAAAACTGTTTGGTTGAAAGTCTCTTATTTTCGTTTGAAAGAACGAGACATCATACGAAAACACATACAGAACACATACAGAAATAACAAAGTATCGATGATCGCAAGATCGTTACACTAACCGACAGTTCTCGCTAACCAACACTTTCTCGCCAACCGACAGTTCTCGCTAACCGACAGTTCTCGCCAACCGATGCAATTGTTTTCACTAGTTAGTTTTTTGATACGAAGTAAAGAATACCTTTTTAGTTTCTTGTATACCGTATTGATCGTTTTTGCACCGGTCCAAATTTAACTCCATTTTCCGCCGGTCTTAATTGGCGTTATTTTTTGAAAATTCCTCGGTCAAACTCTCCCAGACAAACATATAACACCGGCCCTTTTTAACGCCAAGTCATGAAACTTAACGCCATTAAGGACCGGCATTAAAAGGGCCAATAGGGTGTATAAGAAAAGATGGTTTGTTTGCAGATATCCCAGTGGGCAAAATCTTCAAAATGTCTCGGTGGAGGAGTGTTTTCTAGACATGGCAAGCAATATCGCCTTTGGTTTCGATTAAAAAACACTCCTCCACAGACACATTTCAAGATTTTGCCCACTGGGATTGTTGAGAAATGTTTGATCGTAGAAAGCAACGTATTGCCTTAAAAACAGGTGAAGTGTTGAAGGGGATACGATATGGTGTACTTAAAGCCACACGATTTGCGTCTCAGTCCCTTTGAGAAAAAACCTTGTTTTTTGTTGTTCTCAATCTATTTCTTATAAAAGGTCATAAAAAGTATTCCCAGTGGGCAAAACTTCAAAAAGTCTCTGTGCAGGAGTGTTTTTTTTATTGAAACAGCAGGTGAATCTGCTTGCCATTTCTATAGAATACACTCCCCCTAATAGACATTTTAAATATTTTGCCCACTGGGTTGGAAGGATTATACCGACATACTTATTGTGAAGATAGTGGGCGTATGGGAAGAAAATCGTGCACCCCATCAAGAATAACAGTGTGATACGTAGTGTCTATAATATAAAAACATTCAGTTTACAAATATGGTCAAGGTTATCAGTGACGGGTCTACAGGGTATGTACAAATTTGTGGAGGAGGAGAAGGTTATCTACGAAGAAAAACGTTCAAGTAATCCCATCAGTGATACAGATTGAAAACAGAAAATAATATGTTAACAATTCTCGACATACCATGGATCCGCCGCTGGTTATATTAAGATCAATATTTTCAACATGTCGCAAAACAACGAAAGAAAACAAACAAACAAACAAACAAACAAACAAACAAACAAACAAATAAAAAAGTTCAACTTTACCCATATTCCACCAATCCTTCTTTCCAGCTGAAAAAAAAAAAAAAAAGGATGAAATTTTTCTTAAAATATGTCTGTCTATTTAAGACATCCTCCAGGAACTGGAAGATCGCTCTGAAACAATCCATTTAAAAAAACCAAAAAACAACTTCGATCAAAAGCCAGCCTCGTTTTCACGAGTCAGAAAGAGAAAGAATCAAGACTTGTTTGGATGTCCTTCTGATAAAATAAAATACTGGACTCCATTATGATTGATGATGTCACTTACCCGTCCAAAGATGATTGGTTGTATGACAACAGCTATCAATGCTGGTACTAATAAAGCTACTCCAATTAAATTTGTAGGAAAACTTAATCCACCTAAAATAAAAAAGTGTTATGTTAACACCACCACGAATACCCAACGTTCCATCTACAGCTCTGAAGCTACAACTCAGGAAATCTCCAAACAATCTGCGGAGGAGTGTGTTTTCAGTTTGTCTTTAAAAATATAAGTTAACTTATGTTCACGTTTACTGCAAACAAATCGAAAGCTAACTTTCTTGTCCTGATTCTATTTGGCTTCCTCATGCTTCGAAATGTCGTTTTAATGATAAATTTACTCTTTATAATAAGTAACTTCATAGACTAACACACCATCGAATATTCTTACCGTATTTAATGTTGGTTGCCATCCAAAGTGACCGCAACTCAGAAAAACCAATAATACAAAATCCGGAAATACCAAACATTATTGTCACCAACATAAGTATTTTGTCTCTAAAAAATTAATCAATTCATTCAATGTCGGGTCCAAACACACCTTAATGTGTAAAAGCCACTACTTATTGGTTAAAGAGGTGGATCGTGAAACCAGGGAACTCTGGTTCCAGCCCACCTAAGGACTCTGTGCTACTGCAGTCAGTCTGTTTCTCTTTCTACTGACTTCGATCATGTTTAATAGTCAAATGTTTGGATCGTGGATTCAATTGAAATATCATCTGTAAAACAATTTATTAACCCGTCCAATAGTAGTGGTTTCGGCCTTGGGTAGTGCAACCATCCATGACAAAAATGCAGACCTTAACATAGTTATATTAATCCCAGTGGGCAAAATCTCCAAAAAGACTATGTGGAGGAGTGTTTTCTGTAAAAATGTCAAGCAATATCGCCCACTATTTCAATAAAAAACACTCCTCCGCAGAGACTTTTGAAGATTTTGCCCACTGGGTTGTGGAAAGTCAAGCATAAACAATACTTACGATATTAACTCCCAAATCGCCCAGGATTTAATATACCCACAACAGCCTTTAGATTTTTCTTCTTTAGAGCCATTACTTTGTGATACTTCTTTTTTCTCTGCATTTTTTTCTTTGTTTTCTTCATGGGAATCTACAGTAAATTGCTCATCTGTGGTTTTCATATGGAATGTTTCCCCAGTTTCCTCATCAGATGACAGCAACTTTTCTGTTTCATCGGATGCACTATAGAAAAAAACAGTTCATTGTATTGTTTTGGCAATAAGTGAGAATTGGAAACATGACTGCACCTGTCAAAAAGTGATCCCAAAGTAAACAAAAAACATTCGCTACCTTATCGGTTTTGTTTCCTCGAATATGAAAAATATCATGACAATGGCGATCAGTAAAATAGTTGCCACCAAAATGCTTGGCAATATGAAGGCGAACTTGGTGAAGAACTTCTTGCTTTCACCTAAAAAAAATGTCAAAAAGAACAGCATTAATTTACTGCAAATACAAGTTTAATTTCATTAGACTAAAATGAATAGAAATGATAATAAATCAGTGGGGTTTAAATTGTACATGAATCATTTGGTGAAGAAGAAGTTGTGTTAATATTGGTTCATTGTGTTGGACTTGTTGGATGTTCAAATATTGTGTTGGATGCTCATGGTTGTGTTACTAGTGTTCTAGCTTGAAAATGAGATTATCACCATCATCATACCCGGTTTCTGATGACTGACTTCCATGTTACTATATCCTTTGCTAACTCTTTACTAACTTTTTTGTTTCTGAAGTCTTTCCTTACTCCTTCACTCAAGCATGAACTTCCATTCTTTCTGTGTGTCCATACAATGCAGCCTCCTATAGTGTGCATTTTCCCAAGCTCTTTAACTGCAATATGAAGATAATCTGTCACTCAGTCACTAATGCTAAGTCAACACATACACCTAATCATTCTGCCATCATTTTGTTCCAACCTTTTAATGTCTTCCTCCTTTACTGGCCAGGTCTCGCTACCATGTTACATAACACCGTTTACACAAACCTGAAAAACTCCTACCTCTTTTCTCCAAACACAACACAAGGATATTTCCTTCTACTCTGTCCTTACCTTCTTATCTGAAGGAATGATAATATTTTGTACTGGTTATGAAGAATACATTCTATGTCATCAGGCTTACATCTGGCCTGGCTTTGCATCCTACAACCTTACACAGCCACGCCAGTACCTATAACAACGTGAAACGATCCACACAACTTAACACTCAAATTAAGTACCTGGATTGATGTCTTGTCTAAGTGGGGTTACCTAGTTAAGTGGTTGCAGCCGAACTGCGGCTTTCCATAGCCTAGAGGGAGGGGAGATTGACAACAGTACCTCATCATGGAACTGACAAAGCTATCCTGGGTAAAAATTAATGAATCACAATTCAAGGAAACATTGAGAAGAAGATAAACATCCGACATCTTGTCTGATCATTTTGAAATGAAAGAAACTCACCAGAGAACACTTTCGGGTACTTCTTCGCAGGCTCTGCCAAAAAACCTGGAATAAAGAAGACATAAAGATACTTGTTATAAAACGTACTTTCAAATATTCAAATATGGTTTCCAACCAATTTGGGGGGGAGGGGGGGGATTTGGTACGTACATTATGTGACACACCTGCTACATGCGCTAAAAACGGCCTAAAATTTGATGGCCAAATATCACAATGGAAATTCATGGGGACGATGGTCCCAACATGCAATAAAGGTTCCACAATGTAATCCCCATTATGTGTAAAATTATCATATAGCACACAGAAAGCAAAGATTATACTGCAAACTTTTAATAACAAAGATCATACTGAAAGGTTATAGAAGAAAAAAATGTAACAATGCAATTATTCTCCCGATATGCAATCAAAAGAAGCAGCATGGCACTGCAAGTCAAAATGAGTAAAAATCTTTAAAAGCTTTTTTCTGAAAATAAAATTTTAAGGGTGTATCTCTTGTGTTTCAAGTTCCTTTTTCAAAAGTTTTCACTCTACGAAGCTGAATTGAAGATCGTTGGAAAGCTTAGACCCTAAACTGCAAAAGGAGTTCTTTATTTTTCGGGAAACAAGTAAATTATGTCCTCATCATAAAGTATGGCGGAACAAGAAGTCATTATTTATTTTATAATTATGCTATTAAAATCATTCTCTCGTTAACACATCATTAACACAACTTGACAAGTTGGACAATCCACAAAATTAAAATTATTATAGTCATAACTAACCTCCTAATGCCGGACCTAAGACAATAGCAGAGTTCCATGCAGCAAATACCAAAGAAACACCAATTGCCTGGTTAGTTTCATCACAAATTTCTGCAAAGGCTGCCCTTCCACAAACAATTACTCCTGGAAATATTATACATGTTTCGGAGTGAGATTTTTTTTCCAAAAGCATTTTTTTATCATAGATAATTCAAAGTGTAATTTTCATTTTTGTGAAAAGATGAAAGTTATTCTCTTTCAGCAGAACTAACAATTTAACAATGCAACTTATCCTATTATCCTATCACAAATCAGAACTCAGCATAATTATGAGAAATTATTAAATGTTTCAATTATGAAGACTTACTCCCAAACAATTACATTAATAAATAGAATGCACATGAGAACAGAATCTTGATAAACATTATACACATACCATTGAACAGGCCTTGCAGAAAACGTGATGTCATGGCAAAAGCAAATGATGTTGTGAATCCAAAAGCTACTGTTGCTAAGTAAGTCAACGATGCAGATATCAATAAAACTGGTCTTCGACCAATCTTGTCGGTTAGCCAACCCCAAAAGTATCTAAAAGAAGGTGAAAATTAAGAAAACAGTCAAAATTAAAAAAAACGGACACCATACGAACCAAAAAATGTGCCCGGTGGAAGAAGATTTTGGTTAAGTAGAAGCATGGACTTCATAAAGAAAGTTCCTGCAAAAAGTGCCATCGATATAACAAGGATGTCTGCTATAAAGAGAGATTTGAGTGTATGTGAACCTAGGCTATAGGAACCAAATTATATACCAAGTTAACAATTTCTATAGTGTCCTTCTGTTTACAGAGAGTAAAACAAAAAACATTCAAACAGGTATCAGTTGAAATTAAGGACATGAGACAGGAAATATTTACCCTCCAAAAAAACGACCAACAAATAATGAAGATGCTATCATACCAGCATAATAACCTGTAAGAAAACAACAGCTTATAGAAAATATTTGCCTTATTTGAAAACTTTCATAGTTGGTTAGAACGATGAATATATCAAAAAGAACACTCTCATCAGATATTCCTCACTCTTAAAGTTACTGTAAAGGAAAGAGAGTGTTTTTCTTTATCACTCAATATTTCATTAAATCTTTGAAATAAATATATAAAAATATATTATTTTGGGAAAGCTTTTTACTTACTCGAAATAATGGAATAAAAAGTTTTTACCTAAAAGTAAACAAGGTTACAAAAGTAAATAAGGCTACCATTTTCACTAAACGAGTTCCTGTCACTCATCCACTAATGCTTTTACTTCGAAAATTACTTCCTTCAGAAGTCGATAAATTATTCTGTCATTCAAAAGATATATTTATTTTTTCTTTACTCACATAAATTTCTTCAACTTTTGTGATTTACTGAATAATAATTTTTGAACGGAATAATTATTTTTAAAACGTTGACACGTGCTTGTTAAGCTATGTTAGATGATCACATGGGTATGTCTCATTTTTCGTTTCCAAGGTTAGTTGTGTGACAGGAATTCTTTCATGGTGGAGTTTTGACATAAATTTTGTTCTGAGAAAAGAGAGTTTTTAGTTATTATGCATGAATGTCATTCAGGACATGATTTTCACACGTTTTTATAAATATTCTTGAAATATTTTTTATTTGTAATTATTTATTTGTAATTATTTTTCAAATAATTACAAGCTTTTGAAAAGATGTAAAATGGAATGTGTAGTAACAAAACATTATGTTGAGTTATAAAGATGAGCTCCCTGCAAAATGGTTGTTACTACTTTATCGACTTTTTTCCACTAACAGAGACTTTTTCAGATTAATAAACTATTTCATGTGAAAATTTATAAAAAGATGCATACTATGTTCAAAACCCAGAAATTTAGAGTTTTTTCGAATTTTTCCTTTGCAGTAACCTTAAAGATTTCACATTTCTGATCATCTATTTTCTCAACATCGTCAAACCTCATCAAACTTCTTATAAACTGCTCTTAGCTTTACTTCCTTTACAATAACCTTAAGTTTTGTATCCAAAATATTTTAACTCTAATTCTGAACCAAATGCATAAATTCAGTAGCGAAACTTTTCGTATTTCGTAGGGATTAATAATTACCTCTATCTTTGTCTGAATATCCAAAACTCTAAAATGAAACGGATTAACAAGAATTATCATTAAAATCAAAATAGTATTCATCGATGCTGGAAAATTTCCATCTCTACTTCTGCAAGCTGAAACCTCTGTAGAGAAGAACCGTCTTAGAGCAAGCATAAATATTATACTATCGTACAGTATCCCTATAGTGGGAAGATATAAGGATTTACTTACGCTGACCATAGCAGGTAAATATGAAAAAGGTGTCGTTAACGTAAGTTGGGTAGAAAACTAAAGAAAAAAATATTGACAATGCAATAATATTACTGATTTAAAAGAATGAACAGTTAAAAATATTCAACATAGTTAAAAATAACATGATGATACTACAATACATTAAAAGCTTTACGATAAATAGAACCAAACTTTGGTTTTCATTATTTTTTAAAAAACTTTTTCAAGAGCATTCCCTAATTTTTAAGCTTTCAGGGAGTATTTTCCTGGACTGAAATAAATTCTACAGTAGTGCCCAATCTGACTTAACATTGAAAAATGAACAAAATTTCACTCGAAGTCATTTTCAGAAAATAGATCCATTATTAGTACCAGTTAAGCTTATTTAACTCTTGTTAATGGGCAGGCAAATTAGTTTGCAAATTAGATTTTAGCCATTGGGACCTGTAGTGTGACTTGCTCCTACCTTGCTTCACACACCGTCTCCTCATGTTCCTCTTTGTTTTCATTTTTTGAGTGAAAATTTGCATGGTATTAGTTTTCACATATTTGATAATCCAGTTACAGTAGTGGAACAATATTATGAAGATATTTTTGATAATGTCTTATTTGCCTGATGGTTCAGTAGTTTATATTATATATACTTGCTGGTCTTTGGGCTAGGGATTTTGAGTTAATCATTGGCCATTCCATGTAATATATTTTTTCAAGTGTTGTACGGAACGTACTTCTACTTTCTTCCACAGGATAGTTTATGACAGTTTTTTTATTTGTATATAAATTTGCTGTTTTGTTTTACCGATTATTTATGTCACTTGTATTTCATTTTCTAAATAAATGGATCGATGGGTTGCATTCGCTCATTAAGTTAGACGTCATTAGCTCACTAATGGCCATCCTTGTTGCTCCTTGATCCTCCGGTACATTAAGCAGAAGTGTTTTAGTATTCATGTGAGTTTTCATACTCTGTGATGACAGTACTATATTAAAGACCTGTCTTTGTAGGCAAAATTAAGTTCTTTCTAATAAGAGTTGAATGCATTTCCTGATATCCCTCAGATCTCCCAATTTTGTACTTTATTTTGCCGTACAGCCCGGCCAGTTACTCATAATTCATAAGACTATTTTTGATTTTTTTTTGATTTTTTTTCACTCTTCCTAAGAAGTAGGATAAATCTGGGATAAAATTCACAAATAACTTCATATTCATTATTTCAAAAGTCTGGAAAGGAAAAAAAATGACATAATACTCATTAAAAAAACATTTAAAAAATGTATTCTTTTTAACATGAATGATAAATAATTAATTATTTCAACATGAGTTATATTGAAGTCAGCATTTTTTTTTGTATTTCAAAATCACCAAGTAAAATATTGACTTGAAAAGTCTGTATATGAACCTTCATTTTATCACAAAATATATGGTCAATTAGTTTTGGTTATATCAACGTTCAGCATCCTGTTCTAAATTCAAAAATTTGTCAATAACATTTTGATTCAATATCAAAATCAATTATTTATAGTGTTTCAAAGTTTCTAGTTTAAAAATACTTGAATCAGTGATTAATTTTCTTTTCAGCCATTCTTATTTTATAACGGGGGAAAGAAAACATAATCAACTGTTTCAATCAAGTTTTTCCCTTGATAACATAAATTGCTTAAGAATTAAACATTCTTAAAGTGTTGTTTGACTGTCTTTCTCCTAATACTCATTAGTTAAGAATAAATGGTTAAGAAATGTTTTAAAAATACTGTTGTTTTACCACTTAGCCTGTTCTAAGGTTTTTGAACTTTCTCCATGTAAAATGGGAAAAATGAATACACCAACAAATGATTTTATGGTTAAATGTTTTTCTACACCAGGTCTGGTTTTTAAGGGGAGCCTATGTATTCTATGCATGTTATCAGCAGTAATCCTTCTGCATACAGATAGGGCATCTCATTAACTTCATTTTCACTGAGCCGTGACCTATCTGTTTAATTAGTTTAAATGTTAATTCCATCAAACACATGTATTGGTAACAATTCACATTTTACCATGACAGCCAAATCATAAGGTCTTTGTTACATTAAGGACATAATGCTATCAAAAGATTTCCATTTAAAGGACTATTAGTAACACGTTAAATTGGCATAAAACTCTACGTTTGATGCAGATGTCTCTGTGTCAGTTTTTCTTTCATAGTTATATCTGACAACACCTGTAGTAAGCAAAATTTAAAGTACTGAAAAAAAATAGTGAAGTATCAGTATTATGAGCGCAATATAATCTAGTACTGTATCATTCCTCAAATACAAAGTCTGTTAACAGATTAAATCTATTGTATACTCGATCAATCAATATTGAAAAATATAATGAGGTTCATACCAAGATTAGAAACAGGGCTGTGGCTTTTATGGGGTCAATAACAGTTACGCCAGGTGGATAGAGAATCTGTGAAAAACGTCCCATCTTCAAATTTGGTACTTTGAAGCCACCAAGAGCTTCAAAGTAAATATTTCTTGATTTTCTTCAGTTCTGGATTTTCTTCAGTGTGGAATGCTTTATGACTCCTTATGTTTATTCTTTTACATCTAAAATTGTCAAGAAATTGAAAGTCAGTCTTGGCTAAAGAAAAAGATGTCTATTGTAGTAATAATGTTACAAAATCATAACTGAAAAAGAAATTCATTTGGGAACTCATGGTTTCTTTGAACACATAAGTCAGCCATTTACATATTGTTTGTTTTTCACGTGATATTCAATTGATTTATTCAAAACATACTTTAATAAAATATTCAACTGTCCATAAAATATATTTACTTATAATACATATGAGATATTATATCAAAGAAGGAATAATTTCTTAGAAAAAAGAAAATAATTTTATGTATACCGGTGTAACAATCTAAGTGATAAAATCAAAAGCTAAAATCATAAAATTTCTAGGTAAATTCAGTTTTGCCATATTGTCTCATCTACTCCCACTGCTACCACATGTTTATTTCAATTCATAATAAGTTTGTTTATTTAAAAAACAAACTTTGTTTCTCGTGTTATTCATGCTTTTATGTGGTATTTTTCCACTTCCTAACATGCAAAAAATAATAATTTGTAAAGTTATTTAGGGTGGGCAGCGTTGTTGTTGTTGGTGGTAGAAACAGGTGGGGGCACACCGGTACCATTTCTATCAGGAACTATGAGAAGAAAACATAAGAACAGTATGATAAGTTATTTTAGTAACAAAGTATCTTTTTTTCATGACAAAGACAAAATGTTGAACAAAATTATCAAGAGTATCAAAGTTTGATTATTTCTTTGCCAAAGTGAGAAAACAGATAAGAAAATGTGCTGCAGAGACTTCTTTGTTCTCACTAGCCGGTAAGGTTTCCAATGTGAAGAGATCACTAATCTTGTAAACAAAGATGTTTTTAAGACATTGAATGAGATGAACAAAATGGTAAAATGAACATTAGAAATAACCAAATAAACTGAAATTTGAATTTGGTTTTTAATTCATAATAATTTATTTTATTTACTGTTTTCACTGCAGTGATAGACCGATTCATCCAGAAATTCAAGTCATAGCAAAAGCTGGGTAAATATATTTCAACTCCATTTATATCTAAAATGAAGGTCAAAGACTTGCCTAGGTTATTGGCACCAAATGAAAGGGAAATCCAAAGGGAAATAGTAAAAAATACGCTTGCATTCACAGTAAAACATTTTTAAGGTGTAAGTCTATATTCAATATTCCAAGCTCTATTCTCATGGTTGTGGCATATGATGGGAGTTCAGATATATAAAAAATGTGTGTTTCTCCTATGAAACTCTTTATATTTGTCACCTTCTTTGATGTTAAAAACAACAATGGAGAGCAACAAAGCCGGACTCGACACAGCGATTTTTAAAAAGCGTGGAATTGAGTAAACTATACCAGGATACAGGACGTTTTAACAAGTCATACAGCAAAGCTTTTGGCAACATGATGATATATGCATGTCATTGTCTCTGATTGGGAGTCTGCCTCACGTTTCGGATGTGACTCCACAACTGGATTATCACGGAGAGAACAATTTTACGTTTTACAGGAAAAAACTTCTATTTATCGACTTATAAAGAATTGCTGGGAAGTGGGACTTAATTTAATTTCACAAATTAGGGAAAATTTCTTCTCACACTAATTTCTTCCCTTTAAGATAACATTAATTATTATTATTGCTGTATTTGGCAATTATCAGGTTGATTATTAGTTAAGCTTCTACCCTGTGCAAATCTAAAATCAAACTAAATTGATGAAAGTACAGACAGTGCTAACGTCAATTGGAAAAAAATATTGTTATTTTTATTTACGATCCTTCTAGCTAGGAACCTTGACTCTAAACCTTGGTGGGGGTTTCTCTACATGAGGTTTTTTTTTTCGTGGCAACAGCTTCTTTCTTTTTTGGTGGTTAATCCAGTGGCACAAATCTGTGACATATTCGGTGTAACATGGAAAAAATAAACAAATATGGGGATGAGATAATAAAAAATGATAACTTTACGATCTTACGCCAAATTAAGACGAATACCCCTAATTAGGATTCTTGTTACAGAAACACAAAACATTTTGAGCCACTATTAAAGGCAGGTTTACAGTTCTTTCGCGAATGGATCGCGCGAATAAAGTTAAAATTCACTATTGCGTGCATGTGCAGAATTTAATTTTTTTTTGTGGTCATTGGCGTACAGCAAAAAAGTTAAAAAATTTAAACTTCTTTGCCCAGTCGCAACAAATTTTTGTTATGCAGATCCATTCATTTTCCTGCTGCATGGCAATATAATATAATCATAATTTTGGACTGCCGGGCATCTAGTTTTTGAAATTTGTTGACCTGCTGGGCATGTAGACACGTCGCAAAGATAATTAACAGCAACAAAGTCAAAAGTGAACGCTTATTGATTAAAAATCTCCCAACTCCCAACTCAATTTTAGCTTACCACGACTAGACGTTAAGGTGACAGGGGTGGAGGTTTAAATTTAGCATCTAATCAACTTTCAGCGTGTCACCTTGAGTTTTGACGCCTCCCCTCCCTAAACTGAGAACAAACAAACAAAACCCAATTGGGACAAAAGACAGACTCCCGATAAGAGACAATGCGGTATTGCTTGCTGTTCTCTGCCTGCTGAGTGGCTGGGGCAACAAAAATTTAATAGATCTTTTGCAGGGACTTCATTTTAGTTAGCAATTACTGCTGATTCATGAAAAAAGAAGAAAACTTTATGATGAAGCATTAATAGAAGTAATAATTATATAGCTAGCTCCCACAAACTTTCATTGCATAATTCAAATCAATATCCGTCTCAGCTCTAAGTATATCACACGATTAAAGTGTCGATAATTGTCAATCAAAGCGTACAAGCTTATCATAAACCATATTGTCAACTTTTTGTGAATCAACTCTACTCTCAAGACGGAAGAATTGACATCAAGAGTATACTTGATTACCCAGATATGACAAGCAAGTTTAGCAAGTTGTTACAAAATGTAGCTCAGCGACTAGAGGTAGATATACAAAGATTTCTTAACATTAAAATCAAGTAAAAAAACTCTTTTTATGATGATTTGTTGGTTCACAAATAACTTATATTACGCTCAGGGTTATATCACGTATCACAGCAGGATTCTTAACATCGTTCCTTCTTGCTGTCAAAACATCGAGACAATTATGTTCTATGACTAAAAGCGATACTTTGAATTTGCCAAGTTTCTCTTTCGTTTTCAATTTTAGATTCTTCGAATTACTCTTTTTCAGAACAGGGCAGGTGTTTTTCATAAGTTCTTTTAATGAATGCATGAAAATAGAGAGTTGTTGAATGAGATAAGCTGGTCGGTTATACTTTGACTGACTGAGGCCCTCTGTTTGTCGAGAGATCTCCCTTTATTCGTCGTAGTTTTCATCACAAAAAATCAGGTGTGTTTATAAATAAGAATCAATATAAATACAAGATTGCGCAGCCATGATGGATCACTAGGAAGGAGATATTTCCAATATCTTCGGAAATACTCCTGTGCAGGTTCGTCGAAATCTTGTGAAAAAAGTTTCATTACAATAGGTACTTTTCTGGCGGAACCAAAAGATTGACAGGTGATCAATCGCCAAAAAAATAAAAAGTTGGCAATGTTACATTATGATGACGTCATAGTGAAAGGGATGACACCAGAACAAAATGTTTGATACATTCAGTCTGCAAATATTATTAAAATCAAAACTCCATTAGACCTAATAATGTTATAGGCAGCCAAGCAATATAGGTTCAAGGTTTTTGCGTAAGCATTCTCTAGTTTCTATATCCCAAGTTATTCGGTAAATCTGAGGCTGTGCAAAAAAGCAAACGGCTGTGGGAAGTTTGGACCTGGTTGGACGGGACAACTTCCCCTTATAACCACACACAAGCGCGCTGCTCGGTTTAATCGTACTGGTTTTATCTCTGCACATGCGTAATTCAATTCCAAATAAATTATAAACGAAAAGCCACGTGTGTAAACAAATCTTAGCCTGGTTAAGGCGTTCGCTTCATAACGCGAGACGAAACACTAACCAGGCGCTACTAACTAACCGGCGTCGCCACATAAACCCCTTCGAGAAATAATTTGAGAGAGGTGCGTTTCCCAGAATATTTTGAAAAGCAAATGAGAAAGCTCATTCACCGTGAAAACATGTTTCGATCGATTCTCCATTATTTGAAAACCTTCTGAACTCAAACTAATTCAGTTCCGCGCAAAAAAATTATCTTTGTAATTTGAAAGTTTTCAAAGTTTATTATGACAAGTAAACGGACTGTAAACGGAAAGTAAACGGAAAGTAAACGGACTGTAAACGGAAAGTAAACGGAAAGTAAACGGACTGGCCATTCTAGAATTGAATACATTTATTTTCGAATGTCGAACGTTTTCATAATGGTGTTGTGATCAAACTTTAAGCTCAAATATAAAGTCGTATTGATGAACAAAGGGGGAGAATAAATACAATTTCTAAATTCTTTATAATGGCCCGCACAATATATCTACTAAGTAGACAACCTCGACCATGGGTTCGAAGTTGCTAAGCAGAAATACAGTAGAATCTCTATAAAGCGGACATCTCCGTTATAATGGGCACACACTCCATGTATACGGATGGATGGAAGTAAAATCTCTATAAAGTGGACACCATTTTTATGCACCGATTGTGTCCACATATGGAGATTTCTATGAAGTTAATTCGGTGTCAAAATCAAACTGTTGTGTATTCACACCGGATTGTCGTAGCATCGTGTCAAACTTTCGACTCTTCTGGCTGGAGGTCACATAATCCTTGCGGCTTTTCGTGAAGCACAGCAAAACATTAGTGATCTTAACCGATGTGTTCATGAAACAATTATAGTTAGTAGCAACTACTAATTATTTTTTTTCTGATCTGTCATAGCCATAATTGTACGTTATTCAGGTTGTGTTATCAGTACAACAAGATATAAGTCCGTTTTATACATCTCTATAAAGGAGCTAAGTCGATAATTTATTTAAAAGAATTCAAATTTACAAAGGTCTAAAAGCAATGAAAAAAGAAAATGATAAAAATATTGGAAAAGTAGATAAAAAAAATGCTAAAACTACATACATAGATACATAAATAAATAAATTAATTAATTTATCAATCTTACAACTCTTCTGGAATGGAGACAGGGCAAAAGACTCGAAGCCTGGCTTCATCACAGGCAAAACTGTAATCTTCTACAGAATCTACGTAAATACATAAATTTCGACTACCCCTAAGAAAGAGGAAAGCCGGACGCATAATGACAAAGGACATTATGCGCTCGTAATTCTGCCCGGACTTAGTTTCAATCTGTTCTGCAAGATGCTTGTGAAAACAGAACATTAATGGCTCATCTCTCCGTTAATTGAGAATATAACAACCTCGAACCCAGAGTCTCTTGCCTTTTCGATATACGGACGGCGGCTGAGATTATAAGTGGAGTAACTGAGCCATGTTCATTGTATCTTATTTGCTTTTTTTCTCTTCTACAACAACGCGTACGTTTCCGGGCTATGCAAGTATTAAAAAAAAAAAAAAGAGGGGGGAGTCGTTTTTTAATTAAATGAATGAACGGACACCTCTGTTTTACAACCACACGAAGTGCTTTTTTTCCCGCTGCATTTTTTAACTCAAATAAAGCGTCAACCCCCGTCCATCACCAATCCACCAGGCGTTTTCTGCTATAAGGTTTATGTAACAAGATGCGATCATCACTAGTTTGCGGTGAAAAGCTTGTTATTTCTGTCTGGATTAAACAAGCTAATGGTTATGTATTGCCTCGTTCTTTCAAACAAAAAAGAGAGACTTTCAACCAAAAAGTTTAATGATCACATCTTATTAGGTTAAAAATATCATGTCTGCGGCAAATTGCCTAATACACTTTTCCCGAGTTTCTGTTTAAAGGTCGTGTTTTGACCTAGACAGTATACCAAGCCTCGTTTTTATGAATTTTATTATTTCACTAATTTCTTTACTTAATTACATAATAATTATTTATATTCGTTTTACTCCAAGTAGAATGATTAAAAGTAATTTTGAAATTGAAAACAAGGTTGGATGTACTAACTAGGTCAAAACACGGTGTTTAAACAAAAACTTGGGAAAGGTCTATACTTTGCGCTCACATTCTATTTAAATTCTATTTAAACACTGTATTATGGCCTAGTTATCACGTTCCACCTCGTTTTGATGCAATTCATTGTTTTAATGATTTTATGACTTAGTAATGGTCTCGATTATTCCAATTTCCCGTTGTGCAGTATTAAGCAATTGTAACATGGTAAGTAGCTTATTATAGGAAATTAACGCCTTACAAAATTCACGTTAATTTTAATTTTGTATATATTTTGTACATTATATCTTTTCAGGGCCTGATTATATAAAGTGGGTTGACCCGGTGCTGTCTCGTTTACAACCCGGTACTAGCTAGCTATTATATTGAAAACGTTGAAACGAGCCAAAACCAACGCGAACGTCGGCGGTTCAAATGTAAGGCGGCCTTTAAAAATATCTTAAGAACACAAGTGCACGGTTGAAATTCGATGAATGGAAACGGGGTCTTAGTTTCTCGAAGGTTTTCCGCTTCTGAAAATCCTCTTACTCTGATCTTCCCTTACACCACACACGGCCAGTCGCAACCGTGTTGGTTTCAATTAGCTCTTCTTCATTTTATTGACCTGATAACTAAGATGAATGGCAATCTTATACACTCTTTTACAACGTTTATTTTCTTCTTCAAATTCTTCTTCAAAATCTATAATGAAAAACAATAATTGATGAACATTGTGCAATTTACCAGGGACCTCGGAATCCCCAACACCCCTCCTCCTTCTTAAAAATAATTATATATTATTATGGAGTAATTATTATAGAATATATCTATATACATTTCAATATTTATATTTATATTTCATATTTTGCTTGCTTTTTTGTTTTCTTCATCTCTCAAAAGTCGTTTTGCGAAATGTTTTTAAGATAACTATGTAATATTAGAGTACCTCTTAGGGACCACTCTAAAAGAATAACCTTTCCGTAGTCTCTGTTTACACGATTTCTCTACTGATACATTATGGGAATAGTAGGAACGTTTAAAGCTGGTTTTCACTGAGCGTGTTAACACTCCAAATACACTTTTTATCATTATTTTAAAAGGGGCTACGACACGATTTAAGATTTTGTGGTGTAGGACCAAAAATCAACTTGGGGTGAGAGATTTGTGGAGGAGAGTTTAGTCATTTAAAGTAGAAAAGGAAAACATGCAAGTAACCTAATCGACACTTAAAAAGAAATATCATAACGTTGGACTCCTCCACTTTTTCTGACAGACCCTGAATATGGCCATGGCATAATAATTATGACGGACTGTAAAAAAAAGTAAACAAAAACAGCAATCACATGATTCATGTCGTAGCGCCTTTAATATTCATATTAAGCTATAACATAAATCGTGTCTTAAGCGTTAAGGTGGTTAGTAAAAGTTTTAGTGTGCGTGGCTAAAATGTGAACCAGGCCTTAGAGTGCTGCGTTTAAACAAGCTGTAAAACGTGAATGGTGACTGACACACTATAAACATTTTATTCAAAATGAATTTTAAGAAAGCGCTGAAACATGCATTAAACTTATTGTATTGGACAATGCTAGCTGCGTGCACCGTTGGTCCTGGAACAGTTGTCACGTGTGCCCGTGCAGGAGCCGAATACAAACTAAACTTGATTTGGCCGCTTATTTTTGCATCGCTATTATCCTATACGCTCCAAGAAGGTTCTGCAAGACTTACGATTGTCAGTGGTAAAAGTCTTGGACAATGTTTGCAGCTCAAATATAAACACGGTCGACAAATTTGGCGTGTTGGAGTTGTCTGCTGGCTTGCTGCTATTTCGGTGTTTTTTGGTACGTAAAAAATGATACTCCTAACAGAGATAGGTACACTCTGATAGGTTGTAAAAGTTTCTCTTTTACTTCTTTGAAATATGTTCACGTGTCTAAAGAACCTCATCCAAGTGGACCCTGCATGTTTTTATTAACATTTTGACTGAGCAATGCTTTTTCATTACGTAATTTTCGGCAATGCTACATACATTACAGCTAAAGAGATTCAATCATCTTTAGTTTGTGGTGAAAACTTGGTTTTTGCTCTCTGAAGTGGCAAAGTCATTAGCCATAACAACCAAAATATTTTATGTGATCCCGTCTTCATTAGCTTCCAGGCTCTTTTCCCGTTAAGCTGCATTTTCCGCTTTAGCGCAAAAAGATCAAGAGCACTTCAATGCCGCATGCATAATTTGAAACAAAAAATACTGGTGACTGGGTGAATTTATGCTCTCTAAGATTGCTTCTGAGTTTGGAAGTAATGTTGAATTCATTCTACTTTTCGGCGCGTTGTTTTTCTTCCTCGTGAGAGATAGAAATAGAATTCTAATGGACGAAACAGAAATTTTTAGTTTATGAAGAAGTAGCAATCTCTTGTTTACAGAAAACAGCATATTTGAATTTCTTGCCCACATTAGAAAATTGACGCTCAATGGAAATTAACTTGAGATGTAGAGGAAAGTGCGATTGAGCTTTTTGCACTGCAGCGGAAGATGCAAGCATAAGATCTGTGTGCTATTGGTCCTGAAAGCATGTGTGAACATAACTTTCTAAATCCATTTCAGGAAATACTCTATTCGAATGCAACAACTTTGCTGGTGGCATGTCGGCAATTTACTCTCTACCACCCGCTTCCAACACTCATGCATTGCGAATAAGCTGTTGCTTTGGTTACGCTATAATTGTTTTGGTGTTATTGTTTGCTGATAAAGTCCATTCATTGGGTGTTGCTTTGGGGATCGTCATGCTCGGAATGGTGGTACTGTTCCTTGTAGTTGTGATTAATCTTGGCCTGGATTTGGGGCGTTTTGGAAAAGGCTTGCTACCGATCAGTATGCCTAGTGGTTCCACCAACATCGTTCTCTCTTTAATTGGGACCACTTCAATTGGCTTCAATTTATTTCTGGGCGGAGAAATGGCGAAAGGCAAAACATTAGTTGGTGCACAATGTGGAATAGCATTCTCTACTTTCCTGGCGTTAGTAGTGTCTGTACTTATCTTAATTGTTGGAGATGGCACTCACCACGACAGCAAGGGTGTGTTTACAATCGCCAGTTTAACTGGAATTATCACTCGCCTTACAGGTAAAGTTGGTACCTGGGTTTTCGGGATTGGTTTCATCGCAGCAGCGTTAAGTTCGATGTTAACCGCGCCACTTGGTGCAGCATTAACAGCAGACAGTGTTTTCTCCATACTCAGCAGTCAACAATCTGAATACTGTGATATTGATGATGACCAAAAAGAATCCCCTCCTCCAGAAAATACGGTGATCCAATCTACATTTAATTTGAGATCTGAGAGTGTAGAATTTGCAATTACACCATCAACAACCGGTGATAGGCCGTTTCCAAAGAGGTACTACAGGGGTATAATGTTCATAATGGTGCTGATAGCTGCTTGCGCCATTGCAGCGGATGCTCCAACTGTTAAAGTTATCTTGATAGCTCAAGTAAGATATCTATCTATATATTTTGTTGTAAAATTGGGGTTTTGTCCGAAATTTGTTGTCTTTCATTAATCACATAAATCACCATTGCTTTTAGGTATTCAATGGCTGCTTACTACCCTTTTTTGCAATTTGTTTACTTCTGTGTCTTAACGATCCAGAGTTTATGAAAGCATCACCACAGAAAGGTTGGTCGAATAGCTTGCTGTTGATAGCAGTCCTGATAACGTTGTTTCTCACAGCAAATACAGTGATACAGAATCTCTTCGGTTGGATTGTCACCAACCAACATACATCTCAACAAAATTTCGATATCATCAAATTCTCTATCGCGGCTGTTGTTAGCATGACTCTATTGACAATAGTGCTGACTATCACTGATTTGGGAAGAAGCGTCAAAAACAGTTTTAAAACAGGTTCCCAGTAGGCACATGCATGACGTCGCTTCAACATCCGAACAACGTTGTAAAGATGTCCATATAACATTCAAACGACATCAATAAAATGAGGATGTTTAGGATTTCTGATAAGTTATAAAATCAAAGTAAGGAAATGTTTCAAGGGCAACTTATTTCTCCAAATTAGAAAAATGGCATTACAACAAGAGTTTTGATCAATATCATCTCAACTTACATAGAACAAAACACCCTGCCTGAATTTCTTAAATGAATCAATGATCTACAAGTGCAGATGACTCGCGTTACCTTACTGGCACTCTTGGGCCGGCCTAAAAAGAGCAAATATAAGGTAAAACAAGTCAACCGTACTCGGAGATAATGTCTTAGATTAAGCTTAGATTTAAGTTAGATTTAAGGTTATATTTCAAGGCAACTTATGTGTGATAGTTTGATATGAAAGATGCGATATAAAGATGAATTATCACAGCAGTATAGATATATAGAATAGATATATCACATCTTAATGGAAAACGTGTTGACTCACAGCTGTGACGGGTCATCTATTATTTTGCCCGCATTATGAAATCCAGTTGAAAGAGAGTCTTTTAATTCTCAAAGATAACCCTGTTTTCAATAAAACTGTCAGTTCTGCGCCCCTGTTTCTTTTTTTCTAATCGCCTTAAGGGGGTAACAACTTTACCTCACACAAAAAATTCGAAGCAAATTGTACTTTTCTTACCACTTGTGACTTTAAAATTCGTTCAACAGTCAAACTGAAATGGTTGTTTACATAAAATATATTCTAAAGAAATAAAAGCAGTACAGCCATATACACAATATATGTTAAAGCCAGCGTTTTCCTTCTCCTTTTTAATTCACTTTTATAGCCGGAGTACCGCAATAGAACTTGTCCATTAAAGCTTAGAGGTTGGAGCAGGGGCTAGTGTTCAGTGAAGTAGCGTGTGTGGTATAGCCACACCGTTTTTAAAACTTTCTATTGATTTCTGTTGTTTTTTCTGTAATTTAGTTTTTGTTTTTCATCTGTTTACTAGTTTTGCATAAAGGTTCTGGCAACAGATAGCTTGTATTCAACCCAATGCTTGCCAGCAAAGCAAAGTGTTGTCTTTCGATCTTGTCTAACTGTTTATCATAGCAAGCTTAGTAATACACACACTGTGGATGGATGGAACGTTAAAATGTTTTCATTAATAAAACATGTATTTTAAGACCAAAATCGTGAGTTTAGTTTCATAATGATTTATTTCACAATGATTAAAAGTGGGGACATGTGAATGATGTTTTCCACACGACGATAACAAGTATTAATGCCCCTTTAAGGTATATAACTTAAGTGACGACTTATAGCATTAAAGGGGCTACGACATGAATCACGTGATTTCTGTGTTTTTGTTTACTTTTTCCTCGGCGGCCGTAGTGTTATCGTATTTCAAAATACTCATCGAATCTGCAGACTAGCTGGGGGAACCAATTTGAACGTGCTTGCGAGCTAGCGAAAAGAACAAGTAAGTTGGTAAAGGTTAATTTATTAAAGAAAGCAATATAAATAATAATAGCTATGATTATCCAAGTTATAGCCGATCCAAATGTCGTGTCTGCTAATTCTTGATCTGGTCTGCAAATTTCTTGGTCTGGTCTGCAAATTT
Source organism: Turritopsis rubra (assembly GCA_039566895.2). NCBI lineage: Eukaryota > Metazoa > Cnidaria > Hydrozoa > Anthoathecata > Oceaniidae > Turritopsis > Turritopsis rubra. The sequence continues at coordinate 12,355,312 of CM077628.1, forward strand.
TACCCTTGCTCAATGATCGTGAAGAAGAAGAAGTGGCTTGTTTTGATGATCGTGTTGCAGATGAATTTAGAAGTTTTCGTAGCTCCAAGGCCTTATTTAATTTTGTTTTTAGCAGGCAAGACGAGATGAAAATGCAGAAGTTATACAAAAAATGAAGGATGGTTGGTGTTTCAGAGCTGTTAAAGATTTTTCAGGACGTTTGAAAATTTTTGAATTTTTTGTACAACATGGCGTGTGGATTGGGTAAGTAGCTCGTGTCGTATGTCATATAATACGCGTTAGGGTCAGAGGGTTAGGGTTTGTTAGGGTTAAGGTTAGGTAGGGTAAGGGTAAGGGTTAGGGTTAGAGTTCGCCGCGTATTGTATGACAAACGACATGAGCTATTTGCCGAGGATTGTTAAAATGAGTAACAATTTGTATTATTATTTGTTATGAAAAATAAAAATTCGGCTGTTTACATAGATATCAGAGGCTCTTCATCAACAGTGGTTAATGTACGGATGGTGTACTACAAAATATTTAAAGCAATCTAATTATTGTGAGTGACTCTTCGTTCTGTTTCCCAGATATACCCTATTGACATTGATAGCCATACATACGTCCAATATCGCAAAAATTATAAATACGATTATCTTCGTGATTATACGCTTTATTGGTAATATTATTTGCCATTTTTATTGCAATTCATTGCAAATATACATAAATATTAGTATTTACTGGAAGCAAAGTGACTTTGCTGGAATCTCCAACGTCTAAGTAAGAGAAAATTCTCCATTATTCAAAAAAACCCACCCACCCAGTCTCTTCTTCACAATAAGTAAGAATGTGAAACATTATTAAACTTCATTTAAAAAATCTGTTGATTTTTTGGCAAAAACAAAACAAAAATCATGACTGGATAAGCGTACACAGCAGAAGCTCAGCAAAGCAGGAATAAGATTTTTTCTCCAAGTCTCCATTTTCTTCGGTCGCTCATCATATAATATCCACCAAACGTTTTTCTTTTCATTGTTATTTCATTTTTGTCTTTTCTCTCTCCATCCACTAAGGCTATATGTAACTTTATAAAGGTAACCCTCATCCTTCAATTAGAATCGCGGAGTATTATTTTATACATTTCGCAATGTTCCAAAAATCATCAGTATTAATGAATATTAATGTTTTTTTCGACAAATTTAAACACATGCATTAATTATTTGAAAAAAGTACACTTAACATTTTTACCACCATTCACTACGAAAGCTCTGAACTCGCACACTGACCAATAAATCCGTACATTGGACAAAGAAGGTCCGATTTAACACAACATACGGTTATGTCAGAGCACCGTTAAGAAGTTGTTCCATTACGTAAAGGCAGTCTTTTCTTCTAAGTTGGTCCCTAAAATTAGAAAAATGGATATCTTTAAAATTTCAAGGGTACCGATATTTTGCGATTATAGAATTTCACAACTTTTTGTGAGTACCTAATTTCGCGATTTTTCTTAAATGTGCTAAATTTCCGAAATGGATATTACTTTTTAGGTATATGGTAGCAAAATGATCTCTCAATGGTGGAATATATACCTCAAAGGAGGTATTCTTTCTTATATCTCCAAATCTCAAATTTCCGAGAAACAAAAAAATCACTGAATTGATGGATATATACGTTAATTGAGGAATCCCTCGTTCTATTACAGTTCTTGCAATTGGAACGCATAAATACAGAGACTGCTTTGTGAATGTAGTTAATTTACTGCTTGCAATTTGCCTGAACAATATCAAGTCTTTGTTAATTTTTCAACATACACTGACAATTTTAGGAGAGTCAGTGTGAGAACCTTACGAGAGTCATTTCAGAGTGCCTGTGGCGACACCTTTTGCGAGTCATTTTGACTCCCCCCTACGAGTATCTTTTTTTTTACTCTCTTAAGCTTCTCATTGACATAAATGACTCCCTTTCGGGTGTCAAAAGTGGTGATATTTGTGCCTCTCCATAGGGAGTCATTTGGACATGACTGTCTTACGATTCTCATTTCATGACTCCAGTCAAATAAGCGTCATTTTTTGATCACCTTTAGAGTTTCAATCGGCTATGACTCCTTTCGGAGCATTATGCTCTGATATCAAATGACGCCCTTTCAGGCATAATGTTATTTAATGACTCCCATTCCAGTATCATTATATGGGGGTCATCTTACTGATCTTGTTCCCGTATTTCATGGTGAATGAATAAGAAAATGAACAAGAAAAAAATGCCATTTACTTGAATCATATATCGATGTTTTCACATAAATACTAAGAATATAACATATAATAAAGTTTAGCAAAACGCAAATAACTAATATACAAACTTATCAGAATATTTTATAAAATTTCTGAACAATAAATATTTTTTGTGGTTTACGCATTTTTAATTTCCATAATGTATGTAACTGTAGGATTTTCAATGTGCATATATGATTCTGTGAGCGTTTTACTTGTGGTGTCGAGTTTGTATTTAACTGCTCGTTGTTGATGATGTTCATATAAAATATTATTGACATTTTTCCAAAGGGGAAAACATATCTGTTTATCATATACTCATGACAAACATATTCCCTTTTTCTGTCGCACGTTGTCTACCGCTAATATGAAGTCTCGGACCACTTTTTGTGATCTATGACGAGTATTGAAGTAACACGAGCACGTTAAAAGCAAAAACGCAGTAAAATTAAATGCTACCAGGCTCGATGCATTTAATTTATTGAGCGCTAAGAATAAGAACTGGAATTTAAAGCCATGCTAATCCTTGAACGCCCATAAAAATCTTTGAACGCACATGCTCATCTTTGAACGCACATACCAATCTTGAACGTGCATACTTATCCCTGAACGTTTCTTCATTTGACTCCTTGACGAGCATCCAAATGACTCCCTTTTAAAGTCAATTAACTTTTAATACTGAGGATAATCTTCGAGAGTCAAATTGACTCCCTTTAAAGGAGTCAATTTTATGAAAATAAAATTGACACCCTTTAAACCAAGAATGACTCCCTCAAGGGCGTCAATATATGAGGTTATTTACTCCCTTAGGTTATCATTGGTCAATTACTCCCTATTGAGAGTCGCAATGACTTCCTTAAAACTTTCAGTGTAAGCTAAAATCCAAATATTTGATTGGTTTGAATTTCTGTGTTAACAGGCGAAAGGATAGTTACAGAAATTCAACTTCTTCACCGTTTGTCAGCAACCAGAAAAACTTTCTAATTTACACATGCGTAAAAGTGAATTCTCTTTTTTTTTGTAATTGCGATCCATTCCCAAGAACTATTAACCCACCTATATTTTATGGTTATCCATTTTTACAGATACAAATTCCACATTTTACAGGATTTTGTTTTTGCTGATGAGGATATTACAGGATATTAAAAGTGTGACTCACACATATATTTCTTCTTTATCCACACTTAGCGAAATCCTTCTGAAGATTTTTGAAACTTTATCAAACGTTATCAAACCTAATCAGACCTAATTAGATCTTATCAGAACATTTATAAGACATTTAGCCCTAACCCAAAATGATTTCCATTGGTCAATTTCGCATAGCTATCGGAAACTTTTACGGATCGGTTCAGCTGAGACTGTGATGTATTTATAGAAATATGATCATAGGTTCTCGGTTGCATAGAAACGGTGTGTCCCGGTTGATAAAAACAGCACGTTTTTGCACAGTTTGTCTTTATTTCGCCATAATCCTTTTGAGTTCTGGTAATATTGAAAGTAATCCGGGACCAGCTATTCCAAGGAAAATTGTTCGTGGGTCATTTCACCAGGGTCATGCCATGTTTGGTGATGCTGCAGAAAGGCAATGCATGTGCAATGCTTTAATGGTCATTTGTTATTCTAAGGTAAAATCTCCTTGCAACTGGGGACAATGGAATATCGATAGGATATTATTGCTTGACAATGAAACTTATACAAACATGGGGTTTGCAAATGAGTATGTAGGCAACTGTGTCAACTGTGTCAACTGTGTCTTTGTAATAAAGAAGTCAAATATTCTTGACATTCCCTGATGATTACAATAGCGGCATTCTAATCTTCTTATACTAATACGCAATCTTGCTTTTTTCTTACCTAACTTTTAAAGAAAGAACGTTAGGTAAAATTTCTCGGAAAGTTCGTCAATGGATGTCGGGTTTTTCCGTATTAGTATAGGGGGAATCTCCCATTAGGGGAATCTCTAGCTCCATCTTACGGGTTTTGATTACTTCGTGGAGTGCTATGCTATAAGGAAGACAACACAAAGTCGCCCGGAGGAGAAGGCAATGCAATGTTTTTTGCGTTCGAAAGTTCATCAAATTTTCTCAACGTTCATTTTTTTAAACGAGAAATGAAAACGCTGCGTGTTAATTTTTTTTTTTTTTAATTTTTTTATTCAACGCTTTAGGTTCAGTAATAAAGAATAACAACATTGATCGGTATCAGTAATTATTCTATCCGACGAGATAGTCGATGTAGACCTGTTATGCGTTATCAGTTCATCATTTTCTACCGATGTCTATTTTTTTGATTTGTTTGAACATAGCTTTTTCGTATCAGTTAGTTTTGACTACTATGCCGAAATGTGTGGCTAGCAGTTTATTTGGTATTTCATTGTAGTGTGTGGATTGTTATTATTAATGTAAACGTCGGTAGCAAGATCATTATTATACTGTTTTGATAGTATTTGAATGATATCTTTTTTTTTAGATTATAAAATTGAATAATATAAATGATTGTAATGCAAGAAGAGAATGATCTCATACATATTTACATGGTTTTTGTATACTGATGCATAAATGGAGTTTTGCGTTTTGAACATTTCCACAACGGATCGACGATATCTTGGTAACGGTTCGTCGTACACAGACGATCCCATACATTTTCTTGATCAGCATTTCGAGTTCTATAACGTGGTTATTCTTTTGGATTGTGAGATTTTATTTTCGGTCACCTCTATAATGATAGGAAAATCACGGGATGGCGGTAACTCATAAGAAAAGTGAACCGGTAAAATGTTTTTACCCGGGATACTAGTCTATATACTAATAGCGAGTGTGCATAACATTTTTAGTTTAGTCAGTGTGAATAAAAGGACTGGGAACGAAATGTTTGTATGGACTGTTATATAGTGACATTTTAGATCGTGCGTAACTGAGTTGCGAGTATAATAGCGATTAGTATTATAGGAGTAGCGCGACGTCAGTGGGCACATTGCATTGCACACTAAATAGAACGCGATATTTAAGGGCAAATATCTCGAGAACCATTGGGAATAACTGACAATTTGGGCGCGCGATATTGGCGGTGGGGTGTCGAAACATTTGGGTCTAAAACTTTTTTGGGACGGTGGGGTGTTGAAACATTTGGGTCTAAAACTTTTTGGGGTCATCAGAATCTTTGATCGACGATATCTCCGTAACGGTAAGTCGTACACAGGCGATCCCATACATTTTCTTGATCAGCTTTTCGAGCTCTACAACTCAGTGGTACCTATGTTTTGTCACCCTAATATTGGAAAAGAGGAAGAGCACGGGTGTTGGGTGTAGTGACTCATGGGGAAAATGAACATGTAAAAAAGTTTTAGCAGGGATACTTTTGTATGATGTGATATAACAAAGGCAGAAGAATTTAATACTTTCTATACAAATGTAGGTCATAATCTAGCAGATTAAAATTGCCAAAACAAACACAACTTTGAAGAATACCTGAAGGGAAATCACTCAATACTAAGAGCTGACGAAGTTACGTTTCATGAAAAAGTTGCATTCAATAACCTTAGCAGAGTAAGCAAGCATAATTGGTTGGAATTGATGAGATTACAAGGTGGTAATCAAAATACCATTGTACCAGAATATTTCAAAGATGCTCTAATGATAGAACTCCAACACTGTTTGATCATCAGATATTGCTTTGAAAACTTGAGAGCTTTATGGGATTATAAATAATACAATATTCTAAAAAATTATCGAACCGAAAACAGCATGTAACTTATTCTAACAAAAGTCTCTCCATAAACATAATCTGTGGTGCACCGCAGGGCTCAATATTACTGTTTTTAATTTACGTCAACGACTTTGCGAATTTCTCATTAAAGCTTAATAAACTAGGTTCCTTTCAAATTCCGAATCTTTTTAATGAAAATGAATGAAGACATGCTTGCATAAGTTACAATTCAGGAAAACAAATTATCATTAAAAATGTTAAAAAGTCTAAATTTTCGCTTTTTCATTCATCTAGAAAAAAACGTCATATTCCAAATAATCTTCCAAACTTATCAACAGAGAGCCGTTCGTCCTGACTCTTCTTTTCCTCTGCTGGATATTTCTTATGCTGACATTTTTTATTGCAGAGAGAAAAAAGAAAAGTTCTCTTCAATCGCTTTTAAAACATTTAAAATGTGAAATGTAAAAATGTAAAAACCTGTAAAAAGTTTTTACCCGGGATACTAGTCTATATACTAATAGCGAGTTGTGCATACCACTTTTATTTTAGAGAGTGATACATTTAGAAAAATTTCACGGTCATTTTCTCACGGGGAGCGTGTAAAACCACGCTGCTGCGAGAAGCGTTTTTTCAGTATTAGTATATTAGCAAATGACGCGACGTGAATTTTTTGGCACGGGGGACATTGCATTGCGCCCCCAATGGAACACGACGTTTAGGGGCAAATATCTCGAGAACCAATAGGAATAACTGACGTTTTCGGGGTCCGAGATATTGGTGATGGAGTGACGAAAAAAAATAATTGGGTTTTAAACTTTTTGGATGTGACGTCATTAGAATCTTTGATCGACGATATCTCCGTAACGGCACGTCGTACACAGACGATCCCATACATTTTTTTGATCAGTTTCTCGAGCTCTATGGGATGGTACTGTTAATCCTTTTGGATTGCGTGATTTTATTTTTTGACACCCTCATATTTTAAAAGACGAAGAACACGGGTGGTGGGTGCAGTAACTCATGAGGAAAATGAACCTATAAAAATTTTTTACCCGGGATATTAGTCTATATACCAATAGCGAGTGTGCATCCCACTTATTTTAGAGGATGATACATTTTAAGAAATTTCACGGTCATTTTCTCACGAGGAGCGCGTAAAACCATGATGCTGCGAGAAGCGTTTTTCAGTATTAGTATATTAGTAGTAGCAAATGACGAGATATGAATCGTACTGACTAAACAACTGAACCACCTGAGACGATCTGAACCGAGATGAGCTGAGACGAGTTGAATCCACTACGGAGAAAAAAACCCAACCCCGTCCTTTTGGCTGCAGGATACCATCTTCTCGATAATTCCAACATTTTTTGTATATACACACACTCACATGGTAGCATTGCGTGTAAAAACAATTTATGGAGAAAAACTAAATCTTGCTTTTTTCTTACCTAACTTTGAAAGAAAGAACTTTAGGAAAATTTTCTCGGGAAGTTCGTCAATGGATGTTTATTTTTTCCGTATTAGTATAAGCCACTCCGGCTTAGTGCTTATAATTGTTTTATGACATAAAATACGTTAGGGAAAACATGATATAGCATTTCAGGCGGAGACTTCGAATTACAATCGAACGTAGCAGCTATTGACAACGAATGAAAAATAGTCGTTTAAAGAAAAAAACAAAGCGTTTGTTTACATTTTTTAAGACGAGGTAATAATAGGAAACATGCATAAAAAAGACAAATTTTTATTACGAAGAATAGTTTTATACATATTTACGACTTATATGTAATGTTGAAGTTTTAAGACGTATCAAACGGCATTTTATCCGGTTTCAGTTTGTTTTTTCAAATCGGGTATACGCGAGGTAGAATGCAAAGTGTATCTTGCTCGTCGACTGGACAAAAAAAATAGCCTCTATAAGTACGAACAACTAAAAACCAGTCTAAAAGAATTAGACTTTGATTATTTATCCGTACCGGTAGTACTCAATGTTCCTCGATACAGAGCTTAGGGTTCTAGGCTAAGCATTCATCAAAGTGACCTCACCACGTGTGTATCTAACCGTGTATCTGGTGGAACTTTTGGACATTTCTGGAATTTAGTATATTGCTTTTGCCGTCGCTTCGTTCGGTCCGTGCAAAAAGCATTGAGAATCTTTTCTTCAAAGGTGGTATAGACCAATTGCCAATAGACAAAATGCTTACCGATATGTTTAAGCAGCCAGCCAGCAGTTGATGAAACATCCTACATGCTTTTACAGTACTTATTCTGCATTTTCTACACTAATGGCAGTTATTACTGCGTCATCACTTTCGCTTTTTTTGAAATACGACTGTAAATAGAATGTTTTACTTTAAAAAAATGTTTATACTTAAAAAGAAATGCTTCTCCTCGAATAACTCAAGATATTGGCCCTTCAACTTGAAATCCACGTTTCAAGAACTTGCTGTTCGTTACTTCCTTCTGTTTTAACATGCAATAATACTGAGACACTTGTCTGAACAATGTCAGTTTCTAACATAGAAAAAGAATAATAGGACTAAAGTCCAGGTCACAGAAGCCGGGTGGTCCTGGGATCTCCGCGGATGGATTCGCTTTCCAGTTCCTGTGACGGTAAATTATGCCCTTGAGCATCTCGGTCCGGTCAAAATCAATTTCCAGCGTAGAAATTCTTTTGGGATGATGAGAAATTTGCGAACCAGATTTAAGACTTTACCAACGTAAAAGAAGAAGAGGTTTACCGAATATGAGCCTCCGGCGGACAAATAATTAAATTGTGATTAACTTCAACAACAATAAGCGATGTTTCCGGCGGACGGCTTTGAAATTAGGAGTACATTTATGACCGCGATCCTCCCTGATATATTTGTCTAATATCACAATTCCATGATGCAAAACGTTTCACCGACAACAGTTCGCTGTAGTGTACACACCAAGAAAAGACATTAATTTTTGTCCCGGATTTCTCAAGGCTGCGCTTATATGCCTGGGGGATATTTAGCTCGCCTTCAGCCGGTTTTCCACTAGGCGAAATATTCTGCTTGCAGTCTAGTTTTTTTTTTTTAATAACAAGCCAATCAAATGGTTCAATTAGTGATCACGTGGAGAAACCAACAACTGTTCTGCGCTGAATATTCCGTCTAGTGAAAAACCGGCTTTTAGTTCACTTTTGAAGAGTTTATTATAAAATTTATTTGTTATTCATTAATAATCCGGCAGCCGAAAGGACAAGGTTGATTTTTTTCTCCGTGGTGGATTCAACTCGTCTCAGCTCGTCTCTTGGTGGTTTCAGTTCGTCTCAGCTCGTCTCAGGTGTTTCCGTTGTTTAGTCAGTACGTATATAAAAAGCAGAAGACTCAAAGCCCGTAAAACTCGTAAACCAGTATATAATAAGCAACTAAGAAATATAAGATCAAGACTGACTGACTGACTGACTGACTGACACGGGGAAATTAAAGATAATCATTATACGTTTGTACCCAGTTATTATATACAGTTCACAATCTGAAGAATGCTAAATATATGACAATCTATATACTGTTCATGTAATATTTATTAACCGTTTGCGTATGACCAAGCTTAACATATCTTTAAATTTATCAGCGACAAAGAACATTATGATTCGATATTCTTTCTAGCATCTCTAATACGCAAGTTTAGATATGAAATTAATTTACGGAAATCAACGAAATAAATATTAGTTATCGCACACACGGCACTGTCGCAATTGCAATTAGGACAATATTTTTCTCATTGGTAACAGTTCTATCAGAACTGAAGAGACTCTACTGGGTAAACATTAATAATAATGAAGATTTACTTTACGGATTAACCAATCAGGATGGAGATATTTTTTGAACTAATGATAAGTATAAATATTTAAAACAAAAAAAAATTGATAACAAATTGGGATCCTAAGGAAGATTGCAATTGATTACATGCCTTTTCCATATCGTTCCCCCTTTGAATTTTTTTCAGAGAAAATGCTTATACAGAACATGTCTTTTCCCATATTTAATGTCTATTTGATCATAATGATTTGATCAAATAACTTTTGATTTTAATCTTAATTTCATCTTAATTAAATTATGCAAATTATGCAAAGCCAATCATCGTTAAATCTTAATAAAATTTCGATCAATCAAGAGCCGATTTGAGGTAAAGGTGCAGCGAAACAGAAAAGGCTCTATCACATGCCTTACATAAAACTGTGTTTGAACGGTTAAATATACTATTTGAGGAAGATTTTTTATTTGGATTTAAAATCAAGATAAAATTCACAGTGAATTATAATCTTTCAACCAAATAAATCAAAAAATAAACAATTTCTATAAAAGAAAATTCAATCACCAAAAATTCCCGAAAGATTGAAACAGAAAAGTTGTATTTGATTTTATTTCCCAATACGGCAACTACAACCTTTTTTCATCCACTCACAAATAGCATTAAGACGACGTTTGCAAGCGAGGTATACTAAACACTTCGCAAAACACTTCAGCTTGCCTTTTCGTATAAACAAAGGGTCTTTACTCATGATATCTTCAACGTTAACTTCATCTAAATTATAAAAATTTAAAATATAAAAACTGTAAATCAAGATTATTTGGAATTTTTTATGCAGTGTATTTTAGAATATCAGCGCAAGTCTTACCTTCCTCGTTATCATTGTCGTCCAAACTTTGCAATAATTCATCTTCAAAATTTTTTAACGTGTCTTTTTCTCTCATCAACTCTAAGATGCATGAAAATTAAATATCTTAACTAATATTAGTTCTATATATTGAAAGAGATAAAAGGAGAAGACTCTGCTGAGAAACTTAATATCAATTTTTACCTGTACCACTCACCATCATACCAGCAACAAGACAGAAAAGAAATACGAGAGTCTTCATTTTGATTTGAATCGCTTATAATTAATAATAAAGTTTATAATTGATAACTGGTTTGGATTACTGTCCACAGCTAACTGTTGACAGATAATGAAACACACAGCTTTTTATACCCAACAGAAATATTGCAACAGAATGTCTTTGCTATCGTTTGTGGTGCAAGTAGCAATTAAACGTAAATAACCAGGAAGTAGACTTCTAGCTTCATTGGTAATGCTGACAGCGTTTTTGCTGTTAGATGTATATACGTAGATATGCCAAAGGAAGTGAATCTTCAAAAAGATAAGGATAAACCACGAACAAAACTTATCAAATATGAAAACTTCAACTTCAAATCCATACAATGGGAACAAGGTAATACAAAACATTTTTGTCCTGTTAGGCAAACTTCCAATCAATACCATTCAATAATCGCCAAAATTAATAAGCATGCCTTCGGAAACTTCCTTTTTGTAATTCGAACATTTTTTTTCGATTTTCTTTTTTTTTTTTAATTTTTCCATTATCATCAGGTTTGAGTATAGTATGCATCTGAGTAAAATAAAAGTAAAGTCAGCGGTGAGCAATTGTAAACTGTATCATACTCATTGTACATACAGCTGTTCAATAACTGTCCTTCCTGAAAGCACATTTCGTGACAAGATGTAAGTTTAAAATCGAGAGTTTTAAGTAGTTAGGATTTCATCCGTTTTGGTTGAGTTTGCCGATTTGGAACTAGTTAATTGACACACCGCCCGCTGCGTATAGCACATTGCTTCAACTATCACAAATGACAGCCCCCCTAATAATTAAATGGCTGGAAACGTCCTGATGCTTAAGCGCATTTGCTTGGATAATCAAAATACTACATGGTAAAGACTTGAATATGGGCTTTAGATGCCGCAAAAAGCAGTATTGGACATTATTACCCGCCTAGCAGAGCTGTAATCGATACAAAAAATTTGCGCGATCCTATTGGTCAATTATGCTTAAATGTGACGTCACTCTGGTCTATACTCCCCGGTACAGCCCGCTGAAGTTTCATGGCACCAATATTTTTATAAAAACGAGGCATGAATGTAAACTAACACGGAAAAACATAGGTAGATAGATAGATAGAAAAAACATTCTAGGAACAAATAATAAGTGAAACAGTTAAGGAACTCATTGCATTGTATTTTTTCTATTTTTAATAACAAATCGAATGTCACACAAAATTGAGAAAAAATGTTTGTTTACAACAATTTTTTTGTATACGAAGCGAAGTAATTTCGAAGAATCAAACTCAAACTCGGATAATAACCCATATACCAACTGTTTATTTTGGGACATAACCATCGAATTTTGACTTCCGTCACGTACTGCCCTCGCAAGCTCGGCTTTTACATTGACGTCAGTCAATATTCTCTGTTAATGCCTTCATAACCAGTTAGTATAGGGCTAATGCACCATCGCGATACCAAGGTTTCAAATTCAAATTGCCTGTAAAAGATTTAAAGTAATTAATGTTTGTAACCAAAACTACAATCAATTTAAGCCACTAAAATTTATAATTGATTTTCATTTAAACTATATATTACGCTTTGTTACTATTAATATAATGACATGTATTTACATTACGTGTTTACAAACATGATAAAAAATTTGATGATTTTATATAAAAAAAAGTTATATTTGGGACATGGAACTTCGAACTAATATATTTCTTGCTAAAATCTAAACTTCACCTCTATCTAGCCAAACCAAACACATTGCAGGAAACTTGGGTCAGTCAAAATTATGTTAGATAAAACATTTTTTACTTTGTTTTCTTCATAAAGAAAGAAACTTGAAGGATATTGTAACCATACTTACACCCACATGATTAATTACTTCCTCTAACATTTTTAAGTTGATACATATAGCAGCAAAAACGCTGTCAGCTTTGCAGTTTGAAGGTTACTTCCTGTTAATTTACATTTAATGGATTACATTTCTCGTTGATTTCTTTTCGGGAATTAATCAACAAATACATCAACACTTACGTAAGATTTGAGGAAGTGGGAAATTACTTTCCTAGTTAATATTAGATTTTTGACCATATTCGCCACAAACGATTCCAAACACATTCTTCTGCAATTTTTCTGTTGGGTATAAAAAGCTGAGTGTTTGCCAATCTGTCAGCAGTTACCTGTGGACAGCAATCCAATCCAGTTTTCAAGTATCAACTTTATTATATTATATTACAAACGATCCAAATCAAAATGAAGACTCTCGCATTTCTTTTCTGTCTCATTGCTGGTATGATGGTGAATGGTGCAGGTAGGAATTGATATTATGTATCTCAGCAGTCGTTTTTCTTTTATCTTTTCAATACAATTAACTTATTTCAGTTAAGGTATATTATTTTCATGCATCTTATAGTTGATGAGAGAAAAGATAACTTACGAAATTTTGAAAAGGAACTGTTGAGAAGTTTGGACGACGATGATAACGACGAGAAAGGTAAGAGTTGCGCTGATATTATTGTAACTTATCAAGAAACGTTTGTCAATCTTAGAAGAATTTGGTGTTAATTTATTTAAGTTAATTTATTTATTGGTGTTAGTTAATTTATATAAGGTACCTGAAAAATTTGTAAAAGGAATAAATCATTACTACACGGTGTTTATAATGCATTCTCCTGTGACAAAAAAGATAATGTTCTCTGGAAGATTCAATCTGTGGAATTTTGACGGCCCTTCTTAAACTTCTGGGTGTATGATATTCGGTACGATATTTGAAGAAGAGATTTTTAGATTTTTAAGGAAATTTAACCGACATTCAGCCTTTTCTAAATTTTAAAAATCTAAATGATCTGGATTTGCATTTTTTATGTTTAAAGATTTTATAATTTAGATGAAGATAACATTCAAGATATCATAAGAAGAGACCCTTTGTTGATACGAAAAGGCAAGCTGAAGTGTATTGCGAAGTGTATAATATACTTCGCCTGCAAACGTCGTCTTAATGCTATTTGTGAGTGGTTGAAAAAAGGTTGTAGTTGCCGTATTGGGAAGTAAAATCAAACACAACTTTTCTGTTTCAATCTTTCGGGAATTTTTGGTGATTGAATTTGTATTTTTTATTTTTAATAAAATCTTTCAAATAAATCTTTAGTTTTTGCCTTTTATACGGTTTATATCCAACTATGAATTGTATGTAGATTCTAAGATCAAATTAAATATCTACATGACAGAAAATATGGCTTAAGAAGTGTTTTTAACCGTTCATCTGAATTTCTATGTAAAACATGTGATGACGCATTTGGTGTTTCGCTACAGTTTTTCTTCAAATCCATTTCTGATTGGTCGAAATACTGTTAAGACACCACTACTTCAATTTAAAATATATTTAAGAGCTTTTAATTGATCACATTAGATACGTTATCATACGTCCATAGACATTGAATATGTGAAAAGACATACAAGCTTTTGTACAAGCATTTTCTACCAGTTTGCCTATTGGTTAGAACATGGTCAAAAGACCACATTTTTGACCACGCGTGTGACAAATTTCCTAAATGCACAAAAGCTAATGAAGCCAAAATACCTTATAATCAACTTCATTTGCTTTGAAAAATATTTCCACGGCCATCTTTTTAATGTTTTCACATTTAAAGGAGAATTAACGGTAAAACATTAACTTTGTTTAAAATTACTCCTTATCTATAAGTAAATCAACGTACATAAATACAAATTCATAAAACGCTTTAATTAGCTCATAAATAAGCTGGCTCACTTAGCCGAGATCTCACTGACATTAGGAAATCTTCATAAAATGTATAGATATAAAATAAATCCTGTTCATATGAAAAGCGGGTCAGCCCACTTAAGGGAGATCCCACATGTTTCTACCAGGCGGGTATGGATTGTTTAATTTTTAATTTTTAAAACAATAAGACAATTAGTTATTTTATCATTGTCATCGTTTAGTAAAACGGCAAATGTGCAAAAACTCCAAGTCCAGTTAACCCCGACCTGGTTAAACCAGCTTTCTTCATATGAAATAATTGTGAGATGAAATATGTCCCAGCAAAAGTAAGTTTTGAGCTATCTGGGAGAGAATAATGCACAGTGTAATGGAACTGGGTGCTGCTTTTTATTGACTGACATTTCCTCAAAAGTTTAAAGCAGGGGAAATTTACTAAGATACTTGTTTTGAAGAAAATCTGAGGTTTTCACTTGAAGTTTTGGATAATTTCTTCCAAACAGCGATTTCGAATGTAAGGCTTGACAAGCAACATTCGACATTCCGGATAATGTGTTATACCACGTCTTGAACTTTCTTCACAGAATATATGTCCCTCAGTACACTGAAACATTTTCAGCGGCACGTTCGGGACGCCAAAGCAGATGGGACATTCTAAACTTGCGTCGTACGCCGAGTCTATTAGTAAAGATTTTAATCCATCGATTTGGTGGGGTATATCATCGATTTCTCACTGAAGAGATGTAAATTTAGTTTGAAATTCCTGGAGTTCACCAAAATTTATATTTAAAAGAATTTCCAGCTGCTTTATGTCGGTGTGGCAAGATTCCTCGTTATATGTTTAAGGAGGGGCTGGTGGTGCAGAAGGCTCAACCTCAACACAAGCTGTAGGTGGCACCCCATTACTAAGAAGTGCTTTCATCTCATTGGAATTCTTTTTTACCAATTGGATAGGTGTCGACGCCTTCTTTATCTTCATTTATGGCTTTTCAAAATAATGTATTTATTAAACGCCCGAAGTACTGTATAAGTGTTGACAAATTAATTGGGTATTAAATGATTTGACCATTCTATCCTCGTTCCATGGGTATTGCTCTTTATAAACGTTTCCCATGCCCTGTTGAGTTACTAAAGTGTCGTAGTTTTAGCGGATTTACAGCTGGTTGAGGAGGGATAGAAAGGATTAAAATACCCCTCCTTTGCCTTAAAAATTTACTAAAAACATTTTCTGGTAAATTTTAATTAGAACATTCTTTATGGCAAATTTGAAATTTCCAATTCATCTTGTAAAATTTAATCCTGCACATTTGCTTTATAGAAACTCGATCATTAACAGATCATGTAATAATTAAAACAGTCTTAGCGGCCGCTTTTGATAGTAAATAGTAGAGGTCTTCAAGCTCACCATAGAGAGTCATCATAATTTAATCAAAATACTCCTCTCATGAGCGTTTCTGTTGACAAAATTGCGAAGTATTGGCCATGCATGCAGTTTAAAGTTTAATATAATCATTAAATTGATGTTCGAAAGTGGTTTCCCTGGTTCTGGAACTAATATTTTGAAAAGTCATAAATGACTCACTGGAAATGATTTACAATGATGAAATGAAATGAATATGTGTTTTTCTTGAATTCTCCAACAAGTTGCTTTCGCTTCAAAGAGCGTGGGGGTGTTATCTATAGTTAATATATGTATTATACATGTGTTCCTCCAATGTGTTGTTAAGATATTGATTTCTCTTTTCATGTGGATAGAAAATGAATGTTTGTTTTGAATTATATGCTTTCAATTCCGTGCTTCATGGAATCAAACTTGGATTTTGCATTTCTGCTCATTCTTTCTTTTTTTTAAATATCCCGCGACCGACCAAAGAAATGAAATCATCGTAAAAGGAAATCAAAAGGATATATTTTGCTTTACAATGATTTTTACAAAGTCTATGTTATTTCCTGACTTATGATACTTGCCAAGATCCTCACCCTCCGGATTAAAAACTCGTTGCAGTTACTGCTTTCAAACCAAATGAGCAGCACCATATTTGGGTACTTTTTACTGTCGAGAAAAAACCGTGAAGGAAAGGGTCAGAGGCAAGTATTTCAATAGTATTTACTTTCGAAAACTTAATTTTGCAAGTTTATATGTTATCTTCAGATTGATTTTGTCATCCACCTAAACATGAAAAGATGATTAAGCACAGACCTTGTACTGAACAAAGTTGTCTTTAATTCAGATAATGTTTTATAAATCCAACTTACCTAATGTTCTGTCGTCGGAATGTATAAAACTTACAGCCGGAGTGCGCCATTTTAAATTCTATCTTTCTGCTGAAACGACAAGTGAGATAGAATGTAAACGAAAAAGAACGTAACCAGAGTCAGGCAACTTTCATGTTCTGCAGGAGATTTAACCGAAAAATAAAGTTCTGAAAAAAATACTTTACGGCGGTATCAAGAGGAGCTTTACAAAGCCATCAGATTCTTCTGTCATCTGTGTGAAGCTATAAGAAAGATTTATCTCCAACTCCTTCCCATCCCACCTCTCCGTTCAATACAAAACTGGAACAAACACAAACAAACACTTATCTGCATAAACATATATTATTAATATGTAAAGATCAGTATAAATAAATATAATCATATAAAATCAATAAAATATAAAAAGATAAAAAGATAAAAAGATAAAAAGATAAGATATAACAACCAATGCATGCACGCTTTTTATACATGTAGCTTTTTGGAAAGGACACATTGAAGTTCTAAGAATTTTTATCCACATAATGCTGACGTGAACGTGCGCAATAAGAAAAATCTGACAGCGATTTATCTACCTGTTGGTCATGGACACTTGGACGTAGCAGATATGCTTTTGAAATATGGAGTGGGTTTAAGCGAACGGCTCCAGGGTTCTACTTTGCTTCACAACGGGTCGAGAAATGGTAATCTTGATATTATGGAGTATTTAATTTCCCGCGGTGCACTGTTGAACATAGGTTATAGCAAATATGGCCACTAGCCAATCCATATTGCGTCGTGGCATGGGCAATACATAATCGTGTCTTATCTAATCGTACATGGTGTTCATTCGTCTTGCACTACTGGGAATTTAAAATTGACACCACTTCACACGGCTGTTCTTGGAATAAGCTAGATTGTGTTCAAATATTGATTGACGCTGGTGCAGATATGAGTGCTGGTGAAGCTAAACTAAACATGACCCCTTTAAACTACGCTGTGTATAAGGGTCATTGTGATAGTTTGATCCATCTCCTCAATCAAGGTGCGAACATTTCAGCTACAGACAACAAAGGTCTTACGCCGTTACACATTGCAGTTTCAGCAGACAAAATCGATTGCGTGAAAGTCCTTTTGAAATACGGTGCAGATAAATAATCGAAGATAAAGAAGGCGTCGACACCTATCCAATTGGTAAAAAAGAATTCCAATGAGATGAAAGCACTTCTTAGTAATGGGGTGCCACCTACAGCTTGTGTTGAGGTTGAGCCTTCTGCACCACCAGCCCCTCCTTAAACATATAACGAGGAATCTTGCCACACCGACATAAAGCAGCTGGAAATTCTTTTAAATATAAATTTTGGTGAACTCCAGGAATTTCAAACTAAATTTACATCTCTTCAGTGAGAAATCGATGATATACCCCACCAAATCGATGGATTAAAATCTTTACTAATAGACTCGGCGTACGACGCAAGTTTAGAATGTCCCATCTGCTTTGGCGTCCCGAACGTGCCGCTGAAAATGTTTCAGTGTACTGAGGGACATATATTCTGTGAAGAAAGTTCAAGACGTGGTATAACACATTATCCGGAATGTCGAATGTTGCTTGTCAAGCCTTACATTCGAAATCGCTGTTTGGAAGAAATTATCCAAAACTTCAAGTGAAAACCTCAGATTTTCTTCAAAACAAGTATCTTAGTAAATTTCCCCTGCTTTAAACTTTTGAGGAAATGTCAGTCAATAAAAAGCAGCACCCAGTTCCATTACACTGTGCATTATTCTCTCCCAGATAGCTCAAAACTTACTTTTGCTGGGACATATTTCATCTCACAATTATTTCATATGAAGAAAGCTGGTTTAACCAGGTCGGGGTTAACTGGACTTGGAGTTTTTGCACATTTGCCGTTTTACTAAACGATGACAATGATAAAATAACTAATTGTCTTATTGTTTTAAAAATTAAAAATTAAACAATCCATACCCGCCTGGTAGAAACATGTGGGATCTCCCTTAAGTGGGCTGACCCGCTTTTCATATGAACAGGATTTATTTTATATCTATACATTTTATGAAGATTTCCTAATGTCAGTGAGATCTCGGCTAAGTGAGCCAGCTTATTTATGAGCTAATTAAAGCGTTTTATGAATTTGTATTTATGTACGTTGATTTACTTATAGATAAGGAGTAATTTTAAACAAAGTTAATGTTTTACCGTTAATTCTCCTTTAAATGTGAAAACATTAAAAAGATGGCCGTGGAAATATTTTTCAAAGCAAATGAAGTTGATTATAAGGTATTTTGGCTTCATTAGCTTTTGTGCATTTAGGAAATTTGTCACACGCGTGGTCAAAAATGTGGTCTTTTGACCATGTTCTAACCAATAGGCAAACTGGTAGAAAATGCTTGTACAAAAGCTTGTATGTCTTTTCACATATTCAATGTCTATGGACGTATGATAACGTATCTAATGTGATCAATTAAAAGCTCTTAAATATATTTTAAATTGAAGTAGTGGTGTCTTAACAGTATTTCGACCAATCAGAAATGGATTTGAAGAAAAACTGTAGCGAAACACCAAATGCGTCATCACATGTTTTACATAGAAATTCAGATGAACGGTTAAAAACACTTCTTAAGCCATATTTTCTGTCATGTAGATATTTAATTTGATCTTAGAATCTACATACAATTCATAGTTGGATATAAACCGTATAAAAGGCAAAAACTAAAGATTTATTTGAAAGATTTTATTAAAAATAAAAAATACAAATTCAATCACCAAAAATTCCCGAAAGATTGAAACAGAAAAGTTGTGTTTGATTTTACTTCCCAATACGGCAACTACAACCTTTTTTCAACCACTCACAAATAGCATTAAGACGACGTTTGCAGGCGAAGTATATTATACACTTCGCAATACACTTCAGCTTGCCTTTTCGTATCAACAAAGGGTCTCTTCTTATGATATCTTGAATGTTATCTTCATCTAAATTATAAAATCTTTAAACATAAAAAATGCAAATCCAGATCATTTAGATTTTTAAAATTTAGAAAAGGCTGAATGTCGGTTAAATTTCCTTAAAAATCTAAAAATCTCTTCTTCAAATATCGTACCGAATATCATACACCCAGAAGTTTAAGAAGGGCCGTCAAAATTCCACAGATTGAATCTTCCAGAGAACATTATCTTTTTTGTCACAGAAGAATGCATTATAAACACCGTGTAGTAATGATTTATTCCTTTTACAAATTTTTCAGGTACCTTATATAAATTAACTAACACCAATAAATAAATTAACTTAAATAAATTAACACCAAATTCTTCTAAGATTGACAAACGTTTCTTGATAAGTTACAATAATATCAGCGCAACTCTTACCTTTCTCGTCGTTATCATCGTCGTCCAAACTTCTCAACAGTTCCTTTTCAAAATTTCGTAAGTTATCTTTTCTCTCATCAACTATAAGATGCATGAAAATAATATATCTTAACTGAAATAAGTTCATTGTATTGAAAAGATAAAAGAAAAAAGGTTGCTGAGATACATAATATCAATTCCTACCTGCACCACTCACCATCATACCAGCAATGAGACAGAAAAGAAATGCGAGAGTCTTCATTTTGATTTGGATCGTTTGTAATATAATATAATAAAGTTGATACTTGAAAACTGGATTGGATTGCTGTCCACAGGTAACTGCTGACAGATTGGCAAACACTCAGCTTTTTATACCCAACAGAAAAATTGCAGAAGAATGTGTTTGGAATCGTTTGTGGCGAATATGGTCAAAAATCTAATATTAACTAGGAAAGTAATTTCCCACTTCCTCAAATCTTACGTAAGTGTTGATGTATTTGTTGATTAATTCCCGAAAAGAAATCAACGAGAAATGTAATCCATTAAATGTAAATTAACAGGAAGTAACCTTCAAACTGCAAAGCTGACAGCGTTTTTGCTGCTATATGTATCAACTTAAAAATGTTAGAGGAAGTAATTAATCATGTGGGTGTAAGTATGGTTACAATATCCTTCAAGTTTCTTTCTTTATGAAGAAAACAAAGTAAAAAATGTTTTATCTAACATAATTTTGACTGACCCAAGTTTCCTGCAATGTGTTTGGTTTGGCTAGATAGAGGTGAAGTTTAGATTTTAGCAAGAAATATATTAGTTCGAAGTTCCATGTCCCAAATATAACTTTTTTTTATATAAAATCATCAAATTTTTTATCATGTTTGTAAACACGTAATGTAAATACATGTCATTATATTAATAGTAACAAAGCGTAATATATAGTTTAAATGAAAATCAATTATAAATTTTAGTGTCTTAAATTGATTGTAGTTTTGGTTACAAACATTAATTACTTTAAATCTTTTACAGGCAATTTGAATTTGAAACCTTGGTATCGCGATGGTGCATTAGTCCTATACTAAATGGTTATGTCCCAAAATAAACAGTTGGTATATGGGTTATTATCCGAGTTTGAGTTTGATTCTTCGAAATTACTTCGCTTCGTATACAAAAAAATTGTTGTAAACAAACATTTTTTCTCAATTTTGTGTGACATTAGATTTGTTATTAAAAATAGAAAAAATACAATGCAATGAGTTCCTTAACTGTTTCACTTATTATTTGTTCCTACAATGTTTTTTCTATCTATCTATCTACCTATGTTTTTCCGTGTTAGTTTACATTCATGCCTCGTTTTTATAAAAATATTGGTGCCATGAAACTTCAGCGGGCTGTACCGGGGAGTATAGACCAGAGTGACGTCACATTTAAGCATAATTGACCAATAGGATCGCGCAAATTTTTTGTATCGATTACAGCTCTGCTAGGCGGGTAATAATGTCCAATACTGCTTTTTGCGGCATCTAAAGCCCATATTCAAGTCTTTACCATGTAGTATTTTGATTATCCAAGCAAATGCGCTTAAGCATCAGGACGTTTCCAGCCATTTAATGATTAGGGGGGCTGTCATTTGTGATAGTTGAAGCAATGTGCTATACGCAGCGGGCGGTGTGTCAATTAACTAGTTCCAAATCGGCAAACTCAACCAAAACGGATGAAATCCTAACTACTTAAAACTCTCGATTTTAAACTTACATCTTGTCACGAAATGTGTTTTCAGGAAGGACAGTTATTGAACAGCTGTATGTACAATGAGTATGATACAGTTTACAATTGCTCACCGCTGACTTTACTTTTATTTTACTCAGATGCATACTATACTCAAACCTGATGATAATGGAAAAATTTAAAAAAAAAAAGGAAATCGAAAAAAAATGTTCGAATTACAAAAAGGGAGTTTCCGAAGGCATGCTTATTAATTTTGGCGATTATTGAATGGTATTGATTGGAAGTTTGCCTAACAGGACAAAAATGTTTTGTATTACCTTGTTCCCATTGTATGGATTTGAAGTTGAAGTTTTTATATTTGATAAGTTTTGTTTGTGGTTTATCCTTATCTATTTGAAGATTCACTTCCTTTGGCATATCTACGTATATACATCTAACAGCAAAAACGCTGTCAGCATTACCAATGAAGCTAGAAGTTTACTTCCTGGTTATTTACGTTTAATTGCTACTTGCACCACAAACGATAGCAAAGACATTCTGTTGCAATATTTCTGTTGGGTATAAAAAGCTGTGTGTTTCATTATCTGTCAACAGTTAGCTGTGGACAGCAATCCAAACCAGTTATCAATTATAAACTTTATTATTAATTATAAGCGATTCAAATCAAAATGAAGACTCTCGTATTTCTTTTCTGTCTTGTTGCTGGTATGATGGTGAGCGGTACAGGTAAAAATTGATATTAAGTTTCTCAGCAGAGTCTTCTCCTTTTATCTCTTTCAATATATAGAACTAATATTAGTTAAGATATTTAATTTTCATGCATCTTAGAGTTGATGAGAGAAAAAGACACGTTAAAAAATTTTGAAGATGAATTATTGCAAAGTTTGGACGACAATGATAACGAGGAAGGTAAGACTTGCGCTGATATTCTAAAATACACTGCATAAAAAATTCCAAATAATCTAGATTTACAGTTTTTATATTTTAAATTTTTATAATTTAGATGAAGTTAACGTTGAAGATATCATGAGTAAAGACCCTTTGTTTATACGAAAAGGCAAGCTGAAGTGTTTTGCGAAGTGTTTAGTATACCTCGCTTGCAAACGTCGTCTTAATGCTATTTGTGAGTGGATGAAAAAAGGTTGTAGTTGCCGTATTGGGAAATAAAATCAAATACAACTTTTCTGTTTCAATCTTTCGGGAATTTTTGGTGATTGAATTTGTATTTTTTGTTTTTGTTATAATAAAATCTTTTATAGAAATTGTTTATTTTTTGCTCTATTTGGTTGAAAGATTATAATTCACTGTGAATTTTATCTTGATTTTAAATCCAAATAAAAAATCTTCCTCAAATAGTATATTTAACCGTTCAAACACAGTTTTATGTAAGGCATGTGATAGAGCCTTTTCTGTTTCGCTGCACCTTTACCTCAAATCGGCTCTTGATTGATCGAAATTTTATTAAGATTTAACGATAGATTGGCTTTGCATAATTTGCATAATTTAATTAAGATGAAATTAAGATTAAAATCAAAAGTTATTTGATCAAATCATTATGATCAAATAGACATTAAATATGGGAAAAGACATGTTCTGTATAAGCATTTTCTCTGAAAAAAATTCAAAGGGGGAACGATATGGAAAAGGCATGTAATCAATTGCAATCTTCCTTAGGATCCCAATTTGTTATCAATTTTTTTTTTGTTTTAAATATTTATACTTATCATTAGTTCAAAAAATATCTCCATCCTGATTGGTTAATCCGTAAAGTAAATCTTCATTATTATTAATGTTTATCCAGTAGAGTCTCTTCAGTTCTGATAGAACTGTTACCAATGAGAAAAATATTGTCCTAATTGCAATTGCGACAGTGCCGTGTGTGCGATAACTAATATTTATTTCGTTGATTTCCGTAAATTAATTTCATATCTAAACTTGCGTATTAGAGATGCTAGAAAGAATATCGAATCATAATGTTCTTTGTCGCTGATAAATTTAAAGATATGTTAAGCTTGGTCATACGCAAACGGTTAATAAATATTACATGAACAGTATATAGATTGTCATATATTTAGCATTCTTCAGATTGTGAACTGTATATAATAACTGGGTACAAACGTATAATGATTATCTTTAATTTCCCCGTGTCAGTCAGTCAGTCAGTCAGTCAGTCAGTCAGTCAGTCAGTCAGCCAGTCTTGATCTTATATTTCTTAGTTGCTTATTATATACTGGTTTACGAGTTTTACGGGCTTTGAGTCTTCTGCTTTTTATATACGTACTGACTAAACAACGGAAACACCTGAGACGAGCTGAGACGAACTGAAACCACCAAGAGACGAGCTGAGACGAGTTGAATCCACCACGGAGAAAAAAATCAACCTTGTCCTTTCGGCTGCCGGATTATTAATGAATAACAAATAAATTTTATAATAAACTCTTCAAAAGTGAACTAAAAGCCGGTTTTTCACTAGACGGAATATTCAGCGCAGAACAGTTGTTGGTTTCTCCACGTGATCACTAATTGAACCATTTTATTGGCTTGTTATTAAAAAAAAAAAACTAGACTGCAAGCAGAATATTTCGCCTAGTGGAAAACCGGCTGAAGGCGAGCTAAATATCCGCCAGGCATATAAGCGCAGCCTTGAGAAATCCGGGACAAAAATTAATGTCTTTTCTTGGTGTGTACACTACAGCGAACTGTTGTCGGTGAAACGTTTTGCATCATGGAATTGTGATATTAGACAAATATATCAGGGAGGATCGCGGTCATAAATGTACTCCTAATTTCAAAGCCGTCCGCCGGAAACATCGCTTATTGTTGTTGAAGTTAATCACAATTTAATTATTTGTCCGCCGGAGGCTCATATTCGGTAAACCTCTTCTTCTTTTACGTTGGTAAAGTCTTAAATCTGGTTCGCAAATTTCTCATCATCCCAAAAGAATTTCTACGCTGGAAATTGATTTTGACCGGACCGAGATGCTCAAGGGCATAATTTACCGTCACAGGAACTGGAAAGCGAATCCATCCGCGGAGATCCCAGGACCACCCGGCTTCTGTGACCTGGACTTTAGTCCTATTATTCTTTTTCTATGTTAGAAACTGACATTGTTCAGACAAGTGTCTCAGTATTATTGCATGTTAAAACAGAAGGAAGTAACGAACAGCAAGTTCTTGAAACGTGGATTTCAAGTTGAAGGGCCAATATCTTGAGTTATTCGAGGAGAAGCATTTCTTTTTAAGTATAAACATTTTTTTAAAGTAAAACATTCTATTTACAGTCGTATTTCAAAAAATGCAAAAGTGATGACGCAGTAATAACTGCCATTAGTGTAGAAAATGCAGAATAAGTACTGTAAAAGCATGTAGGATGTTTCATCAACTGCTGGCTGGCTGCTTAAACATATCGGAAAGCATTTTGTCTATTGGCAATTGGTCTATACCACCTTTGAAGAAAAGATTCTCAATGCTTTTTGCACGGACCGAACGAAGCGACGGCAAAAGCAATAATAATTTACCGAACCGTGCTGAATTAGTGGGTTGGGCAGTTCGTACATATTCTCCCAGCATGCTTTGGGCATAGTCTTGTAAATTTTCGACATACTGTGAGCATCGTAATCCTTGTAAATCTAAAATAGAAGACAGAAAGGGTGAGATGGAATTTTTCTAGTTAAACTCGATGTTTTAAGGCTAAAAGAAATTCTAAACTTATATATTATAGACATTTATAGACGAAGCAAGGGTTCAAAATTTAGCCGTTTTAGTTGGTGGGGTTTTATAGGGTTTTTCGTGTTGTAATGAAAAAATCAAGAATCCGGAACATTCAGTAGTGAGGGAGATTGGGTAACTGAAAGCAACAACTGCAAGGGAATAATTCTCATCCAAATATGGATTATAGTTTAGTCGCTTACCTGGTTTAAATAGGACAATAGCTTTCAAACACGCAAATTCAGTTGAATCAATGGATAGAGTTTGGAAGCGTTGAACGATCAACTGAAGTGTCCGCAAATCTTGCATCCCGTTCGGTAATTTACTGTTTGGAACGGTCCGTTCCGCATGCACACCTGCAGCAGAGAGCAACACTCCAAGGTCCATTGGCATGGAACATTGTATCATGCATAATATAAAAAGTTCACTCCAACACTCTTCCAGGAGTAAAGCCTGGTCTGCAAAAGGTAGTTCCAAAAATGTAGGTATGCTTCGAGCCCAACTTATCGACATGTATAAAATACGGACCGACGACTCGTAAATTTTATCTGGGTTGATCAATGGCGTCATGTTGAAATTTCCGACCATTGACGGGAGCATATCGTCTCCCGAAATGTCTTCTAACCCGTTTAAGTTTACTTTTTCACCTAGTAAAAATGGACTTGATGGACCAATTTGACTGTTAGGCGGAAGTCCATTTGCTGCATGCAGAAGTGAAGCAATATTCATGAACCCGTTCTTGCTTCCGAAATTCTCCATGTCGCCGTCATCAGGAGTCGACGGCGGCGAAAAGTTTGACTGCGTGATCATGGGAAACTGGTTAAAATTATTGTTGTAACCGCGTGCTTGCTGCGGTGGAAACGCGTCGAAGTTCATGAAAGCCATGGAAGTTTGGTCTTGTACACCGTGATGATCTTCTTGAACTGGAGACAACGTCGTCGATTGTGATTGGCTTTGTTTTTGATGACATTGCATTTGATTGGTTGATATACTTGCAGAAACGGGGTTATTTAGTGGTTCTTTGGCGTTTCTTGGTGCTCGCTCATGTTGGACGGCTATGTTTAAAGACAAAAACAAAGAGAATTATTTTACTGTGGAATCTTTATAAAGCGTACACCTGATAAAGGGGACATCTCCGTATAACAGACACACACTCCATGTACGGCAGATGGATGAATTGACGGTCAAATTCTCATAGGTGAAGTCTCTATAAAGCGGACACCATTTTTATGCACCAATGGTGTCCGCTTTGCAGAGGTTCACTGTATTGAAAACGTATAAAAGTATAAAATTCAGAATTAGCGAAAAGCCTATCAAGCAGGGATGCAATTGGGTATAAAGCTGTAATTACAACATAGAGGAATTCTTGCGCATGAATCGCTTTTTGGTTCTTCCTTGTATACTACTATACATTAATATCATAAAATAATTCTATATATCCTTCCGTTAAATGTATTATTTTATCAGTGTATAATAATAAATGAAGAAAGAACTCGCTTTTTTCATTAGGACATTTTGACGGTTCCGAACTGTTTAATTGACATCGCGTGATATGACTTCCAATATTTCATTGGTTTTTGCATAAGCGTTATAAAAATCAACCTGATTTTATCTCGCTTCAACAAAATGATAGCTCAACGTAATTCCTTTTGCGAGTTGTTGATGGTTAGACAAGGTTAAACTTTGAACTAACAGAATTCGTGTAGGAGGAAAACCGCCTTAAAATCTTTCAGTTTTCAAAACAAAATTTCCATTTGTTTTCATTTATACAGAAAAGATCCTTTCACACCTGTCAAACAGCGAGAGACAAATCATGATAAGAATACATCAAACACAGGCAGTTAGTACAGGTAAAGCCACACAAGCGAGTCAAAATACTCAGTATATCCAACTCAAGTATCCAATATGGTAAAAAGATCGTTGCACAAAACTTTTTAACGAATAATAAATATAACTCGTTATATGTTAATGACGATAAATGTAGCAATGAAATTGAGCCTGAAAATAATAAGGGAAACCATGACAACGTTACAACCAGGAGAAAGCGTTCGCGAAAGAATATAAAAAAGTCAAATGTTAAAGATGGTGTAATGAATACCAAAGACAGTAAGTTAAATATTAATAATGACATTGTGAAAACTATGGATGTTGAAAACAAAAACCAGAGGACGAAAAAAAGGATAATTTCTATTCTTGGTGATTCAATAGTGAAAGGATTGAAGGGATATGATTTGAGCACCGACTCCAGCAAAGTGTATGTTAAATCATTTCCGGGCGCAAAAAGTGATTGTATGAGGCATTACATCGTACCAACAGTTTAATTAAAGCCAGATCTGTTAATAATACACTGTGGAACTAATGATCTCAGGTCAAACGAAACGTCAGAGGAAATTGCAAATAAAATAACAAGTCTTGCAAATGATATCGTTAGTAAGATTAGTGATACAGATGTAGTAATACCTTCTATTACTCCGCGAAATGACCGTTACAGTGAAAAGGGAGATGAAGTTAACCGAATATTAAGAGCCTCGTGTAATGATCGTAACATTGGATTCTTAGGTAACTCAAACATTGATAAAGTGGCGCACTTAAACAAAAGTCGATTACACCTCAATTGGAAAGGATCAAAAATGCTAAAGGAGAATTTCCGTGTTTATATTGAAAGTTGACTGGCCTACAAAAAACACAAGTGTCTGCACAGTGATAGCAATGTACCTATCAACCTATTAACCTATTAACCCTCTGAAATCATTAAAGTCTTCTTCCCGTTGTAGAAACAGCGTTGTTATCTCATATCTTAATGTTAATTCGATTCGAAATAAATTCGATGCTGTTTCCGATACAATTTTGCAAAATGTTGATATTCTCTGTGTTGCCGAGAGTAAACTGGATTCATCTTTCCCTGCCGGACAGTTCTTTGTACATGGGTTTAAGCAGCCTTTACGGCTAGACGTCTCAGACAAAAGTGGTGGTCTCCTCTTATTTGTAAGAGAAAAACTTCCTTATCGAAAACTAGACTGTCCTGTAGTAAAAAATGACATCCAGTGTATAGTGTCTGAACTAAATTTGCGCAAGCAAAAATGGCTAGTGCTCTCAATCTATCGCAACCCTAAACAGAGGATTAAGTACTTTTTAGATGAGATTACAAATATTCTTGATTTTTATTCTAAAGAATATGAAAACCTCATTATAATGGGCGATTTTAATGAAGAAGTCGTCCAAATTGATCTCTCCGATTTCATGTCTAATTTCAAATTATTTAATCTTATAAAACAACCAACATGCTATAAATCTAGTGATGGTAGATGCATTGATCTTATACTTACCAATAAAAATAGGAGCTTTCAGAAAAGTAACTCCTTCGAAACTGGAATTAGCGACCACCATCATCTGATTTACACTATGTTTAGGCTGACGTATGAAAAGTCACCTCCACAGATTGTGCATTATCGAACCTTCCGAAACTTCTCTCTTGACAGGTTTCGCAATGACCTTGTAAATGCTCTTACTAACAGTGCACCTGGGGATTTTGACTCTTTCAGCTTAATCTTTGAATCTGTCTTAGACGCTCATGCTCCAAAGAAGAAACGCACAGTCAGGGGAAACCATAAGCCTTATTTGACTAAATCCCTACGTAAGGCCATTATGTTGCGCTCTTCTTTGAAGAACAAAGCGAATAAGACTGGTGATGTTTATTTTTCTAATCTATATAAAAAAACAACGTAATTATGTTGTACACTTGAACCGTCAAGCAAAAAAATCCAAATTTCTGAATCTTGGAACCTCTGAAGACTTTTGGAAATCGACTAAACTCCTCTTCACCAAAGGTTCTCATGTTCATGAAAGCATTCTTTTGCGTGACGACGGTGATATTATTAAAGATGAAGAGCATATCTCTAAAATCTTCAATTCTTTTTTTGTAAATATAGTGGACAGTCTGAATATAACTCCTTGGGAACCTTGTCCAGATAAAGTTCAAGACACCGACTCAAGCATTGATTCGATTGTGAGAAAATATCGCAACCACCCGAGCATTAAATCCATCGTTAGCTCAAATAGAGGGAAATCTTTTTCTTTCTCAAATGTGACCTCAGATCAAGTCAATCGGGTAATTCGAGATCTTAATCCTAGGAAAAGTGTAAGTGGACCTTTTCCTTCAAAAGTCCTTCGTATGGTTGCTGATATCATCTCTGAGCCAATTGCTCTATGTCTAAATGCCTCTCTAAATTTGGGTAAGTTTCCTCAAACCATGAAACTTGAACCATGAAACCATGTTACTCCAATTTTCAAAAAAGGGGACAGGTTTCTCAAGGAAAATTATAGACCTATTAGTATTTTGTCATCTTTTTCTAAAATATTTGAAAGAATTATTTTTAATCAGCTAGCTGAATACTTTGATGGCATCTTGCATTCGCAGCTCTGCGGCTTCAGATCTAAGTATAACACTCAACACGCTTTACTCCAAATGATTGGTCAATGGCATAAATGTTTGGACAGGTCTGGTAAAGTTGGAGCAATCTTAATGGATTTGTCCAAAGCATTTGATTGTATTGACCATGAGCTTTTGATTGCTAAACTTGCTGCGTATGGACTTGATCACCAAAGTCTCAAACTTTCTAAATGCTACCTGAGTAATCGTTTTCAACGAACCAAAGTTGGTTCATCTTTCAGTTCTTGGCTGCTAATATTGAGAGGGGTACCTCAAGGATCCATACTCGGGCCCTTATTATTCAATATTTTTATTAATGATCTATTATCTTTTGTAACTAAGACTGGCATTTGTAATTTTGCGGATGATAATACCGTCTATTTTTGTGCCAACTCTCTAGCGGATGTTATATGAAATCTAAAATACGACCTCTCAGCTGTTCTGTCCTGGTTTAAAGCAAATCAGCTAGCTGCGAATCCGTCAAAATTCCAGATGTTAGTCTTAGGGGAGTCTAAGTACAATTTACCAGTTAGTCTATATGCTGATAATGTTTTAATTACCTCTGTTGAAACTGTTGAGCTTCTTGGTATTTCTATCGATAACAAACTAACTTTTTCTGGTCATATTTCCTCACTCTGTCATAAAGCTAGTTATAGAATCAAAACTCTCAACAGGATTAGATCTTTTCTCCAAGAGGACCAGTTAAAACTTTTATTTAACTCCTTTATTTTGTCTATATTTAATTATTCACCTATTATATGGATGTTTTGTAGCAGATCTTCATGCAGTAAACTTGACAGTATCCATAAACGGGCACTTAGAGCGGTTTATCAAGATTTCTCTAAAAGCTATGAAGGACTATTACATTTGTCTGGGTTTAAGCGTATACATGAGATCCATTTACGCTACCTTTTATGCGAGATATACAAAACCATCCATGGGCTGGATCCCTCTTTTATGAAGACACTATTCATGGTCAAAAACATCTGTTACGGTCTGCGAAACTCAAATCTTCTCTCTCTTCCTCCATCAAGTTCAAGTCGCTTTGGCAATCAGTCTTTTTTATTTAGAGGAAGTCTTTCGTGGAACGCCTTACCAGATAGTGTCAAGTCTAAACCTTCATTAGATGCTTTTAAACTCTGTCTTAAATCCATTAACTTAATCAAGCAATGCAATTGCAAACTTTGTAGGGTTTTGTGATAAATTTTAGCTTGACGAGTTGGTATTGATTAGTTCATTTTATATTTATCATATATCTTGTAAACTACGTAAAACCAACATTAAATAAATTGGGGGAAAAAAAATAAATCAAAGAAATAACCAGTTTGTTCTCACTTCGATAAAAGCAATGTGTCAAACTAACAATTTGAAAGCACTTTCACAATCACGGTCAAAACTCTCTAAATAAACTTCGAACAAACGAGGCGAGACGTCTCTACAAACTTACCTTCTTTAACCAAACGAAATTAAGAGACTTTTCTAGTATAGAACGAAGCTTTTGAATTCATGGATGATGTTTCACTGTTTTTTTGTTTTTTTTATAAGAACACTCAACTTCGATGAACCCTTCAAACGTTTGAACTTTTCAACTTTTGAAGCCTAAAAATGTTCTTAATATGTTCTTAAGTTATAAACTATTAAATATCTAAAATTCAAAATTCGAACTTGGTTGATATTTTCCAATTTTAATGGAGTTCAGTTCATACTGTTGTACGCAACATGATTATAATATTCTTGTGTTTGGCCATTGTAATGACGTTTTCTTGTAAAATGTAAAAATATTTTCTTAAGAACAAACATTCCTAAGGCTCGAATGTTCTTAGCATGTTCTTAACTTTTAGACCTTCGAAGCCTTATGTTCTAATATCATTTGTTCATATATTTATAAAAAACGTGTAGAACATAATTGCCTATTTCCGATGGGTTCTGTATTCGATAAAATTATGGTTGAACCTCCTCACACTCCTCCTTTTTCCAGGATGCTTTCAAAAATTATCAATAATGAGAATAACAACACAATAACAATCGTTAATGGAAAAATAATGAAGAAATACTAACCATCCCTGTTCATATTTACTTCAAAGCATTTCCGTAATCGACATGCTTGGCACTGATTCCTTCGTGCGACGTCAACTTGACAATTACCATTTTCTTTGCATTGGAATGCTAAGTTACGTCGAATTGCACGTTTGAAGAAGCCACGGCAGCCGTCACACGTGTATACTCCATAATGTTTGCCGGAAGATTTATCTCCGCAAACTCGACATGGTGTTAGAATTTTCTTTTCAAGAATGTCATCCGGATATCCTGAAACGAAAACCAAAAGCGAATAAGGGAAAAGGATTATCCAAGTCCATTTTTTTTGTTAGTTAAATAAATACTGAAATGCAATACAGAGACTCTCTAGGAAGGAATGCTTGTCGGGTGTTCGAATCACGGAGGTTCATTTACTTAGAAGTCGTAATGGAGGGGACCGTTCAATTTAGTTGAATTTGAAATAAGGTTCGAATTACATTGAAATCTTCAAATGGTTCGGAACTTGAATGTTTAAATATTATGTTGATTATACCTCTTTCCAGCTGACTTAAATCTCTTTCCTGCTTAATAGGAATGGTCACTTCAGCCATGGTTCTAATATATATAATGTTCCAGAATTAATCTTTGGTCATTTGCTCCTTAACTTCTTGCTCTTTTCTCAATGCTACGTTTTTTACTCCTTGAAGAAATCATAACATTATACTTCCAACACTTTGATCAAATCTTGTTAATTTCATTATGAAAAATGTCATTGGTGTAATTCAAATATTCCGTTATGAATAACTAATCTGATTGGTTGGTTTCATATGTTACTCGTATTTGATTGGTTCAATAGAATTCGGCACATTATTTTGAATTTTTATAACAGGTAGCAGCATGGCAAGTATAATATGAACGGCTGGTTTGTGTATGCATTAACTTGCTGGATTTCAATACGTTTTTGAAAATATATTATTTTAAACATTTTTTTTGACACATTATCAGCATATCTCTTTTTCTGATTTGTTAAACCTTATTTTTTGTAGGAAAATTAATTTATAAACAAATGTGTTTATGAATTTTCTAGCAGACGATGATTTTCAGTACCCACACTAAACGAATTATTTGGCAGACAGTTTTTGGATTTTTATGTTGATAGGGAAATTACACACAAAAAATAAAGTATTGAAAATTACCCAGAAATTCGAAATCATCGAATTGTTAATCTAAGTGCACTTGCAAAACTTTATTCAGATTTCGCCGAAATTACCCCATTTCGAGTAAAATACGAAAAATGACTCATAAGATTTGAAATCAGCACCATCGAATTGTTCCAAATGCAAATTTTATTTTATTTTCAAACACTTCCAAGATTTGGGCAAATTTATCCAAATTGTGACGTTTACTAAGGAGGAAAGTCCCAAAAGTCTACTTGTCTGATAAAACTTGTTTGATATTTGATGTCACCTGAAAATTTTGATGACATAACGTTTATTCAGCGGAGCATAGTCAGTAGAAAAAATCTTTTCTTTTCTATTGACTATGAGTAGAGTCATAGATAAGCGTGGTCAAACGCTTTACGTTGAAGACAAAACGTAGGGGACAATTGATCACATCTACCAAGTTTCAGCTCTTAACAGTTTTTTTGTTCAGGAAAAAATGGGTTTTTATTCTAGCCTGAATTCCGCCAGTCCTTGTAATTTCCAAAGATTTACATACTTTGGTACCCCAGTCTAAGGCAGTGACTGTATGATAGATACGCTGACAATACAACAACAAAATTTCAGCATTCAACGGTTAAAATACAGAACACATATCCACAAAAGTCTGTAAATTATACACATTCATCTCCAATCACCTCAAACTCAAAAGAAACGTTCCGGTCATTCGAATTCTTTTATTGCATCGTTCTTGTGAAGGTTCGACTCGCAAACTTTAATTACGTAATCTTTTATTTCGAAAATCCCGAGGACAAGATTCATTGGTAGAAGTTTTTTACGTTTTTTATGTGGTGATAGATACGCCCCCGAAACTGCAACGTTACGCAAATTACCTTATTTGCCACTTTTACGCCGGTCTTCAATGGCGTTAATTTTCATGACTTGGCGTTAAATGGGCCGGCGTTAGATGTTTATCTGTAAGAGTTTGACCCTAGAATTTTCATAAATAACGGCGTAAAAAGGACCAATTAGGTGTATATACATTCATCCGCTATAACTGGCGGGAAATATAACTAAGCAACAGGAAGAGAAGGGAGGTAAACAAAACAATAACAACAGCATAGGTATAAATAAATTAGCTGTGTTCAATCAAAAATTATTGTACTAGCCAATATTATATGTACTGCGTAGCTGGATGTTTTGCTACAAATAAACAACCTTTAAATTAGGTAATATTTATCACCTCTGATTGGCGACTTAGGAGCGAATCCTTGCATAACATTTTGTACATATAGTAAAATTTCTACTCGCGAGCCGGTCATCTTCTTTTAAAATCATGGTTGTTATCGTGTGGAACGTTGACAACCGACGTCAATTTCCATAATTCATCGTCGTTTCAGTCGATCTCATCCCCAGGGCTTCTTCGCTATTTGATATAATGACCGGCGGAGAACAACAATTTCACTTCAAACTTTTTGGACTTGGGAATTTAACTCAATTTTCCTTTCCTTTTTCTATCGCAGTTTTATAGTAATCGTGGAATAAAAGAATGCGGACAACCTGGAACCCAGGGTTTCTTGGCTTTTCCATATACGGACGTCAGTCAGCCCTGGGCGCGTGGTTGAGAATGCAGAATTAATGTTTTTACTTCTACAATCTAACTGATGCTCTATATTTTTCAAGCTGTAAATCAGAGAACAACAGTTGCTGTAACCCGTGAAATCGATAGACCGTCCCGAACTTCCGTTTAAACACCGTATTATGTGCGTATTATCAAGCTTCGCCTCGTTTCTATGCATTATCTTCTTTTACTTTATTACTTACTAATAGTCACTTATTCTTCCAGTTCTCAATTATGGTATTGAAAACGAGGCGAAGTATGGACAAGAATACGTTAAAAATATTTTCAGGGTTTAAAGATAGAAGTGAACGACATTTGATCAAAGGATTCTTCCCAGAAAGCAGCACAGTTGAATAAAATGACATGTACTCGATACTTTGCACACTGCACAGTTAGAGCAATGCTATACGTATCTCTGGCGGTAAGTCAACTTCCTAGTTACAAATCGGGGGTTGGCAGAATAGCCAACCACTACGGATGGAAGACCAAGGACTTATAACTCCCCGTTACTTACTTACTTGTCAAGTTTCGCTTATTAATCTATGCACTATCATTCCGAATTAAAGAAAAACGTGCAAATAACCTAACCAACACTTATGTTTTTACAGAAAATTCACGAGTCTGTGCTCACAAGGAATCTCCTTTCTTTCTTCACCTGTTCATTGAGTGTGTTTATGTAACCATGGATGTATAAAAAGAGAAGGACTCACAACTTTTATATATCCATTCAATTAAAGCTCGCCTCGTCTTATTGAAATTTTAACAAAGACAGCTTTGAAACTCCCCCAACAGTTAAGAATATTTGCTTCTAAGATTGTGAAAACCAACCAGAAATGAATCTTAAGATATTAAGTTTATTTTGTAGGCAATTCCTCATGATCTCCTACAGCCTCAACTATGAAACCTTCAGAATCGAAGGAAAAGATATTCTTCTTCCTGTACATTTTCAGGCGTCAGACCTTTTCTAAGGTCCGAACTATATCCACTAAACTTCGCTGTAAACGTCCATTTAAATTTAGAAAAATGTTGAGTAGTATTTCTGAAGTACTAATGAACGTCGCATATTTATATACAATTCACATTTCTTCCAATTTCTTTGATTTTTCACAAAGTGTAAAACATAAACCGTCGTATAAACCAGCCCATCTAAACAAAAATCCAGTGAAACGCGAGGCGAGGATTACTTCAAAGACATAAAAGATTTTAACAATAGATTTGAAAAGCTTTATAAGATAGTTGTTAGTCCTTACGTCCATGATCTAACAGTTTCAGACTGTCAAACTTCTCGGTGAAAACTCTTATAACAGAGTCTGTATGAACGAGGCATCGCGTGTCAAAATGCTCACTGGCCCAAACAAATTTAACAAGGTTTACACCATGAAGTTTTGATGGTCTGAAATTGAGGTGTCAATCTATAGGTTCATGTAACAAGATGCGTTCATCGCGAGTTTGCGGTCAAAACTTTGTTATTTCTGTCCGAGTTGAACGAGACAAAAAGAGTTTCATGATCACATCTTGTCAAGCTTAACACACTAACACAGAAAAAGCGGGAAAAAGTGGGAGTTGAAACCACAGACAAGAAAATAATGTCGATTGAGAAATGGCTCATTTTCAACTATTATGCTCATAATATGGACTGACAACATTTAGCAAGTAAATTCTCATTATGTGTGTAATAATAATAGTATTATTAATTATTAATTGCGAATTTTTGATAAGAATTATAGTATAAGAATATAACCCCTTTATCATTTACTAATTGCTAATGTTCCAGCTGGAACGTCCGGCACGTCAAAATAAAAACCGTTCCCGCAACTGACGTCTGTGAACCTGTGTCGGTTGAGATATAACAAATGCAAAATAAAAAGATAAGAGACCCACCGAGGGAAAAAAAATCATTGAAATTCAGACAGAACAGAAATACCAATATTGTCCCCAGTATTCTAAAAAAATATTAATGCATAGTTAGAACTTCGAGTCCAGGTTTCTCATTTTAATTGGTTGAAAATACCTGGGAAGAGTTAGATAAATTAAGTTCAAAATAACAGTTAAGTTATTAACACATGTGGAGGAGAGAAGAATGTAACAGATAATAAAAAAAGGTGCTTAACTGGTGTTTGGTATGTGTTAAAAGCTAACAAGTCTCCTACACGCCTGTTGTAACCTAATACCGAGTCTATGATCATGATCCCATCAAAATGAATATTCTAATAGCTGTTAACATATGACAACACAACAACATGACAAACGACTTACTAGCGCCGAATTCTCGTCGAATAACGTTAAAACGTCAACAACAAAAGAAAAGAAGAAAAAAAGAAAAAAAAAAAGGAAAAAAAAGGAGAAAAAAAAAAGGAAAAGCATTCCTTACTTGTCGAAACACTAACATCTACGAACATTATGAGTTAGTTTTAAAAGAGTGATTTCCCTCTCCCTCTCTATTTATTTATTTATTTATTTATTTATATATATATTGGATGCTTGACAGCACGTGAAAATAAAGTCGAAAGACAAAGAGAGAATAAATATACTTTCTGTATTAATATAATAACATTAATAAAATATATGTCTTTATAAATCTATCAGCCAGAAATGTTTTTTCAGCCATTTCGTAACCAGTTTGAATTGCTTCAGATTTTTTTTTATCATTTTTTTCTATTGGAGTTTTAAGTTCTAGAATTTCTAAATTATTTAGCCTGGGCTACAACAAGCGAATAGTTTTCGTGCGATTTCAATAGACGATTTCGGAGATAATGCAGCCATTATGAATTTTGATGTTTTTGATAACTTTACTAGGGCATATTTCACTGGATGTGCGCCTTTTTCGGTATGTTTACATTGGAGAAGTAAGACCTGTCGTGCGAAGATGTTTTGATTGTTGATTTTCTTCTTCTTCTTGTACCTATTTTTATTCTGGACTCTTTAGGAGAACTTTCTGCACTTGGTCGGGACTTTTTGGAAGAAAAACAGCCCTTTTCAATCAATTTTTCTTATACTGTCAGGCGAAGCCGGATTTCAACTTCCCCTAGTGGCGAGCCATAATCAAAATAGAATCCATAGTGGCTGCATTATCTCCAAAATCGTCTATAGCGAAGTGTGGTAACCCGTCGTCATAAGCCAGGCTATAAGCGATAACTAAATTTCTACAAATATCTACAGTTATTTAAAGTTATAGAGCTCGTGAGACAGACAGACAGACACGTAGATGGGCATGTACAATTCTCATGTTACACATTCTCATTTTCTCGACAGTTTCCTTGACAACATCGCCTCGTTTTCAACAAGAGGATGAAGGTTTATGAAGAGCACAAAAAATGATGAATTTAAATGAGTTTAAATTTAATGAGTTTATGTAACAGAACACACAAACAAACACGCACACAGTTACTAGTCACACAAAAATTAGGTTTCCCCTACCATACTCTTAAGTAATACAGCAATAATAACACATAACCCCAAAAAAACAAAAAGTATGATAATCGCCAAGCTGGTATCCGTTAAAATTTTCTTGTGAACAACATCATCAACCGGAATGTCGGTCAAATCATCTTCCACATTTTCTTCGGCCAACTTTTCCGACAGAGTGCGAATCCGGCAAACGGAACTAAATATGCCCTTGGATTCTTTAGGCACCGACGGCACACTATTTCGTGCTTCTACGGACAAAATTCGTATAGCGTGTACGCGGAAATGATACATTTGATCCGGTGCCAAACCGCTAATTCTGTAAACAGGTTTCGTTCCGCGATAAATCTGAACATTAAAATAAATAAATCATTTAAAACTTCCTATAAGTCTCTGTTCACACTATACAGTATTAACAACTCACCTGAATGAATTCTTTGGAATTTTCGGAATGAAGTTTCTGTAAAACATACTCTATCGTGTCGTCCTGGCGGATTTTTTCACTCGGACTCCATGTCAAAGTGACTGAGGACTCACAAAATTCCTTCACCTTCAAATCTATAAAATAAAGGCGGTTAAAAAAATTACACAGGGGTTAAAGAAGTACGTTATGAACTCGGAGGAAAAAAAAAGAAAAAAAGAAAAAAGAAAAAAAAAAGACTTCTGTGTTTACCTTTGATAGCAGATGGAGGTTGTACACTTGTATAAAATATTTTCGGTTTTGAATACTCGCCATCTCCAGCGTCATTTCTCGACCTCACTCGGCAACAATATGGCGTGATTTCTTTCAGTTTGCCCAGTGTGAATGAGGTTCCCATGCCACTGTACACTGAAGTGAAGCTAAAAAAAATCCCAAAAATTCTGATAAATACCATTGGGACAGAAATTTTCGAATGGATTTATTTTCGCGAATCAATCCTCCGGGGGATTTTTAACGTAGATTTAATTTCGCGCAAAAATTTGTCCAGCAGATAATTTCTTTTATAGAGGTAATTTATTACAGGACGGGATAATTTGAATTTCCAGACTAGTTTCATTTCACAGGCACTCGTACATGTGCACAGTTCATTCAGAAACTGTTAACATTCTATTTCGAGATCGCAAAACATTTTGGTTGGAAGTCACTTATTTTCGTTTGAGAAAACGAAGCAATACGCAACAATGTTCTCGATAACCCAGACAGAAATTACAAAGTTTTGACCACAACCGACTGTTTACACTAAAAATCACGGGATACCTTCCTGATTTGGTTTGCATCTGTAGAGTATGACTCAAAATAGCCAGCGACTTCTTGGATGTACTTGAATCACCCCACTTCAGTTTCAGACTGTGATAGGAAACAGATGAGGATGTGAGCGACGGAGGGGGTGGCGGTAACTCTTTGGTAAAAAACTGAATTGGATGACTGAAAGCACTAGCCCCACAATGATTCACTGATTGTAATCGTAGCCTGCACAAAAATAAAAATATATATATATATATTACTAATAGGTCTGGTTTAGTTGTGGACATTGTCGTATTTATGTTTAAAACATTGTTAACAACAACCGTGACTTCTCACACCTAAAAAAACTCAAGAAAAAAAAAGCTTTCGAAATAACAAATCAGGTAAGACCACTTACATGTAAGATGCATCGGCAGTTAATCCGGTTAGCCGATACTCCATCGTGTCGTCAACTAACCGTGACGTAACTGACGATGACGTTTCTGATTCTGAATAAGAAGAGTTCATGACGGCTTCCTCGTCGTCACTCTCCTCGCTGTCGTCATCGCTCTCCTCCTGAGATAACACATCGTATTCATGATCATCACTGCATGTACTATCATGCAGATTTTTGATCGATTCTTTAGTAGTACTTAGGCTACTGGGTGACGGTTTAGGTCTGGCCACCGTGCATACGTGAGAGGTTGCACCAGTGGCCTCTAACACGTACTCATAGATAGGCGAACCGTTATCCGCCGGGTGTTTCCATTGTATTAAGCAAGAACTGGATGTTTGTTCAATCTAAAAGTAAGGAGGATTTATGAAACGTTCAAGGGCGTCGAGTTTTGTTGTCATATGGAAATCTAAAAGGGTGGCCTTTGCTGTATAAATGAATCCACTCTTTGCTTTTACACTAACATAACGGTTAAGAGTTACTTACCACTTTGATCTCCGTTACAGGACCTGGCGGTGCTGGTGGTGTTTCAACGGTGAATACATTACTGTATGGACTGCCTCCAGCAATACTTAGTGCCTAAAAAAATAGATTTTTGTAAAATATCACAAAACATTTCAAAGCATGCAACCCCTAGTAATGTTTGAAAATTTTGACCTGAACATGAAGTGCTTATAACTCAGAGGCGGATTTAGAATCTAAGGAGAAATTTATGGAGGAGAGTAAGATCATTAAGAGTATAAAAGGAAAACGTGCAAATAATCTAATCAACACTTAAGTTTTAACAGAAAATTCATGACACTGTACTCCTCCACTTTTTCTTTTGCCTAACCCTAGATCCGCCGCAGTAACTAAAACATAGCA
The DNA here is from genome assembly GCA_039566895.2 of Turritopsis rubra. Lineage (NCBI taxonomy): Eukaryota > Metazoa > Cnidaria > Hydrozoa > Anthoathecata > Oceaniidae > Turritopsis > Turritopsis rubra. The sequence continues at coordinate 12,396,033 of CM077628.1, forward strand.
GGTAGGAGGAGTTTCACTTACTTGTAATCGAAAATAATACTGACTGGCTGGTTCGAGGTTTCTTTTCAATTCGCAAAATAAACATGGCCCTTGGTAAACCTTGAAAAAAAAACCACGAAGTATATAATTCCAATCATTTGATCGAATTAATATCTCATCTAAACTATAACACATGTATAATATTCAAATAAACTGTAGTAGATTACCTTTTGGAATGCCTCGTTTTCAAGTTTTTCAACACAATACACTGTCACGTCAGTACCGTGGAGCTGAGGTTCCTTTTAAAAAAAACAACAACAAATATTTAAAGGAGGGACCTGGAATGACATCATGTTGATGATGAATTATGCATCATTCCCTGATAATGATCACTGCATACTTTAATGTTAGAGTCAGGGAAAAATCCATTTTTTGCGGGAATTTAATTTCGCGAATTTGAGACGAATTCTTGAAGTTTTCTTTTTCACGTCAAAGGAAATTGTAGTGTCATAGGAGAAAAACAGATTTTTTTGATACATTCCAATATTCATGCACAGAATCTAAAATCCAATTTTTCGCGGGACAAGAACCAAATTCTAGAAATTTGCTAAAATCTCTTCCAGGAAAAGGTAATAGGAAAGTTAGTTCAGCTCACACAAACAATAATATTTCTCTGCCTAACTGACGTCATACTTATAGTAAGAATGAACTATGAGAAGGTTTGTTTGAGAGATGCTTAAAAATATTTCTTTCATTTCTTTTGGAATCTATAACTATACTATTGTTCCTCAGACAGGAGCGCATAAATATGAAAGAGCAGCAGAGAGGAAGGGGAGTAACCAAATATCATACATTCCATTCCAATCGGATATGTGTTGGTGATTTAAAGCTCACAAGGGGTGTCGATGGTGCATCAGGAACTCCAGGTGCTGTCCGCAAGGATGCTATGGGCGACCAGGGACTTGTCTAAAAAAAGTCATATGGTTTACTACTATGCTCTCTCGAAATGACAGAGGAAGGGAATAATTGCAGAATTGCAGAAGTAAATGGTAAAAATGTTGATAATAAAGGTCTTCAATACCAATCTTCAAAAAGCCTACAAGGAGGAGTGTTTTCTATAGGAATGGCAACCTCCATAGAGGCCTTTTGAAGATTTTGCTATCTCGAACATTTTTTCTTGGTCCCTTGAGAGTTTGAGGTGACAGGGAATTGACTGTAATCCTTTTATTTGTTTACTTTTTTTTGGAACTTACCCCTGCTGAATTGGATGCATTGATTTTGAAGTAATAATCAGTACCAGGGAGAAGGTCGGAAACACTGCATTTCTGTAGAGGGCCATGATAGACTGCCTTAAACTCTGAAAGTAAAAGAAAACTTACTTCACAAATATTTTTGATTGTGACACTCACACATCAGGTCTTGATGCACCTCTATTTTTTGCTTAGGTAACAGAACAATATGGAAATTATACCTTCCGTCGCTGATTTTGACATTTTTACCAGATAACTGATGATTTGAGCACCACCCAAATCTAATGGTTGCTCTAAGAAAATGAGAAGTTTATTTAATTGGGGTTATCAGAATTTCGTAAATGATCATAACTTTATGACATCATAAAAGTTAATTGGTAGGAGTTAATAACACTGCAGTTAGCGAAATAAACAACATAATATATACCCCATTCCAAATATAAAATCTTCATTTCGGGTTTGATATCACTAGACAATTTTGGCGGTTGTACATCTTTCGGAGAAACTGGTAGAGTTGTAAATGATCCAATGGGTGACCACTATAAAGAATTATCCGTAAGACATAAACCCATTATATAAATGGATTACAACCTTACAAGTACACTTTTTTTAAATTTCCCCTTTCCTCAAAAAAATTGATATACAACTATCCATAATGAACTTACAGAACCAATTCCAGCTTTTCCCTCAGATGCGACACGAAAGCGGTAAGTACATCCAGGGTTTCTGTGACCAACAACAAACTCGCGATCAGATCCATGGTAAACCCGATTAAATAAACCACCTAAATGAAAAGTAAATGCGATGTTAGTCAAGACAAACATGACAGATAAAAAGACTAAAAAAAGCCTGACATATTTACCTTTTCCGTCATCCATTTCAAGTATGTAGCCAGTAATCAGATCGCCGCCGGTATCGCGTGGCGGATCTGCAAAGAAATTTAAAAGTATACAAATAGCAACACCTCTAATTTTAAGGTCTGCATGCTACGAATATACACATGCTATTTCTGCTTTTAAAATGAAAGCTTACCCCACTTCACGGGTATGCTATGACTTTTGACTTTGCCATTCAATTTCGGCTTGTCCATTTTGCCAGGTGCCTCAGGTAAGGTCGAAAAAACTGTAGTAGGACTGTATTTACTCGATCCGTGACTGTTTGATGCTTTCACCTGCAGAAGAAACAACACTGGTGTCCCAAATTATGATGCATTATATTAAACACAAAAAAATAAAAGCATTTATTTTGCATACACGAAATTTGTAGCCTGCATTTCTCTTCAAGTTTCGACAGCAATAGAATCTTTGTTGACCACAATATTGTACCATAAAGCCATATCCCTAATGAGCAAGCAGTATATATTTTCATCACAGCCATTCATAGGAATGTTTACATCAAATATTTTGTGAAAAAAAAGTTATGCTTACATCGGATGGATCTTCCATTTCTAATTTATATTCAAGAATTAAGGCTATGGAAGAAAAAGTTGAAGAAGATGAAGAAAATGGGTCACACAACAAAATCAAAATTTGTCAGATAAAACTGTGATACATTTTTTATTACCTTTAAATAGATTCATTTTTGTGAGTGGGATTATAATTTTTGGAGATTTATTTTTGAAACTTGGCCTCCTATTTGCAAAAATTAATCTTTTAAAAAATATCAAAAATTTCACCTTAAAATAATAATAAAGAAGCCAAAGTGGTGAGAGTCAGGGATATCTCTGGAAAATACCCATCCATTTACAAAAACGTGTCTTGCAAAAATTAATCTTCCGAAGAATTTATCCTCTTAAGGTATCAGACATTCCAAAAGTTACAACAACAGATGTGTTTAATAAATGCTTATACGGTTACTTGAGATGCATTGGATTTTCAAGTTTGCTAGAGAGGCTTTTGAGCAATTACCCTTAGTTACCATAAGTAGGTTATTTTTTGTACTTGTGGCCTATAATCTCATTTTCTCTTTAATGAATGGCCGACATATAGCAAGAGTAATAAATGGTTACATTATTATACTTATATACCGAAATTTAAGGTGCTCCTACAATTATTAAAAACAGAATCTATAAAACATTGATTACATACAACCATTATTGTCAGGCTCATTCCATTTCAGCTTAATGTAATTAATTCCACATTCGGAGAGTACGGGTTTGTCTGGAGCGGCAGGTGGACCAGCACTTGTCAAGCACTCCAAATTTGGGCTGTACTCACTGGGATAGAGAACAAAAGATCAATATTATTGGAAACTACATACCATAATTGGGGAAAGAAGCAAGCTTGCGACTGTAACAAAATGTTTTGCAACTCAAATTAAAAATTTACCTGTCTCCCAATTCATTACTAGCTTGTAAACGATATATACACATTGTTCCCGGAGGTAGTGCATGACTGTGTCGGAATTGTCTTTGTAAGCCAACAAAAAGTTCATTGAATTGATCATTTTTACTCTGTGATGGAAATAGAAGTCAGTGTAAACGTGAATTAACTAAATAAATATCATCAAACAAAATACTGGTGTGTGATGAAAACATAATACGCCAAACCTTTCTCCACTGCAATTTGTAGTGCGTAATTGGTGACCCACCATCTGCAGGTGCCTGAATGAATGAATACCAAGAAAATAATTCATTCTTTGAGAAAGAATTTCAACAACATTCACTGGAAATAGGATAAGAATGAGAACACAAAAAAAGCTAAGTACTTTGATTAAAATTCCATTTCAAATAATATTCTGATTTTAAGATTTTATTTTGTTCATACATTTCTAAAATACGTTTTAAAATGTTGCAGAGTATAGTGACAAGAGAAATGGACAATACATTTACTGTCAATGCCCACTTAATCAGTTGGGTTCCATTATGGTAGGCCATGCCATAAAACAAAATACAGCTTATTTTTAACACATTATTCATGATATGCCAAAACAACTTGAAGCATCTTACATAAAATCCTGGCTTACTAGATTAAGGTCACTCTGTGGTCATTTTAAGAACATGATAGAAAAAACACACACAAAAAAAAAACAAATTAAAATTTGAAATGCAGAAGTTAAAAACCTACCGCCCACTTGAGAGTGATTGAACTTTTTGTGTTATGCGTAACCATTGGTGCTGTCGGCCAGGCAGGTACTGTGCAAGGTGTCCTGCATGGTACTATTTCCGAAAATGGCCCATTTTTTTTATTTAATATGGCACACAATCTACGGATGAACAGAAAAGGTTTTATTGATACTAAAACGTTAGAGATCTCAATTTCATTTAAATAAGTGTTTTAAAAACTACTACTCTAAAGAAACGTCCGAAACACCAACAACATCCTGATTAGGAAATTATTGGGAAGAAGAGGACTAAAATAGAAATGAGTTTACCTGAAATGATATTCCGTACCAGGAGAGAGGTCACGAACAGTAAAGCATGTCTCTTTTCCGCTAAAACAAGAAAATAAATTATGATAGTGCAAACCTCAAATAAGTTGCTTCATGACAACATCAATTCAAAATGGGGGGTTATGGGATAGTTATTATTTGAAAGATGTTTCTAAATGTTTAAAAGAAAATTATGGGGAATTTTGTTATATATATATAAATATATATCTTATTATAATATTGGTCAATCTTGGTTTTTGGTCCTAAGTTAAAAAAAGCCTTTCCAATAAAATAGCTTTTTCCGGAAAATGTGGTCTGCGTTCCGTTGGTTTTGAAAATCACAGTATATATTTGGTAAATAGGGTGACTACAAATTGCAAGATTTCTGAATACAATCCATCATAAAATGGTTTCCCAACCACACAATCCATCATAACCACACAATCCATCAAAATGGTAACAGAAGTGATAAAAATTGTGGTGTAAAGCAACTTGATTAAATTTCGTATCCTTCAAAGGTGTGTTACTGCATTGTTGATCATTTTCAATATTTATTTTTATGATTTGGTTTCTTATGGTATTGAATGATGATATTTGTTTGTCTTTTTTCTGTAACTTTAGGGAACTACCTTTAGTGTACTAATCATGTGTGTTTATTTTCAGCAGCTAAAAAATTTGTAATTGCGAGTATTTACTTTTATTATAATAAACGTTTTTGAAAATTTTGTAGGTATAATTTTTGGCAAGTCACCAAAATATAAGAACTATCACAAGTGCAATTCTTCGGGGATGCTCTTAAAGTGAAAAAAAGTCGGTTTTATTATGGATAGTTGTCAAAAGGTAACTGATTCAGTGGATATAGAATAAAAGCCAAATTTAAGACTATCGTATATCTTTTATTCACCACTTATAAAGTTTTAAAACACATCAAATGCATTATGCTTTCATCTCTGTCGCCATAATCATTTGGACCATTATTATCTGCAACAAACAGATAACAACAGAAGAGAAAAATTGTACTCGATTAGTTCTAACTGTTGCCGCTTGGGACCCATATTGGCTTCCAGTTATGGCACAAAATCTTTACATTAAATACATTATATGTCTATAATAGTTCGACGTAAACACTTTTCAATGCTCTATGATTTCGTCATTTTCTTGACAAATATATTGCAGACATTATAATTAGCCCCATCAAATTTGTGTGCATTTTCCAAATGGGCTCTATGACATTAAACGCATAATTAGTGCTTTAACTGCTGCCACTTGGGGCCCCTATTAACCCTGAGTTATGACAAAAAAATGCTTATTCAGAAAATGTTTACATTAAATATCTGAAATAGTTCAACGTAAACAGTATTCGATGCTTTGTGATTTCCTCTTTTAGTGACAGGAAGGGAGAAATAAATAGCTTTTACAACACTGCATTTTTATAAGTATAGAGTTATTATCAAATGGTTAGTATAGCGTGCAAAAACATTATATAGAGCAAAACTTAAAATGTTTTTACATGCTACACTAGTATATATATAGTTGACAAACGAAAAATGTCGTTGTTTCTATTTGTGTCAACAATTTTAATGATTTAGAAAATATGTGTTTTTTTTCCTTTCTGATTAAACATTTTCTTTTATGATAACAAAAACACAATGGTTTATTACCCATGACAACCAGATCCTTCAATTTTTGTGAGTTAACATTCTTATCTGACATAATAATTATTTGTACTTTCTTTGCCAATAATTTTACTGGGTTTTATTAAACGTTGACTTGACAAAACATCTCTAAAATTTTTTGTGTAATTGCTATTTAATAATTACTTGTGAATGAATGCAGAACTCAATTTTGATGAACTAATAAGCAAGTTATGTAAGGTTTTGTTATTTCCTATTACAATCAGCTGGTTTACAATTATCAATTTACTGTGTGGACACTTTCTTGAAGAACTGTTTCGCCTGTGTGTTTGGAAAATTATAAAAACCCAGTCTAAAATAGACTGGAAGTCCTGGAAGAAATCATGGTGTCTATCATTTCACAATAAACGATAAGTGATAGTACAATAAAAGTGGAACAGCAGAATCATTGAAAATATTAGAAAATCTTATGATCTTATCATTTAGCATATGCATTATTATTTACATACTGTGTTTATGTTTTTGTTAACACCCCAAACTATGAAAGAAGGCAGTTCATATTTCATGGGAAACTCTTGATTTTCAGGGGGCTTTTCAAAAGATTCCATGAGAAAAACTAGACATAATGCACTTCAAGTTTCCAGACACTTCTTAAATCTGTTTACATTTGAAGTGGCAGGTGTGGTATAGTAAAATTTTATGAAAACTATTTAAAGCGTCTTTATACAATATCTTTTAGTGGCAGAAGGAAAACCCATTACCTTTAAAATTTTATATAAGTAAACATAAAAAAAAATTGGAAACTACTTTGGGTTCAACCATAGTCGGTTAAAGGAGGACCATCGTTTGTTCAAACTAATATATAATTTTCAATTTTAAACATTATGTAAAAGCAAACTTGATAAAAGGCTTGGAAAAAGATTGAACTATTTTTCAAACTTTGTGTTTTTCATTTAAATATTTATATAATTCATATATATATGTGAATAAAAAAAACAAAAAAAACAATAATTAATAAAAATCAACCGATTATAGAATGATTAATGCACAGCCAGCCAGTGTTTATAAACAAATGAATTTTGTAAGGAACCATGTACATTAAAATTAAAATACCACTCATGTCGATAGGTGTGTGCAAATTCGGGTTTTGTGGCTTTTTAGTGATGGTGGGGAGGAGGAAAGTGAATAGGAACATAAATAATTTTCTCAAAACATGGACTCACCGAAAGAGGGTTTTAAAATTGTTTCCCTTCACTGATATCTGCAAGTCAAATTGACAAGATGACAAATGGCTGTTGTTTGATACACATTCGTCCCATGCTATGACTATTGCGTAAGGACTCAAGGCACGAGCCTACATAAAATAATGGAATATACATAAAAGAAAACATATTAGAAATTGAAAAAAGAAAGATGAATAAATTATACACCTAGAATTTGAAAATCCTGTTTTTTATGGAAATAGGTTGTGTAAATATTAATAATACCTTGGGCGGCATGCATAACGAAATATCTTCTTCAGAACCATTAGCATCCTGTGAAGGGTCTAAAGAACAAGAAATCACAAATTAAAGATTTTACAGGGTGAATAGTTAACATACTGATTTTATTGTATGTGGAAACCTGTGATACAGGACGCAAGAGGATTTATCAGTATGTATGTATTAAACCTGTTGTTTATAAAATAATAATAATAATAATGATAATAATAAAAACATGAGGACGTCATGTCATCCACACAGTGTGTCAAATTTTTACATAAGAGTACATAAACATTGGTCAAAAACAATAACATTCAGCTACATATTCATGTTTATCAGACATGTAATCAAATATACAATAACTGTTTGCATTCAAAGTGAATGAAAAACAAAATTAGAACAGTATTTTTTAGTTCCATTCTGGTTTTTTCTGTGTATCAATGAAAGGCTCGTCTATCCGTGTTAAGGTCAATTCATTTCCCCTTTTCAGGTCAACAGTAAGAATTAAAGTTAATGTTCTCAATAAAAGCTGAAATTTGTTATGCAGACGATTAAAAATATGCCATGATGGCGGTATCAAGTCAAAAAACTTCCTAGAACATTCACAAGGGTCACAACAAAGTCACCTATTTTATTAATTCACAAACCGACATAATGAAAAATATATTAATGGATATATAAATTAACCAGATGTGTCATATTTTGGTTAACCTGTTGGTCACCAACAAATTATTACTATTACACAGGATGTATTCACTGTATAGAATTACAAGAAAAAGTTCAAACCAAAAGTTATTGCTTCATTATAGAGAAATTGTCAACAACAAAAATATACTCCAGAATGTATGTATGTACAAAATGGTAGCAGGAGCTGAATAAATTTAAATAATTCAAGTTTTTCTTCATAATTTCAAAATTTATTATTAACATATTACTTTTACTGATGCATGAAAATTGTTTCATCAAGTTTACTGAAAATTAAGTGCTTTTGAAAAAAGTGCTTTTGAATTGTTTTTATATATAATACTTAGGCAGGAAAAACTATTATTATATATAATCCTTATTTTTATCAAAACATATCCAGTCCAGCAAAACGTCAAGTAACACAAAAAACATTCAATATAAAAAAATATGTCACTGGAACTTGCATTTATTACCCAGATCTAATGTTGTACTTTCAGCCACGCTTTCAGTTGCACACTTGAAAATTCCTGATGGATGTTCCATGTGGCGGAAGAAAGAAAGGTTCTGAGCAGAATTTGCACTGAACATTCTGATCGTTGGAGTATTTCAGAAAATGGCCACAAAGAAATATCATTAAATTGTTGAACAATAGAACTAATTGCAGAATGACTTTTTAAATTGCAGTTTTGTTAACAACTTTATTGTATTTTTACTTCATGTGGTGAAATTCGGCAAAAATTCAGTTAATTAGAATAATCAGGGAAAAGAAAGGCTTGGATTTTAATGACACACAATTAATGTTTAGACCGTCAACTGGTGGTCTAGGTAATTCAAAAATCATCAAGGAAATTAATTCTTTCTCTCTCCTTCACCTCTTTTATTTTTTTTTTATAAACTTTAACAGAAAATATGAATTCGAACAGGAAGTAGTATATTGTCAATTTTGAAAGGAACAAACTTCCTTAGATACAAGCCAATCATTCAGCAAAATGAAAAAACTCTGCATAACATTATCAAATCATACAGAACATCAAATCATTCAGAAAAAGAAATTAAATTTATCAATGAATTCACAAAAAATTATGGGTGGGTGAGTATAATCACAAATAAATCAAAGTGTTAACAAAAAATGAACTTGGTTTTAATTTTGGTCATTCTCGTCTTGAAGATTTTCCATCAAATTTATTGACATGTTTACTTAAATTAATTCTATAAATGTAATCATGATTAGCTATGACAAGAGGGGATTAATGATCATCCAAAAGCTCCGGAAGCCTTGTAAACAATATAAACAAATTATTTCGACACACACATATAAACATTTTACCAAAAATAAAACAATTACGAATATTGTATGGAGTTATTTTTTACCAATTAATAACATTTTAGTTTATGTATCATTTTTTATGCATTTTTTAAGTCACAGGTATCGATGAATCAACTATCAAAAAATATATTTTAAGTTTTGAGAAGAAAGTCACTAAAAACTTAAAATTGTTGCATAACGATACTAATTTTGATCTTTTTTATCTTTGTTGTTTTTTTTCTTAAATCTTGAAAATTATTTTAGTGTTATCAATGTTTGATAAGTACCACCATTAAATCGCTGTGACTTATTATTAAGGATGACCTTAAACTTTAGTTTTAAAAACCATGAAAAGTTTTTTTTCTTTATTAAATTAAATTGATGAAGCATTATAATGGTTTGCAAAGTAGATCCCTTTTTCAAGGTGCCTTTATGGTTTTTGTTTCATTCAAACTGAAGTTTTTTTTTCAAATTTTAACTAAAGAAAACATTGTGAATCTATAATAACATTGTTATAGTATACACGCCATGGAAAACGTGATGTATATTAGTCAATCCAAAAACACACATTTACTCAGCCCTTCTAATTCACTTCAGCACCTGGCAATCGCCGAAGTGATTGCTAACCTGTTTTGAAAAATTCCCCTTTTTACCGACATGTTTTTCTTTGACACAGTAAAGGAAGAAAGCATTAACTGGACTAAATAGTGGCAACACGCATCAATTGAGAGATAAATGATAAGATCATTTACATCAGTTTTTTACGAACATGAAAATAATGACAATATAGTTAAAATATAGGATTTTTTAGCCAATGCTAATATCAAAGAGTTCTTAAAGAAGAAAAGTTCAAAAGTACATTATAAAAGTTGAATTCTACAAAAGCCGAATTGACGACCTAATTCAAATTTATTCCAATGTGACTTTGATTTTCTTGTATTCAACGTGAAAATATTTGAATTAGAACGGCTGTTTATTAAAATGAATTCTCCCCTGAAAATATGATTTTATAATTATGATGTTTGTAAGTACAAACCTTTTCCATTACTTTGGTTGAACATATTTTCTTGTGGAGGACTGTCCTTATTCAACAAAAAATCTGGATGTACTGGTCCATTTTGATACTTAAGGCACGTGCATTTTCCATGTTTGTCCTGAACTTTTAGTAACGTTTCTCCCCTTATATCATTGTTAACAGTATGGCAATGGACAGGACATGAAGGATTATATTGCTGCGATGGAATCAACACATTAGATTCATTCTCAGTAACAATATTTGAAGGAATATTGTTAATAGGATAGTGTTGGTGATATCCATGTGGCTGATGCATTGGTGGTGCCACAGCAGGATAGGAATAACCATGTTCGTGAGGAAATGGCACCCTGAAGAAAACCCCGGGCTGTATTTCAATATGAGCCCCGTGCTCAGCTACTAAAGATGACAGAATTTGACCAGTTGGAGGATTCATAAGATGAATTAAGTTTGTGTGGCCGTCAAGTTGTGGTTCAACAATAATGTGCAAACTTTGCTCCAGGGACCCTCTTGGACTATGCCTTTCAGGTGAGGGACTTGCACGTAGTGGTGATTGATTGGGTGAACGGTCTGGAGTAACAACATGAAAATTTGGATAGTCAGCAGGTAAAACTTCCATCTTGCTATTTCGGATTGACAGTTCTGTAAATTCTAAATTATGTAGCTATATTTCTTCAAAACATCATCAAATTGATAGTGTATTTTCATCTTCACTAAAAAAATTCAAAATAAGAAATAAAGTAAATCAGAACAGCTAACACACCAACAACTGAATTTAACCTTTACTTCCTAAATTTCTCTATCGAAAGAAATATTTTCCACACGAAGATTCTCTAGCTAATAACTCGTAACACAAGAACTTTTTTGATAACCAACGTACGTAATAGTAAATAACAAGAAGAACGCATGGTGAAATTTTATAATGACTTTTATAATATCATATTATTTGTTAAAGAAACGCAAGATAATTATAATTAACCGATTTAAAATGTCATGCATTTTCTAATTAATGCCAGTCGGAATTGTATGAAAACATTCCATAATAATAATACATACACCAATACACACATGATTCTCAAAAAGTTTTTGGAGCGGAAATAAAGTTGTTGTGCCTGCGAACTCCTACGTATCAGTCAGCGGAACAGTATTCTGCAAAATACACTAAAAGAGTTCCTTTTGTAATTGAAACTTCAGCGCAGAGAATAGCGCATTTATAAGCTCCAGTACCTTATAAATATAGACTGTCGCTAACTCGCTATGGTCTATACACTTTGGTCGATCTTTTCATATTGGCTTGTTACTGGATCTGATAACACATTTGGCCAATCATTCGTAATTATCCACTTTGATTGGTTCCCAATCTCTTTTTTATAGTCCGGCCATAGACCATAGCGAGTTAGCGACGGTCTTTATTTATAGGGTAGCAGCCAGGGGAATCACAAAACATACCCTCTTTCTTATTGGGAAAAATTGGGTAGGGGGGGGGGGGGGGGTAGGGTGATGAACAATAAGGAAAGATACCAAAGTGCATGTTTTTTTATAATCTCGTATACTACTGTGAGTGAACACAAACCAGAGAGCTGTTCGTATGTTCCGATTCGGAAAGCTCAACAGGGGCGACGATTGATTTTGATGCAGCAGAGAATCAAAACGAACATAGTTTTGATTTCCGAATTACATCGAAATAACCAATTTACACAGTTGTTTTTTCGTTATCTGTGAAAATGAAATTTAGTCAGCTAAGGTGCTGTCGCGGTCAGGGGCAGGGGGGGAAGGGGGGGGAGGGGGGGGAGGGGGTCAGTATAAAGACTTGTAATATTTACTTTAAACATGCGCAAAGTCACATTCTAATTTCACAACTCAAGACAGAGGGGACATAGATGTTTCGGATTTTTGACGCACTAAGCGGTGTTTCCCAAGCATTTTATAAATGACATGAATCAATCCAATCCCATACCCCCTTAGAAATGTTCCGACCACTTACACTTTTGACTTTTTAGGCTGAGGGTGTTTTTCAAGTACTTCCCAGCAGTCGGATGTTAATGTCAACTGAATAATTTCAAACGTTTCAGAATGTTCCTCTTATCTTTCGAAACACTCCGAAATTATATTTGATAATGTGCGAGTAAAAAAAATGAAAAACAAAACAAAAAACGTGTCGAAAAACTAAAAACGATCAAGTTTTCCAATACGAGGTAGACTGGAAATGATCGTGTAGTTAGTAAACAAAGGTGACGTGTTTTTTTTAAAGATGGCTATGATTTCCATGAGGAAACAGGAAAAATAATGAACGTTTTCTAGAAATACATCTTATGGACGACTGTTTGATGACGTTCGAATAACTGTTTGGCTATTTACTTTTGAAGAGTTTTCATCATCTCTGGAATTTTTTTAACGTCGTTCAAAACGAAACAAAGGCTTTCTGTTTCACTATTCATAGCGCTTTGAGTAATCACATTAACACTGGAGAGTTTTATTTTTAAAAGTTCATGGATTGAAATGATCTTTACATTCCTTTGGATGAAAGGGGCAAGATATGCTTTCAAATGTACGTCTGCTTTTCGATATAGGTTTTTTAAATAACTCGTGTAAAATCTAAATGATAACGAGAGTTCAAAACATTAAGAAAACACGTTAATATAGTTACAACTTCGTTCTCAATGCATGCTCCCTGTTATCTTGTTGACGTGGGCGAAGAACCGCATTTTCATACTCGGTCAAATATGAAGCAGTAGAAACGTGGTTGATTCAGTTAACGAATAAACTAAACCCAACCTCGTTCCCAGGGCTTCTTGGCTTTTCGATATACTTCGCTGCGGTCCAGTATATCGAAAAGGCAAGAAGCCATAGTACGAGGTTGGACTAACTGTAGTCGTGTCGTGAACTTTGTTAAATAACCTCGATAAATGCTCAATGCTTTTGTCCTCGTGTTTTGTCCAACACTGACCCTTGTCTCAACTACCCAAGACTTTGCTTAAAAATAAAAAAGTAGATAAAATTATAAGCCTCACCGAAGTTCAATGATATATCGAGAAATTTGTGTTGTAAGAATATTTTTTTTTTCTTTCTGATAACCCCCTTTTCAGAAAATAAACCGACTCGATATGAACAGCAGTAAACCTGCACAAACACAGGGACAGTAAGAAGTACACAGGGGGAATGTAAACATAAACATTTGTTCTTTCAGCTAATAAAGATATGCATTATTTGCTCAGGCCTCAAATCCATTGGCCCGTATAATTTTACTGTGGATAGTATGCATTGAGGATGCATTTATGCATTTATGTGAACTGAAGGTTTACGAATTTCTAAACAGGATATACAAAACATATACGAAATGTACACAAATGTATCAGTGTGTGATAACAATACGGTTTTTTTATGTCATTGATAGGATGACTTAACAGATCGTGACAAAATAATATGATAATTGAAATTGTTTTTGGGCATCTCGTAAATAATTCAGTTCCAAACCATGGTAGATTTAACAAAGAATGGTATTGGCGCCGCTCTGGCAGTCTTACAGAAGGGAGGAGTTGTTCGAACAGCACTCGCAACGATAGATTCTGGAACGTTGAATGGGAGGGAAAGCTAGGTTGTAAAAATCACTACTAAAATCTCACTTCTCATTTTACCACCTCATTCAAGAGGAATAATATGTTCCTTCATCAACTGACCTAGGTACGAAGTATCTCGCATAACACATGAAATCAGAAATACAGGCGTAAAAAGCCTGAAAAGGAGGTTGTCAAAGATAGATATAGCTCTTTAAAGGATTTGAAACCATAACCACAGTATTGGTTTGGAAGCTAATCGCTTTCCCCTATTATGGAGATTTGGTTGATGTAATTTAGGATTTATATGATTGCAGAGATGTTAACAACTGGGGAGGAGGGACGATAAAATTGTAAAAATGTAATGTAACAAATAAAAATCGGGCGTATTCCTTGTCTCTTGAAAGTTGCAAAAAACAGTTAAAACGCCTTCTCTTAAAAAAAAACAGGATATCCGACTTCAGTAAACGTGGACAATTCCTGTTAAGGGAACATGATTATTCGCCTTGTAAATTCACAAAGAGGAACAAAAGTCCATGTTTTTGCGATTAATCATGAGATAAGTTTATGTGAGTGTAGTGCAGTAGAGAAAATAAGTGATTCATAATGCAAATACGTCAAAATGCCAACAATATGAAAACAATCCATTTTTTATAGCTTCCATCATTATCGTCATCATCATGCTACTTATATATATCTTATTGATAGCACAATGACGTGCGACAATAGCACAATGACATGCGACAATAACACAATGACTGGTGACAATAACACAATGACGCTTCGTTAATGCAATAATAGGGACATCTAACACAAATACGACGAAAACGAGGACGACATGAGTGGAACAAAGGATTCATTTACTTGGGGATTTCGTTTAAAAAGAAAGTATATTTCATACTACAGTGGTCTCTCTCTTTCTTGAACACCCTCTATCTCGAACTTACCTATATCTCGAACAATTTTCTCGGTCCTTTGGACATTTCTGAAGCCCTCAAGCTGTTCTCTATCTCGAACTCTCTCTATCTCGAACAAATTCCTTGGTTCCTTACGAGTTCGAGATAGAGAGAGTCCACTGTATACTATTGGGGAAATTTTTCAGTTAATTACATCATTCGCACCATGTTCACATTTTCTACACACAAGGTGAAAGGTTTGTTTTGAAGTCGTATTGAAAACAAGGACACATATATAAGTATAGTAGTGACTTGTATATACTATTACATTTTGAGATATTATTCCCATATATACATTTTTGTCTTTCTGATTTCATCGATCAAAAATTTTAGTTATAAAAAACCAAATCTATCATTGCTTTCTGATTCATTTATTTTCCGAATATTTATGGATTAATCTCACGTCGCTGTCCCAGTTGCTTTCGCTTATATTAGCTATAAAAACTCACTACGTGAATAAGCAAAAGTAACCCGGAGTTTAAGTCCTTGGACTTCCACCCATAGCGGTTGGTGCTTTTGACCACCGACTTGGAACTGGGAAGTTGACTTTACCACCACAATTACGTATACCATGTTTCGAACTTGTTTAAAGGCCAGTATGTAGTCAGTGAATGTCTCCAAATGGAATGATACGCTGTTTTTTTAAAGCGTATTGGAGTGAAGTATCGAGATACGACATGACTGAGACTCGAACAAGGGCCCACTGAAAGGTACCATTTCCTGCACCATCGCTGCGCGAGCAACAAGCCACTTAGCAACAACTTTCAGTTTGCAAGCCTTCCATCCAAGCGTTATTCATTAGCGTTATTCGTTGTTATGAATACCCACATAACAGATTAAATAATGTTTCATTTTTGCATGATGCAAACACTTATATACGCATTTCTATGTGTGAAGAGCTTGGATACTTTGGGAATAAGTTTTAATCTATCTATTAAGTATACTGGATACATAGAAAAGAAAGTTATATCTATACCTTGTTATTTGTAAACTATTATTCATATTAACTGACTTTAAATAAATTTATAGACAAACAAACAAAATCCTTTACATCAATCAACGTTAACTTCAAAACTTTAAAACGTATCAAGATCTATCTCAGAAACTTGATAATCGATAACTACCGTGGCTGATTTGGACTTGTTGTAAGTTGACTTGACCGCGTCGGTATTACTCGGACGGTGGTCTTTTTAGACAGGCAGCCGCTTATTTTAAATCAGGCGGCCGCCTGACTCGAAAATCACAGACCAAAAGCCATATCTGGCCCTGGCATTTCGAGCTTTGGTCAGTAGTTTATCAAACTCATCAAAGGCGGCCGCTTAAGTGCCTTTAATTAGCAAAGCCGTGGCGTGAACTGATAAAGCTGCATATTTCTTTATTTGTAAAACTATGTTTAGAGTAATACTTGACTAATTCTTCCTCGCTTTGTTGGTAATCTTTCGCCAAAACTATATCCATTCTTCATAGTAACTTTACAGCTTACCTCAACATATAGTATACATATACCAACATGTAGAATTTGTTTGGGTGATTGAGTTTATAAACATTTTTTGCCTCGTTCTTTCAAACCCTTTTATAAGAGTTCTCACTGAAAAGTTTGTGAGACGAGAATTTACCTCGAACCCCCTCTGAATGTTTATTTTGTAGTCGGAAAATCTGAGGACCAGAAGAAAATCGACTCGCGAAAGTTTCTTACAACCCAGTATCAGTGCCATTTTACAAAATTTCGAAAAAAACTTTTTTTGGTTAACTTATATAACAAGACCCGGTCTCTCTAATGGCGAATTTGTTTTCCCGAATTTTGGAACAAAAGTTAGTTTTTTTCCCAAACAAACATTTCCCCTATTTGACTTTTAATTACACTATGCCGCATATAAACAGTTCATTTTCCGTACATATTCAATTGAAGAATGTTGAAAACGTATATACGAACGATTATTTTGATGCATAATGTAAACTACTTTAGTCACTTTTCCCCGACTTTTCCCCCGATAAGGTATGTAAGTTAATTCGTCGCCAATATTGCCCAATTATGCGAGAAACAGTTGTTAATTCTTAAGTCCAACATCAAAAATTATACTGATTCGACGAATTGAGAAACCACTCGACGATAATCGCACGCGTATACTTCTGAAACCATTCGACTACTTGTAAGGGGATGTTCATATGGATAAAAATTACCTCGGGTTAGCGGGAAAACTTTTCGACATACGTAATTTTCGTTCTATTCATATGAATCAATTTCCTCGGTAGTAAGCGAGATAATGACCTGCATACACATGACGCAACGGCATATGAACAAAAGAATAAATACAAAATTTTGTTGATTAGGCGTAAAATTTCTCCGCTTACCGAGAAAATTGTGTTCATATGATAAAATATTATCCTGCCTACCGACATCCCCCTTAATGGGGAAATGTTTTTTCTCATATGAACGCAATGTATTTTTTATAGCATTTCTCAAGAGAGGCGAGATCTCACCACAAGTAGATAGTAAAAAGTAAAAAGTTTGAAAACAAAAGACACCATATGTTTACAAATAAAAATGTGTAAACGTCAATTTCATCCCAGATACCGGGCTGGCTCGGTAGATTTTATATTACATGATACTTATTGACCCGACACCAAAGATATCTCGGTTTGACAAACGGCAGTACAAAAATCATATGGCAAATTCCTTAGTTTGCTCGATTTGAAATTGGAATCCTGAAATTTCAAAGATCTCTAAAACTTGAATTTCTAAATTTTTCCTAAACGTTTTTATATCAGTCGATAGAGAATATTAAGATCTTCAAGGGGAGATATAATCAAAGAACAATTTCGTCAAAACTTAGGAAAGTTACAAGGATTAAAAATCCATGCTCAAAGACATTACAGTCGCTTCAATGGGTACCCCGGGTTCCTAACGTCTCCTCTTCTCATCATCCCGGGAAAATGAAAAATGTCAGAATAAGAAATATCCAGCAGAGGAAAAGAAAAGCCAGGAGGCTGGGCTACTCAATGGGTTAAAAAAAGGAAACTAAAAAACAAAAAAATGGCACGAGGCAACTGGCTGCAGTGCTTGTTTTGGACGACGAAGACGTTAAGAAACAAGGTCAAACTAGTAGAACATATAGGCCAAGAATAACTCACTTTAAATTTTCATTGCTGTAAAACTCTTATTTAGCATGTAAATTTGGAAGTAAAATAGCAGAAATTAACAAGGCTCTGACCAGAAGCAGAAGTGAAATTTTTTGAAAAGAATGTTATCAATTCCTTTACATATTCTTTGAAGGTACATATTTCCCATAACATATAAAAAGATCTAAGCAAAATATTCAACATTTCGGGAAATAGTAAATATTTTCACTTTTTCTTCTTATCACACTCTTCTTAATTTGTTCATTTTTTCTTCCCATTTGTAATACTGTAATAATTTGAAACTGTGAACTGTTGTATTGCAAGTTCAATTCACAGAGTTTAAGAAGGGGGCTGTCCACACTGCAGCTTTATGAAATGAAAGGAAAATGACAATAACAGTTTAAATGAATGACAAAATGGAGGTAATCCTAAATATTCTAGCAACAGGTATTGTGAGGGAAATGTCATTAGAGAAAAAAATAGAACGTAAAAGTAAAAGTGATGGGAAAAGCAGTTTAAGGCAATTTTATTCATAACTACAACTGAATACCTTTTCTAATATATTTACATTCATAATGTTCATAATATATTGTGGGAAGAAAATGTCCTTTTGCCCCTTTCTGATAAAAAAAGTAAAAAAAATCATGGCTGAAAGTGGCAAATAAGCAATAATTAATTCCGCACTAATTTATTCCGCATTAATTAATTCCCTTAAGGTGTAAGTGAACAACACTAGTGACGGACATATTGAATGGACATTCTTGTTAAATGAAAATCAAAGAGAGAAGAAGCATTGATAAACTTCTGAATGAATAATATAATGGTATATATCGTAGGTTTCAATAAAAAATAATAAAAAATTCTTTGCTTCAACCACAACATAAATTTTCTTTATAAATTTATAATCTGAATATAATATTCTTCTGTGACTGCAAAATTGATAAGAGTTCCACCATTCAGCCTGAATTATTACAGCCCAAAAATCTAACGTATATATAAATAAAGCTTAGGTACTAAGCAGATGAACTTCAAATTGTTAAAATATTTGGTATAGGCATTTGTACATACAGCATACATAAAAGCAAATAAGTTTCAAGTGCTTTGAACAGAACCATTTAACAGAAAAAATACAATAAAACTAAGAAGAACAGTTGCTAGGAATTTTACTCCACTTTTTTTGTAATCTTGAAAACTTAATGGTCCAAATAAACAATAAAATCGAACACCATATCGCGGATAAGGGCAGGACTCCCAAAATATGGCTGCTATATTAGGTGTCCATTAAGTTGAGGTTTGAAGTGGGATGAGAAACGTTATTCTTTACTTCATTTACTTGATTGCTGTATAAAGAGTCAACTATAACAAATTGTTAGCTTTAGAGGTTTCACTACACAAAAAAAATCAACCCAAAATTTCTGTTGTGCCTGCATAACATCGTATAATTGTTCAGTTTTTCGTCACATTTTTTTTTCTTTCTGATGGAACAGTTTGACAAGTAATTGCTTACTTGATTATTCTATAGAATGAGAAAATGTTTGAATAGTACACTACCAGTCATGCAGACAATTTGCAAAATTTAATCTCAAGGAAAATATATCTGAATTGTCCTTGGCTATAGGCATATATACAAGTACTTCATAATAGTATAGCTTTGGATGCCATAAAAATGAAAAGCTTTTCCTCAAATTCAAATTCTGCTGTTGGAGTTCTGATGGCGTACATGCACAAAAAAGAACATAAATAAGAAACAATAAACACAATAACCAAGACATTGGGATGTCTAAAATAAACTGTAGACAGGGTGAAAATCATGATACAAAAAGCAAGCGGTTCTAAGAACCAACAAAATCAAATTCCACATCCATCATATCAAGTCAGTTCCCTTTCTTTTTAGTCATCCTCCATACCAATAGTGAAAGTTGCAATACGAGAATTACTTCTCCTGAAATCAAATATTGTCCTTTCTGTACCTGGAGAGGAGGGTACAAATGCGTTACTGGTTGGACTATTTACAGGTGAACTGACATTCTGGATCTGCTGCTGTGCGACTGCTTCCTCACCGCCTCCTCGCTGAAAAGAAGTGCACCCATTTAATTCGTTACTTGTCACCGAATTGGAACTTTTGATTAATATAGGTTTAGTTTTCCACACCATGCTTTGAAGTGAAGTGTTTGACATGATAGCACAGTATAACCTTGACGCTTTCTAAAACTATTGAAGTTTTCAAAATGAACATAAACAACCTTCCAGAAGTGATCATCAATAAACTAGTAGGAGATCACGTGTACAAAATTGTAAATACTACAATGCTGCATTTTTATTGGATAATGCATTAAATAGTGGAACATGATCTCTTGTTAAGTCGTTTGCCGTCAAAATGCTAAAATATGTTTGATTCAACATGGCGGCTACAAAACGGACCAATAACGTTACAAATCGAACGATTTGTTAGGGTGTTCTCGCAAATAAAACTCTTTTGATTTCCTGTTCTTGTAGGAGAGAAGTAAAGATTGTGATGTAAGGTTTTCATTCAAAACTAGTTTGGGTTATGTTGCAAAGCGTAGAAAGAATTCAATGAAATGAAACTCCCATATTATATATAATGCTCCCCCTCTTCCTCTCCCATCAGTCAGTGCCATTTTTTACTCAGAGCCTGGGTGAAACTTCTTTTTTATATATTTTTTAGAGAGTATTAGATGGTGATGGCACATTGCTTAAATGTCATTCAATTGAATGCCCTGGGGAGATATCTCCGACTCAAAATGGTGCCAAAGATTTTATATGGATTCTCTTTTTTTTAACTTTGTTTTCACCGGCCGACTGACCCTAAATTTGAAACGTTAGCTATTAACAACTCTAACACCACATATTTATGATATATTTATGATAAGTAAGGTAGTTTCATCTAAGTTCGACACAACAACTTTACAATCCAATAAATGAAAAAGGCAACCTAATTTACATTCAAAAGGATGTAAGATATGAAATACAATATCCAAACAACATTAGTAATAAAAAGATAAAGACATTTCTTTACTTTGAAGATAGATAAACGGAGGAGAAAAGGAACGGGAGAATACGTCCGTGTTCAACCATATAATCTTTATTCGACACAACAATTTTCAAAACAATTTAGAGATAAAACACGGAACAGTGGAATAACAAATGAGATATTGTAAAAACCACGTGCCGTAATAATCCCAAAGGAAACACTAGAGATGATATTTCTTTTCTTTACCGCTAATTACCCTTGAAGATACTCGTAACATTTTCGTAACTATTACATCACGATGCAAACAAACTCTGATAATCAGCTGGTTATTAAGCATGTCGAAAACAAAATATCGCACCGTGGAAGGGAAAACCTCCCCTATATGGCAATCTTCTTTCAAAACGGGGATTTAAAAGTCATGATTTGAAGTCCCATGGCCAATCTTTCCGCTCCAGTAGTAAACAAGATGTGGCGATAACATCGCGCGTGAATATCAACAACTTCATTTCGTTTGTGTTTTTTGTGTTTGGATTTGTTTACAGAGGTTTCAGACTCATCTTGGATTTATCCCCAATTATTAAGCGATATTTCAAATTTAAACTATTGGGTGAAAAGTACTTACTGTAAGCTTCCTTATTAAATGTTTTTCATTTTTTTTCGTTGATTAATTGCTTCAATATTAACATGTGTCGAATATAGAAGCATGTCGAACTTAGATGAAACTACCTTAATGATGGAGAATTGAATCGGTTACTTCCCATATGTCAATCCTTTTTTTTTTGTAGCAACAAATTTTATGGCGGCACACTCAGCATCACGATATTCAATACTTTTAGGGGGTCTGACACGACAAATAACTTTCATCATGGTTAACGGTAAATTTGCCGCAAATTAAAATGCAAAAAAGAACAGAAATTATTCGAGAAAAAGTGAAGCTTGTAGCTCAGAGCGCGCTGGAAGGCCAAATATGCTTATATTCAGTATTTTGAGAAGCCAACTAAAGAATTACTAGAAATGGTCAAGGATTTTGAAGGCTACATAATCAAGACTTGGGAGAAGGTGGGAAATATTCTGACAACATCAGAATGGTTTAGCTTGAACTGTAAATGTCAGAGTTTAAAATTGTGGTGAAATTATCAAATTAGTACTAGAAAGGTATATATGCATTAGAAAAATAGTTCTACAAAATTAATTACACTTACATACTATTATGTTATTCTAATAGGTACCAAGTTTTAAATATTTTTGTTGCACTACACTGGACTTAACTGTAAGAAGAAGAAGAAGAAGTATTTATTCAGTTGCAATCTATATATGTACATATACATAGCTTGTTGTTACTGTAAAGGAGACCAGCATTATTAGCTGAGGGCTATGACAAGGATGCTAGCCACCTTAGAGAAACGCATACATACACACACAATTCGAATTGATTTAATAACAAATAAAGAATAAATAAATAAAAATGTATACTATACTATACTATACAATGAAAAAAAGAATTGGGTCAGGGTAGATTTTAGCATAAGGTTTTCCTATGGTAATCATTTTTTTTCCATACAACTAGTAGGTAGTTTCCTCTGATATATATATATTTTCACTGTTGCTAGAAAAAATTAGCAGAGATCATTATTTGAGGAGATTACTTGTAAGAAACTTTTGTGGCAAAAAAAATTGGTTTTTTTCCCCCGAAAATCGCGAAATTAAATTAAAGTTTTCTGTTTTCCGTCTACCATGAAGATATTACCCTGTTGCAATGGAAAGTGCTATATTTGTATTTGTATTGTTCTTGAGTAAATTCACCATCTTTTCTGACTCAAAACTGGTACCGAATAAACGTATGTCCTTTCAATTCAACTCAGTTAAAAAACATGCCCCACTAAACTCCAGTGGTAGTGTACCAAGGGATTGAGGGTTCAGTTAAATAATGTTTTGTGTTGTTTTGAGCGATGGCAATGAACCTGGCATAGAAATCTGATGACAAGTGTTATTCCAAATCATGATTATGTTACATGGATACATCAAGGTGAAACTAAGAAATTAAGTAACTAATTCTACTTTGAAACTAATTCATGAAGAGACTGAAGAAGTTAACAGTCTTTTGTTTATTTAACACGCATTTTCATGTTCGGTTCAATCACGTGTCTAAATGAATTGTGTTGAACACAAAAGATTTTGACTTCATATAACGGCTGAACACAAAAATCTTTTGCGTTTTCATGTAACAATTCATTCCTTCACCAATGTGTAAAGTTTCTATCAGGTTGTACTGTGTCTGTAAAATGTTCTACTTTGTACTATTTTACTGTATCATTCTATGCTATGACCAGAGTTATATGACATTCATGACAGGTATTGAAATAGATAATTTATGCATATAAAGGAGAGTACAAAATAAACAGTATGGAGGAGATAAAACGTAAACAAGATTTGGAAGATGAAATGAGCAGGTAAACCAAAACTTATGAACTCTTATAGGAAAATTTAGGATATATCTTTAAAATGATACTCCCTTATATTCCTTATGCTCCCTTACTTCCTTATAACCCTGCCAGTGGGTAAAATCTTTAAAAAGTCTTTGTTATTTTATTGCTTGTCATTCCTATAGAAAACACTCCTTATAGATGTTTTGAAGATTTTGCCCACTGGGCTGGATCTTCTGTTTAGCGACCTTTCCATCATTTTTCAAGAATGTAGTACATAATTTTTATCTGTGTTGATTTTAGGTTTGAGCAAGAAATTGCTAATAACCTCCCCCCTCCACCCAAGATACCTAACACAGGTCATATGCCAATAAGGCCTCCCATGATGATCCCACCACCACCATTTCAAGGAAATAATGATGGAACAGGAATGCCTTTTCCTGGCCCACCTCCAGTTCCGCCTGTATTTCGGTCATCAATGGATGGAATGCCGCCTATGGATCAAATATTGTCAATGCCACCACCACATATGCCACAGGGCTTTATTCCTCCACCGATGATGGTTCCACCACCAATGATGCAGATGGTTCCTCCGCCAGGACTTCCCACTGGAAAACGTATTTACATATTTATTCCTTTATCAAATTCATAATTTTTGTTTAAGGATACAGTATAGTTTCATACATCTTAAAAATCGAAAAAACAATGTATTCAACAATGTATCTAAATAACTCTTAAGCTTTTCAATGGTAAAGCTATTTTTTAATTATTTTTACTGGAAAGTGGTTTATTTCCTAATAAAAGCTTTTCTCATTATTTGATCATGATTTTCTTAGAATGATCTTCAACACTTTTGGAACAAATATAATTTAAATGGACATGGTTATCAATAATAGTATCACCTGTCAAAATGTCACCTCTTATTTTGAGCATGCTTGAGTTGTGATCTTTTGCAAAACTTTTAAAATGCTTTTTCAGGATGTTATTTTTTTAGTGAAGTCTTTCTCTACATTTTGAATCTCTTCTACAAAATAATAAGCTCTGGGAGAGAGACTGCTTGAATTTTTGGAACAAATAATTATTTTAAAAACGCTGACACACGATTGTTAAGATGATCACGTGGGTAGGTCTCTTTTTTCGTTTCCATGGTTATTTGTGTGACAGGAACTCTTTATTGATGGAATTTTGACAAATTTTGTTCTGAGAAAAGAGAGTTTTTATTAATTATTATGCATGAACATTGTTCAGAATGTTTTTATAAAGGTTTTTTATTTACCAGTATTTCTGAAGTCTTTTTCAATTTCCAAGCGCGTTAGCGAATATGCACATTCTATCTATCTATCCTGTAACAGTTTTTCGTTGTTTTCGGGTATCAAGCGGATACAAGATTTCGGACTCTGGGTCGTATGTTTACTTGTATTGATGAACAGCAGACCTAAACATTTAGGTTCTCCATTAGACTATATATATTTACAAAAGCTCACTTTATTTCATTATTTTCATTTTTGCTTGAAGAATTTTGATATTTTTAACTGAATACTTGCGATTTTTTTCTTTAAAAATCTTTAAAAATTAAGTTAGCAAAATAAAAACCATTCACCATGTAAAAAAAATATTGCTGACCAATTTTTTTTGCAGAAGCTTTTTTAGCAGAAGAATTCAGTTGAAATGTTTCTATTTCTACTAAAACTTTTGTCCTATTATATTATTCTCAAAGAGCTGAAATACTGATCTTTTTGAAACCACACTCGAGAAAAGAAAGATAACTAATAATGTTGATCATAAAAAATGATGATGGTGATGTGGGAGCTAGATTGATGTATTGGGGGAAAATGAAAGTAAAAAAAGATGTGGTTGAGAAAAATGAAAGATCTGTGTCACAGATAACAAGAACAATAGCACAAACTTTTTGCTGTGTGTTTTAGAGTGTCAAAAACACGAGACAGGGACTTCTGAAATATTGGAAGCTGGCTCACTGTTTTTTGGAGTTATACCAGTATATTGAAAGAAATCTTTTTTAGTATAATTGGCTAATGAATGCACATGTTGGTAGAAAATTGACTGGTTTGTTATGATAGAACATTGCATCATTATCGAGAAAAGGACACGGACTGATTTAGAAATGATGTTGATCTTTTACTCTTGGATTGTATATGGTCTTTAGAGATTATTGATTTTCTGTCACACATAGATGATTTAAGAGTTAGGCCTCGGTTAACTTTAATCGGAGAAACTTTTGTGATAGAAACTGTCGTAAGGAAAAAAATTATTAACTGTTCCGTTAAATGGGAAATTCAAGATATATACTTTAATGTCAGGAATTTTCGTGAATTTCGCGAATGGAAATCTGATTTCGCAGTCAATATACCAGTCAATTCCAAAAAATGAACAAATTGTGGCAATTTTCCAAAATCGATGCTTAAGAAATGTTTCATTTTTCATCATTCACAAAATTAAATTCTTGAAAGATATTATGCTCATTCGCAAAAATTAATTACTTGATTAGCTAAAAGTTCTTCCCACGAAAATTTCTGATATTTAAGTTCCTCGCAAGATAAATTTTCGAGAATCACAAATATTTATTATTCAAAATTTGTTTTAAAATGTATAAATTTATTTAAAATTATCAACTGGATAAAGTTTTTCAAATCAGCAAATTGAAAGATGTTAGCAAGACAAACTTTTGTGAATGGGAAAAAAATCATGAATTCATGAAAGTTTCTCTGAATCTTTGTAAATTGAATAGAAAAAAATTTTGTCAGACCGATTCTAACACCACTTACCGGTGATAACAACATTTAGGTGAAAGTGCTTTATAACCAAGTTGGGTTACTCTGAGTATGATGACAACTTATTTGCCTTTGAGATTATGTGGTCAAAGTTCAATCTGCCCTCTAAGAGAAAACGTGAATTAAAACTTTAAAGATAATGAACTGTTATAAAGGTCATAAAAAAAACTGAGTCAGCAGTTTTCTACAAGGGAATCTCCACGAGAGAGCCAATTATTTGTTACCTCGTTTGTTTGCCTTTTGATATAAGTCAGCTGCTCCTTCAAGACCTATTTCTATTGTTCAAATGAGGGATTCCCACTACTGACATCAGCACACTGCAACCCTTAGTTCTATTTATAACAGTTCTATTTATAACAGTACATTCTCTTTAAACAAAAAATGCTGGCCTAATTCCGAAATCATCTTTTCATAGCATCTGTGTGTATTCTATTTGGAGTCTCCTAATTTTCTTATAAACAGTTCACAATGTAAATGACTATTTCTGGTCAAAGTTGTGGAGATCTTTTGCATGTTTTATATGAATAAATGAGTTAAAAGGGGCTTCCTTGTTTCCACAGCATCTTTAAGCTGTCACTCTTACTTCTGCACAGTTGGGAGGGTGTCCAAAAAATGCCCATATGATTTTTGGAAGTGTTTTAACCAAAACAGCATTTAATCACTGAGTTTTTATTTGCTAATTTCTCAGAAACATTCCATTCCAAAAATCATTGAGTCATTTTCCAAATTTTTTTTGGTTTGATCAGGTAAATAGACCATTCTCGAATTACTAAGTACCAATTTGATTTCTTTAGCGCTTCTGTAAGAGATCAAAAAAAGATAGTCAAAGTTGTTTGTGCTCAATCAATTTGTCTCCATGACTGGAGCGGAAATTGTTCAAGCCTAAGGGGTTTTAGTTGCTTTTGAAAAGGTGAAAAATGGAATGTGTAGAAACAAAACGTTGTCAAGTTATAAAGATG
This sequence comes from Turritopsis rubra, assembly GCA_039566895.2. Lineage (NCBI taxonomy): Eukaryota > Metazoa > Cnidaria > Hydrozoa > Anthoathecata > Oceaniidae > Turritopsis > Turritopsis rubra. Next base: position 12,423,562 of record CM077628.1, read on the forward strand.
AGGTCTCTGCAAAATTGTTGTTATTCACTTTTTTTCCACTAATAGAGACTTTTTCCAGATTATGAAATTATTACATTTGAAAATTTATAGGAAGATACATACTATGTTCAAAAACCAGAAATTTAGAGTTTTTTCTATTTTTTCTTTTACAGGAACCTAAATTTAATTATTTTCCATTTCTTATATTATAACCATTTAACAGATTCTGGTTGCATAAAAGTTCCAAACCAAATGTTTACTATTTTCATTGCTACAAACTTTCAACGTTGTTAGAAAACTAATTTTTATTTTTATTTCAGCGAAGGGCTTGTCCAATCGTATAGCCCCACCAACGGTTCCTCTTAAAAACTATGACCATGTCCCGGCTGACCATGCTGACACTTACAACTTCGGTGGAGAAAGTTCTTCAGGGGAAGTGAAGAAAAGGAAGATTAAAAACAAAGCTGTGGTGAGAGTCGCAGGTGGAACAGTATGGGAAGATAGCACGTTATTGGAATGGGATACAAGTATGTTGTTTCTTTTTCAGTATCGTATTATCTCCATCTGATATTTATCAGGGGGAAATTAAGAAAAATGAGGGTAAAATCACGAAAACTTAGGTGCTTAAATCAGGGAAATTAGTCTCTTGAAATCATGTAACAACTTCGAAAGAAAACCACTATAGACGTATGACATAATCGCCATTACCATGGTAATTGTATGTTATTTTGTTTCTGCTGGTAAGTGTAAAAAACGATTTAAAAAAATGATTAGAAATCCATTAATAATATTCATCTTCTTTCTATTCTTTTTTTCGCAGACGATTTTCGAATATTTGTGGGTGACCTAGGCAACGAGGTATCTGATGATGCTTTACTGCGTGCCTTCTCTCGTTATCCATCACTGATGAAAGCCAAAGTCATACGAGACAAGAAAACTAAAAAAACAAAGGGGTTTGGTTTCGTCAGTTTTAAAGATCCGCAAGATTATTTAAAGGCCATGCGAGAAATGAACGGTAAATATTCATTATTACTTTTATGAATACTTTTTTGGCTCCTTTTTACGCCCGCCCTTATTGGCGCTAATTTCTATGATTTGGGGTTAAAAGAGCTGGCGTTAGTTTTTTGTCTGTGGAATGAAAGATTGACTAAAAAAAAGACCAGCGTAAAAGGGGCCGGCGTTGACTCGAGGTTGACTCAGGGGACATCTAGGTAAGGGAAATTGGGAATACATCAACTGGGTTCAATTGGGTTAACAGAGTTAAGTAGCAAAGAACATAAAATTCAACCTCGAAATGAAATAGCATGAATGTTTTATGTATGTATCTTATTTTTATTCGTTTTTTCATTTATATAAGAATTCACATTATTTACTTTTTATCGCTATTGCCTTAAACAGCGAATTTCTAAAAAGCCTGCCCTTTCCCAGTGGTTCGATATCAAAGCCTTATTTTCTTTTTCTTTCTTTCATCTTTGAAAGTAACGAAATTTCCAATGTTTCCCCAGGTAAATATGTGGGAAATCGACCAATCAAATTACGGAAAAGCACGTGGAAAGATCGAAATATACAAGTGGCAAAGAAGAAAGAGAAAGAAAAGAAGAAGTTAGGTTTGAGATGAAAATGGGATTGTATCCTGGGAAAAGAAAATTCCATTCATTCGGAGATGTAACTTTCGAACCGTCGAGCATTTGAAATCGTAACATACTTCTATTGTTCCAAGAACGTGTGTCACGAAGATAAGATATCACGCGAATTTTTATTGCTGTTCGTTGGTGGCTTGGCCAGTGTCTAGAATATCATCTTTCGTTTGCTCCTGTTGAGAGTTGAAATGAGAATTATTTGATAGAATAACAATTTGAAATAACTAATTTTTCTTGTTAACATCTTATTTATCAACCGAAAATCAACAAAGAACGTGCTGTCTATCAACTGAATGCCCGGCGTATTGAATATAATTTATAACACACAGGACCCTGTATAGGAGTCCACTTGTGTTCTGTATTCTTAGGTATCAAACCCTGCGCCATCAATTGATAATGTCAATTTAAGTTAATCGTGTATTTCAGGCTTTGTCCTCTACTCGTTTCTTTCAAAATATTGATTGTATATTTCAGGCTTTATCCTCAGCAAGTTTCTTTTTAAAAAATGATGATCGTGATTGTGATAGCCAACTTAGTTCGTGATAGCCAACTTGGTTTGTGATACCATAACCTTTAGATGCTCGTCAAGAGTATGGAAAAACAGGAATATTGTGGTTATATTTATTAAATTGTCCTTTTAATAATATAAAAACAAGTCCATACAGGAGGTGTCATTTTCATGCAGGCTCTACTTACATATAATACGCGAGTAATGATTCAACTTTCATTCTTCCATGAATTTGCATGGGCTTTATTTTTGATGTATAATAGAGATAACAGAATCATTGGATCGTCTTAATTGCACTTAGGTGTGTTTATAGTATAAACAGGGGGACAATTGTGTTATTAAGCGAAAAATCAACTGTTTTCATGTGTTCCAATGCAGCATGGAGTAACTTTCTCGAACTTCTGTTTTTAACCACACATTACCTTGTCGTCAGACTCTGCTCTTGAAAATACGTTTGGAACAATTTATTTGTTGCCCTTATGTCTTCTCTCGTAGGGCGGCACATGTCAATAAATCTTGAAGGAGAACTTTCTGTCATGTGATTTGAAACAAGAAGATACACTTAAGATATACAGTGTGTTTCAAAAAAATATACGGCTATTAACTTTGGTCTTAATTGATCGTTAAGAAGATAATGAGATTTTCCAAACTTATTTTTTCGATTTTCTCTTCGTGTACTTTTCATTTTTCTAAAAAACATACATCTTGAGAAAGCTTAAAAAATTGGCTCTATACTGATATAAAATTTATTGCCAGTTGACAAAAATTTATTGAAATAAAGCGGTTATAATTCTTGGTTCCATTTTTTTTTTAAACACACTGTACTAATGGCTAGCGTGCTGCACACGATCTCCGTAATGTAATGACAATACACCTTTCCCGAATATCTGTTAAAACGCAGTTTTATGGCCTAACCATGAAGTTTCTCCTCGTTTTTAATATCATATCACAATTGGTTTTAACTACTCCACTGCGGAACTATTAGTTAGTATAAAGTTGGAAAACAATACACAATACATAGAAACGAGGTGAAGCTTGATATTACTGTCATAATACGGTGTTTAAACAGAAATTCGGGAAAGGTCTCTATAGGTATGATTTATGAAAAGAGGGGGAGTGACGGAACCGAAAGCATATTAGGTACGGCTTATTTATTAATATACGGAAAAAAACAGAACAAAAAAACATCTTAGAAATCTTCAAGACGTTCAACAGGAACTTGAATTTTTGGGGGAGTTCATTGGTCCAGTTATGCATTATTGTGCACCTTTAAGATAAAAGAGGGAGAAGCCCTGGGAACGAGGTTGGGATCGAGGTAACACTTTTCTATAACCCATATTTTTCATCCTTCGGAAGTTTTTTGACTCTTCTGCTGAAAAATTTTCTGGTGAAATGAAATATCACTTTTTAAGAGAGATTTGTGAAAACAATATTATCATTGCAAGTTGCGGTCTGCTGATGGAGCGCGAAGAGGAGCGCTTTAATCTTATTAATCTTATTTATATACGCACAGGAGTGAGGCAATCTCGTCCTCTCGGGGTTTCTTGACTAAAAAGAAATGTATTTCCTGTTTTCACCAGTGTGGTTAGGGTTTTAGTCCCGTTAATATGTAACCGTTAAGAATATGCCGAGTGACAGTAGCTCGAACACACTCTGTGTCTCGGACATCCGTTATCTCGAACAAAAATCTTTGTCCCTCCTGTGTAGTGGTCGACTGGTGATGGACTTCGCTTCTGACCGAGAAGTGAACAAATTTGTGAAATATTAAAATGATGACTGACACCTAAATTTACTAATGTAACCGATTGAGCGCTACACACATTCTTACATCGCCTTTTTACTTCGATGATCTGAATTATGACTTTTATGTCACGTGAATATTTGAAAATCGGCTTGAAGTTTTAAAGAGTGTGAATAGAGAAGAGGGACCCAAAATTCTTTAATATCGTTACAAAATGTTGCATAGTTTATCGTTGGAATAATGTAATGAAAAACCAGGTCAATCAATGTACACACCGTGTACAAAATCTGGTGGGGAAATTATTACGATGACACATAAATCATAAAACACCATTCGACTAAAAGTAATTACTAGGAGGACCGTCAAACTTTTACAGACAGCCAGAAATCTGAGGACCTATGCAATAGACGTTTTCTCAAGTTAAAACATTTCTAAAAATCATATCTTTGTATTTAACATACTTTTCAGAAATGTATTAAGATTTAAGTAAATTATTTGATATATTTTCAGAAATGTTTGTTAACAATTGACTAATAAAATTATCTTGGCCATGGTCTTTATAATATCTTCCGATAAAAAATGTATTGTTTATCTTGACGTATCCAAAAATTTTAAAAGGTTGCTTCTTCTTAGGAGCAAACACACTATACTTTCTAGGTCGATATGTAATTGTTTATCTCAAATGGAATTTTGATCACAAAATTGTTATTCATGGATTTAGTAATGACCAAGCCTAAACTTGCTCCATGTTCTATTCCGCTTACTGCTTGCTGTCCAAAGAGCAGCAAAGGCCATGAAACGATTTCAGTTGATGAACGAAGGGACTCTATTTGTGGCAGTGAAAGATCCAGTTTAATGGTAAATGGAACGGCAATATTTCAAGGACCAAATATTAATGTTGATCTTGAGTTTAAAGAACTGACATACAATGTAAAAATAAAGAAAAATGGTAGGTTATAATTTGTTACTTTAAAGAGAGAGGAGTGTAGTAGCTATATAGACAGTAGAGCAGGGAACATTCTTCTAAAACGGGAATATTTTCCACACATGGAAACAATTTCATTAACTGAAAAATCAATATTGTAAATTGTAAATGTTTCTTGATATGGAAAATGCATAAATTAATTTCCTTACATATGTTTTCTGTACTAGCTATAAACGGGTATTGTTTACTTATTTCAATTGTAATTAAACAAAGCTTCTGTGAATTTTTTTGAACCTTCATATAATTTATTCAAAATTTCGAAAGAATTAAGAGCGAATATCTTATTTAATTTCACTTTCATAATATTTGTTGCAGAAATCGAAATCCAGATATCGGTTTCATTATCTGGAAATTATTTCCCAGTCTGCCTCAAATTTTATTTCCAGATGAGGAAATTGTTTTCATGTGTGGAAAATATTGCCCGTTTTGAAGAATGTGCCCTACTGATAGAATAAACACTAAAGACATTCCAAAGCTTTCGTCAGGTTTGATGCAACTTTATTCCTAGTGTTAACTAAAAAGTGGAAAGCATGAAAATACACAGCTCCTCTCAACAGAGAATGAAATAAACCGTGTATCCTGCAGACATTATGGATTCTATTGTGATAACGATTACGTCAGTAAGTAGAAATCCGGAGTCGCCTGACAGCATAGGAAAAATTGAGAAAAAATCATTAAAAAGTTCTGTTTTTCTTCCAAAACGTCCCAAGCAAGTGCAGAAAGTTCTCCTAAACAGTATAGAATAAAAATAGGTACAACAAGAAGAACAAAATCAACAATCAAGACAACCTTGCAGGACAGGCCTAACTTCTCCTATGTTAACATAGCAAAAAAAGTCCATATCCAGTGAAATTTGTCCCAGTGATGTAATCAAAACCATAATAGCTGCAAGATCTCCGAAATCATGTATACATTTTTATATAAAATTGATTTGATCATTGTTGAAACTATTGAGAAAAGTCATTAGCTGGTGAAGTTATGTCCAGAAAAGTAAGCAACTGCTTTTTGGGGAAAACTCAGCTATGATATTTTGATAACTGTGAACATTATCTTCAGCTAGTAATGATGTCATTTTGGTGTTGTAATGTTATGGCTACAAGGAATGGATGTTAATGAATGCGTAAGCAGAAAAACATATATAATGAAAAAATAAGATAAGAATTATTAGACAATTAGACTGGCTGTTTATATCTGTAATCATCATCAAAATAAGTTCAAGCTAGTTATAAGTTTCAAATAATTGTGTTTAAAAACACAGAAGTTGGTTAATTTTCTGAAACTAATTATTTTGGAATCTGTCGTTTATTTTTAATGGGGATTATGATTGTGGTTTATTTTTGATTTTTTAATTAACAGTAAAAATAATGCAATTCTTTTCGGAAATTTTGTTGTCCAAAGTTTGTGTTTATCCCTTGTATAGTTTTTATTTATTCAGTTTAAAAAAGTTTCCTTATGTCCTTTCGTGTATCTTGTGCACATTGAAAATTTAAGCAGACAGTTAAAAAGCAACTTGAGTACCGATTTCGAGCAAAATCAAGCAACACAAAGTCTAGTCAAATACCTTTTAAAACTAATCATGTATATATATGTATGCAATTTATATTGGATTTTTTAAAAGTTAGGAATTTCGTTTAAATTTATCGTTCAGATTAAGTTCTTGTGTGAATATTACTTTTCAAATTTAATTTTCTTGAGATTTTTACGTCATTAAAGTCTTAATTATGTTTTCTATTTAATTAAAATTAAACCTTTTATATTTAAAAATTCAATAAAAAAAGCTGTCAAGTCCGTATTTGAATCCTAAAGAAAAGTCTCTGGAAATCTAGTTACTGTAATATGATAACGGTTTTATGCAATGTTTATTGCTTTTGTTGTTTTTGGTATTTTTAATGTTTTGTTACTTTTGTTTTCTTATTGACTCAATTATTGTTGACAATATTATAATTATATAAACTTTTATCATATAAATCAAAGTTAAAGAGAAGCCTTTGTTTTTCAGATTTTTATATCTATCTAATTATTTTTATCAAATCCTTAATTCTATGGTTGAACTGATGATAACGTTTCCCTTTTGAGGATATTTTTTATGAGATGTCAACACACAAATGATTTCTGAGTATGTGAAAGTCAGATTAAATTTTTTTTATCTAAAAAGATAAAATGTTTGGAAAGTTTTAATTGGAATATAATAACACATTGATCAGCCTGATCAGAAAGTATATTATTTAAGTTACTGTTTGAATACTGTTTCACTGACATTTCGTGTGAAGAAGTCATTCATTTTTTTTATATAATCTCTATCTCAGAATAATAGATTATGCATAGAAGTATTGAATTTCTATCCAAACATGTTTGATTCATTTGTTTCCTAGCATTATTTTCTTCAATGTTTATTTTAGAAGTTAAACCTATTTTGAGAACAGTCAGTGGGTCCTTCAAAAGTGGAGAGTTAACGGCAGTGTTGGGACCGTCAGGTAATGTTTCCAATTTCAATTGCCATTTTGATTTTTAGAATTTTTTCCAATTTTTTAAGTTTTGAAAAATATGAAAATGTTGTTGTCAGATTCATTTGCATTATGTCAACTGAAATTAAAAATGATGCTTTTTATTTCATTTCATTATCTAGAAATAATTTTTTTAAAGCATGATTTATCATAAAACTCTAAAACCTGAAAAAAATATTTCAAAACACTTATGTGTTTTTTCTACTGTAATTTTTTGATTTATAGGAGCTGGAAAATCGTCTTTGTTGAATATATTAGCTGGGTACAAGTAAGTTTAAAGTCTTTGCTCTGATGATTGTTTTGGAAAAGTATTTTTAAAGTCAATCAAAGCATGGACAACCATGATAAGATTTATTTCTTCTTATCATTCTTTTACAGAAAGGACAAATTAAAAATACTAGTATAGTGTGTAAAACATTTTTCAGGTTCATTTTCTGCATAAGTTGCTGCCCCCACACCCGTGCTTACCATCTCGCAAAGGAGGGTGACGGAAAATATAATCATAAAATTGCAAATAATAAGAATCACTACGTTTTGGAGCTAGAAAAGCTGATCAAAAAAATGTATGGGATCGGGTGTCAACGTCGAACCTTTACGGAGATATCGTCAATCAAAGATTCTAATGACTTCACACCCACCCATCTGTCATCAAACTCCTTTTATTTTATATTAAAAAACTTCTTTTATAATACCAATTGCTTATATCTGGGACAACTCAGTTATGAATGATCTAAATGATGCTATTTTATTTTCCATATGAACATTTTGTTCCCAGTCCTTTTATTCACACTAAGCAAACTAAAAAATGGTATGCACAGATCACAATTTATATAATGACGTAGCCCTGTCCAAAAGGTCCAAATACTTGGAGACATCTACTACAATAAAATTTTGATTCACTGATGGTTTTTTAGAGGAACCAATGGTAACATCTTTTAATTTCCAAAAATTTTCATTAATACATTTGGTTTATAGATTTTTTTGTTTTCAGAAATGGTGTTTGTATTCAGAATGGATTTTAAAATTAAAGAATTGGTTTAAAGATTCTTTTACTCTTTGATATGGAATATTAAAGTCCATTAGAAGTTTTTGATTTGTTATTCATATAAAAAATTGTTTGTTTTCCTTGTTTTGTTAAATTTCATAACATTTATTAAATGATTTCATTGATTCATGTTTAACTTTTATGAAAAAAAGCAATCCTGTTGACCCTGTGTGGAAATAAGACCACTAGACTACTTTTAGGACAATATGAAGTAGTAACTTTCCTTAGATATTCCTAAAAAATTAATGTTATTTTGGTTACGACAAAGTCAATGTAACTATAGAAATGGTAAATTTTATTTTGACTTAAGTGTGAGTCAGGTATGCACTTCTTTTTAACGATCAATGGATGTCTCCTACAATAATGTAAATTTTTCAAAATGTGAACAAGGCAAAACGAACAAAAAACAAAAAACAATAATTCCTCTCAGTTCAGCTGCCTTTTATAGCATATTTTTATTACGGAGATATTAGCAACAAATGTAAAATAAGTGATAAATTTTATTTTATTTAAACTCAAATGTTGGAAATTTGAGAAAAACGTTTGTTATGTTGGACAGTTTTCAGGTTAACCAAAAATCTTAATAGTTGAAATGCTATCTCTCCTGGAGTGAGGTTGTGAAATCAAGTTTTTGATAGTGTTGTACAGTCAAACCGGTGTATAATTTCATTTTATACAGGGACCCAGGAGATACAGGGATATATTATTATTAATCACCTAACCACAGCATTTCTAATTTAGTTCATCAGTGAATGGGATCGTTGGTGGTAAAGTCCTAATAAATGGGGCCGAGAGAAACTTGCGGAGGTTTCGAAAAATCTCCTGCTACATCATGCAGGATGATGTTCTTATGCCTCATCTCACTGTCTTTGAATCCATGATGGTAAGTTTTTGTTTCGGATTTCATGCTCCTTGGTTGGAAGTATCTTACATAATGTTTGGTTATGGCTACTTAAAAGAGGTACAATTTTCTTTAGGTTTCGGCTAATCTGCATTTGAAATCTGTTTTGAGCCAACGGGAGAAGAGGCAAATAGTAAGACTTTATTCATTGCAAGGAAATATCATTTTTCTAGTATTAGAACAGTGGAATCTCTGCACAGAATCTCTCTCTTGCATTCTCTATGTTGTTCTTGTTGTTGTTGTTTATCAAAGCTGCTTTAAAAGAAAAATTTGTTCCATTTGTACGATTCAAGAATAGCAAACATTGCATCTGTTTTTCAGATTGGTGATATTTTATCCGTGCTTGGTTTGAGTGCAACCTCCAACACTTACATGAGTGAAATTTCTGGTGGACAAAGGAAAAGGCTAGCGATTGCTTTGGAACTTGTTAATAACCCACCTGTCATATTCTTAGATGAACCAACAAGGTAAACGATTCGCCATGTGTCTGCCTATTTTAAAGAATTGATTTCTTGATATTGCTCTTTAACCTCATGTTCTATGTGTTGCGAATAAGCAGGACTTAGTTGGATTTGAACACACAACCATTTCACTGATCATCCTATCATGTTCAAGACTATATAAATGCTTTGAAACTTGTTAGAATGTGTATTTTATTAAGGTTTATTGCCATTGTAAAACCTTCAAAGTCCTGCACCATTTACAAAGTTCTGCAATCTTCTGTAACATTTTTTTTTTTTTTGGGGGGGGGGGGGGGGGGGGGGGATATTTGCCTTTTATTTTAGTCCCGTGGAATAGTTTCCCTTTTTAAGACTAGTTCATTTTCTAATTCTGGTTGTTTGGTGGAAAGTTATAACTTTTTCATCGTTGATTTTATGACCTGAGCAATACAATGAAATATATTTTTTTACTCCTATATTTCTGCCACTAATTCTTTCAAATAAAATATGTAATCCTTTAAAACTCTTTTTGGTAATAGTGGCTTAGATAGCCTTTCAGCGTATCAGTGCATCAGTTTGATGAAGACTTTGGCACAAGGTGGTCGAACAGTCATCTGTACTATACATCAGCCAAGTGCAAAATTGTTTGAAATGTTTGACAAGGTAACATACATTATAATGAAATTTGACATTCATTTTATGCATTTACTACATTGTATTCAGTTGAGGATTAAAAAGCAAATGTGTTGAATGAAGGCAGAAGAACATGAAATCAAATAATTGCTTCAACTCTCCTCCACATAAATTACATTATACCCAACGATCAATCAATTCTTACTCGAATATAATTTCTGCAGGTGGAGATATATACCCTTGTTGTTAAGCTTTTTTTAATGTTTACTAATCTAGCTTTACATCCTTACTGCGGGCCAATGTATTTACCATGGTTCATTGACAAACTTATTACCGTTTATGGAAAAACAGAACTTGATTTGTCCGAAATACCATAATCCAGCAGATTTCAGTGAGTTTGTTAATTTTTGAGTTCTTTTTCGTTGTACAGTGAACAGGGGAGATGAGTAGGGAAAATCTTTTTTGGTTTACACAAAAGTTGAAACATGTTTGAATCTAGTGGAACCACTATCCTTATAAGTGTTGTCTGTTTTGTGCTGATTTTCATCAGTCATTTACAGAAAGCGTGATAAAAGATTGTGGAATAAAAGAAGGCAGAATTAATATTTGCGAATTAGCAGAAATTGACAAACTTAAGTTCATTTGTAATCTTTTATATCACATTTTGCCACAGTTCTAAAGTCCTTATTATCTAGGGTTTTGCTCCATATGGTAATTTCTATTACATTTGATTTGAAATGCTTCACAATAAGATTGGAGACTTGGAGAAAAAACAAATGTTCATGATTGACAATTTTAGGTTTTACATTTTCAATAGAAATCTTCTCATTTGCAAACTTTTAATTCCACAATCTTTACTTTAATACCGAACCAAAGTTCATGGTGTAAACGTTGTAAAATTTGTTTGGGTCAGGGAGGGTAAAGGTGAGGCTATGTCTCGTTCTTTCAAATACTTTTATAAGAGTTTTCACTGGAGAATTAAGCTGGACTGGTTACTATTTCTCTCGTCTAGTCATCGAAGTTGCCTCTGGGGAATATGGTGACATCACACCTGAACTTGTGAAATCTTGGAAGATCCAGGAGAAGAGGGATGAATTAGAACGTATGGAGAAGGGTGATTTTGGGGCGACTGAAAATGTTGATGTGTTACTTGCACAGCAAATGATGGTATCCATGATCCCTGGTTGTGGATTTAAGTCAAGTACTGACAGTCTAGCTAGTACCACCAGTCAAACAACACAGGTATGTTCAGATGTAATATTCTCCTCATCTTTTAACTTTTATCTTTTTCATTTTGACCATGAAATTAGCTTTACCTACATTTTTCGGAGTTCAAACCATTGAACAGTTTTTGTATTTTTAAGTGAAAAGTTTAGATTTAGCTCATTTCCATAGATGCTTGATCGGTCATTAACGGTAATTTCTTTTCGTTTTATTTCATCGTTTCTTATTATAGTTCACGGTTTTAAGTAAACGGGCAATGGTATCAATCTTTCGTGATAAAATGTTCACCCATCTACGTATTATATCCGTCATAATGGTCGCTCTTTTGATTGGTTTATTGTATTTGGGAATCGGTAACGATGGCAACAAGGTGCATAACAACACTGGTTGTTTGTTCTTCTCCATGTTGTTTCTCATGTTTATCGCGTTGATGCCGACCGTACTCACATGTGAGTTTTATTACTTCTGTGAAATCCCGGTAACTCGAACCTTTGGTAACTCAAACGTTCAGAATCGCTTTGTGAAAGCTCCCTGTTACTCTCATTCGGTATCTCGAACGGTGTTCATCGGTCCCTTGGAGATTTTAGTTCTCAGGAGTTCACAGTACAATTAGCATTGTTTTCCGATCCTACAAGAAGTCACTAGGGGAGTGTAGAAATTGATGGTTCAAGCTGAGTATTAAGAAGATTTCAATTATTATCACTTCATTTTCATTAAAGCAAAATGACCTTCTTCATGCCTTGTTTTTCATTTTCAGTTCCACTGGAGAAAGTCGTCTTCATACGCGAACATTTGAATAATTGGTACAGCCTGAAGTCCTACTACCTTGCTAAAACAATGGCGGATCTTCCATTTCAGGTACGTGCTGTAGTTACGTGAACTCGGTCAGCATACTAGGTCAGAATACACTATCAAAGAAACATGGAATCTCTATTCCAGATTTTTTGTGAGTTTAGGATTTTTCGTCAACTTAAACATTAGTAATGTTTACCAAGTTGGTTTCACCGGATAACTTTTGAACGTACAGTTCGTGGTGTAAACGTAAATTTGTGTGGATCAATGAGGGTTAGGTCTATGTCTCGTTCTTTCAAACACTTTATAAGAGTACAAGGATGTACGATACAAGAATATACGTTAAGTCATAATATCTGATGGTCTTACTTAATCATTTATGTTATGTACTCATTTTCTTCTTTCTTCTTTCAGATTTTCCTGCCGCTTATATACTGCTCCATTGTCTATTTCATGACGGATCAGCCGAAAGAAGGCAACCGTTACATGCAGTATGTTGTCATAACGATATTGACGTGTTTAGTTGCGCAATCAATTGGGTTGCTTTTAGGCGCTGTTGCGCCTAATGTGCCGGTACGTCAGATATTGTTATTCTTGTTTTTTCGATCTGTTATACAAGTAATACTTATTGTTGACAACGTTCAACTACCGATTTGGGTATTTGAGTAATCAACTTAATGTTACGCATTAAAGTCGGTTTGCCACTAGACAGAATATTCAGAATGGAACAACCATTGTTTTCTCCACGTGTTCACTAATTGAGTAATATTCTGCGGCGGAAAATTTGAACTTGATTCTACCAAAGACGGAAGTCGAAAATTCTGCCTAGTGGAAAACCGGCTAGCTTAAAGGAAACGTAATGTATATTTTGTTCAGGATCATGTTGCTTATCTACTTCTGCTTTACCTATTCTGCTACCAATTGATCATCGGCTCATGATCTCTAACAGATGGAAATTCTTAAATTTTCTTCAAATTGATCATCGGTTCATAAATTCATAAATGTTGTCTATTCTTCATACCAGTAATTTGTTTTCTTCTTTTTTATTCAGACGGCTGTTTTTGTTGCTCCGGTTACCGGCATTCCCGTGTTGCTATTCAGTGGATTTTTCGTGAGTTTCGACACAATACCCAAATACATGCAATGGCTTACCTACATCTCGTTTGCACGGTACAGTTGGGAAGGTATGATAGTGGCCATATACGGAAATAACAGGGGAGCATTATATTGTAAGAACTCTGAACGGTGTAGGTTCGAAGGTGGCGATGATGTATTGAGTTCAATGGATATCACAGAAAACGCGTTGCACATAAACCAGGGAAAGTTCTACTTCGATTGTGTGGTTCTGTCCTTATTCTTTCTTACACTACGACTCATTACCTATATGGTCCTCAGACATAAAATAAAGTCCGCCTCAAAGTAGCAGTATGAAACAAAGCGGTCGGGAGAAGTTACAAGTATGAAGTAGCTGACCATCTGCTGTGATTAGAGTTTATGTATGTCATTGGTTTTGTTAAGTGACTACGGTTGTTGTTTTTTTACGTTTTTATGCTTGGTTCTTTTTCTTTGATTTTCCTTGATATTCTTTTTTGTTTTTGCGTTCGTAAATGATAGTTTGAAAACGAAGTTAGCCCCGCCATACTGAATTCAACTCAAACATCCTTAGATAAAACAGGCTTGAATAAGCAAGTATGAGAATGGCCAATTAGAATTTGGGTGATAGGCAATTGGATATTTATTTATTAAGTGATGTTAGGTAATTTGCGATTCGAACGATCTCTTTGGTGTGACTGGTGTTTTTCAAGAAAAACAATAACAGCAAACAAAATAAAAACGACAGACTTACTTTTAAGAAAATTTATGTATATACGAATTGTCGCAGAAAAACAAAAATAAGTAACGTTACTCGCACCACAGGACGAGTAGCTATAAAGATAATATATCCCATTTAATTGGTTGTTAGATTAAAGTTCATAGGATAAATAACTGGTTAGGAAATTATTTTAAATCAAGCTGTTGATGTTTTCGTGCACATTTATGGTGCACGTTATCAACTTGTTCCTTTAAAATCCTTTATATTTTATCACCTGATGAAACAGCCATTTCAAACACTTCCAAAAGAATCAAAGGTTTTATAATTGTAAGACAATACTCACGTGACAATATCGGGGCGAAAAACTAAGAAAAAGGCTGATTTAACATCTACACGCGTTTTTTTGGTTGTTGTTGTTGTTGTCCAACTAGTTCCCGACCAGTTATTTGTTCTACTATAAATTTTAGTTAGATATTGGTTATATAAACTTCTATCGTATATATATAGTATACATATTATGCAAGGCTTGAATTAACATGAAGCTGCCTCTGCGGAGGTGTATTTTTCTTCTGAACATTTTCCTCCTGTTACTCTTCACTTTATTGTTTTTTTTGTTTTTTTTTTAGTTATTTCTAGCTTTGTATCTGTAGACCACATTTTTGTGGAAACTTTATCTTAAATCAAGAAAAGTTTATCCTAAATCATACAAAATCGTATCACTTTATTTGTCTTCCACCGCACCGCCACGTTTTATTATCAGTAAACAAAGCTTCATAGTAATCCTGCATCAAAACGATCGCTCGAACAAGAGATGGGCGCAGGGTGTTGGACACAAGGTTTCGTGAGAATTTTTATATGATACGACTAAGGAGTGTGGTCATCAAATTTATGTACAACGTTGAAAATCTCGTCATTTTTGGATGGTCAGTCGTTTTCTTCATTTAAGATACCTATCCTTCCATGATTTGACGTTGAAATGGCCGACCTTTGATGTTTTTTTGTGAGAGTTTGACCGTGGAATTTTCAAAAATAACGCTTTAATAAAAAGATTTAATAGTATATGTCTATGTGACGGGTTGCTATCTCAATAGTTTGTGGTCAAAAACTTTGTGATTTTAGCCTGGCATAACGAGCTCATGGTTACGTCATGCCTTGTTCATTCAAACATATAAACAAACAAAAAAGAGAATTTCAACTGAAATCCGTTAGAAAGACACACTATTATACCTAGTTATTGTTGCAAACCTTTTTTTGTTCTTTCGTGTGTAAAACGAGGTTTCAACATAATCTTTTTACCAAAATATTCCGTTTTTCTGTCCTGAAAGCATATCTATTGTTACCTTAAGGGAATTAATTAATGCGGAATAAATGTCTAATTTTGCGGAATTAATTTTGCGGATACGAAATATAAAAGATTTTTTCATGCTTTTGCATATCTTCTTTTCAAACATAAAACTAACAATCTTCCCATTTATAAACAACAAACTAACAATAAGAAAAAAACGCTAAAAAAATTTTGCGGATCAACCAATTTAATAGCATTTTGCGGAATTTATTTTTGCATTTCGGGGACAAATCCGCAATAATTTATTCCGCACGGATTTATTCCGCATTAATTAATTCCCTTAAGGTAGTCCTTAGAATTTGCCTTACACCTCTGTATTAAAGGCATACCGAACCACCCAGGGTCTATTTCTAATTTAGTGGGTTGGGCTATGGTTCATCGGGCAAGTGTTATTGTGGATATATGATTATAGGTATCCTAGGGAACGGAACAATAGATTCTTTCTGATTGGTTCATAATTCTCCGAAGTTGTGTCTCCTCTTTACCCTCCTAGGAACTGTATACTCACTGTTTTGTGCATCTGTACTGAAACATAACACCCGAGATCGATAAAGATCTTTACATTGACCGTTTATTACCTGGTCAAAAAACATTATTAGGGTTTCAAAAATATTTATTGACATCATACATAAATTTCATTTGAAATAGCTACCGTTATTATAAGCTGGCATTATCGATGGTAAGTACTTCGTGTATTACTATCCACAAAAAAGACCCGGACCGTCGTTGGTCTAGCTTTCTTAGAGATGTCGGGTCGTTCTTTAGAATAGTGATACACGAAGTCGTTGCCATATCGATCTATATGTAATAACCGGTTATGTAGCCATCAAATTCTCCCATTTCCCTTTCTTTCCATTTCTGATAACTCTTTTCGTAATACCCTCTAGGTAATAAAGATATTTAATCCATACGTCCATGTTTAAAGGCATACCGAACTACCCAGGGTAACACGCATTTTGAGATTATGCGGACCAGAAAATAATCTTTTTTTTATAATGATATGATAATGATAATAATAATAATGATAATAATAATAATAATAATAATAATAATAATAATAATAATAATAATAATAATAATAATAATAATAATAATAATAATAATAATAATAATAATAATAATAATAATAATAATAATAATAATAATAATAATAATAATAATAATTTTTATTAATTTTATTATAAATTTTTAATAATTATTTATTTTGTTGTCCAAAATGGCGGCGAAGCGATACAAAGCGATCAAAATGATATATAAAAAATACGCTCCTGTTTACTTGAAAAAACCGCTATTCCATACGTTCTTTTGTATAGTCCCAGCTCAGTTGGACTATTTTCTGAGATATCTTAGCTTTGTAAACAATTTTATCAAGATATAACCAGGCAAGGCCACGATCTTATGTAGTATATGTTTACGTCGTTTTCTCTTCGGCGTTTTCTTTTGATCATTGACTTACGGTAACTTCTTGTGCGTCACGTGATTGTATTCTGAACTGCGAGAACACCTGTAAGAAAATCGTAGAAATTTTCTTTTCGAAACAATAGAAAAACTCGGTACAAATATCTGCTGTGTACAGAAAATCTTTTCGTTCCACGATGTTATCATGATGGTTGGGTGTGTTTTGTCTCGCTGCTTCAGTTTTGTTTCTACTATAATCTCTATTTATTTGTCATATAATTTTCAGATGTAGATGTGCTAAGCGTTTTTTTTTCACTGTCAACAAATTTATATATGCAAGACAGGATGTTGACTAGAATGGCCCTACCCTTTAAAGATAATGAACTGTTACAAGAAGAACTGAGGGTTACAGTGTGCTGATGTCAGCAGTTGGAATTCCTTATCGTTCAAATGAGAGAATCTGATATTAGCACACTGTAACCCTCAGTTCTATTTATAAAAGTTCATTATCTTTAATAAACAAAATTCATGAAAATACAGAAGAGAAAGTGCTAATGTTTATTGAAAACATCTGATTTTATTTTATTTTATTTTATTTATGGCCCCTATAATGTGTTCAAAGTGTATAAAGAGCATTTGAATTACCAAGATAATGGGCTTGATCATATTATTATTAAATATTCTTTGTTGAAACGTTCAGTAATTATCGAGCAAAGGACACAAATATTTACAAACAATACGTCCCTTGGAAAGTCATCTATAAGCTGTTGTATTTAAGTGTCGTTTGTTTTCTTTTTAGATTGTATGAAATTTTCGATTAGAAATTATAATGAATGCCCACTTGTCTTGAAAAATTGTGTAGGTTCTATCGTGGTAAGATACAACTTACCAATTCTTACCGTACAGATAAGGGAGAGGAAATCAAATCTTTGTTTGATTATAATATTTGACGAGGATGATCCTGATGTGCGCCTCCAAAAATTATGTTTAAAATGTGCTCGACAGATAGTGAAGATAGATGCTAAAAAGCCTTTCACATGATGACGCTGCCTGTAATAGCAGAATTTGAAGCACACAATGAAGAATGCCAGATATGTTATTATTCAAAATGATGAAACTAGGTTTATGAGAATTAATAATGAATAGAAAGCAGATTTAATGTTGAAAACTATCGGGATAATTTCTCTTGGTCATTATCTGTATACGATAAAGTGATACCAAGTGAAGGTGAATTTTGCAAACATCTACCCAACCAGCTGTACCTAGAAAATGTGGAACAATTTTTTAAAGTTTTTAAAGTTGCTATGGTTTGTACTGTAAACAATGATTTCCCTTATGTCATGAAAAGAGAGAAAGAATCCATTCTAAATTCAGGACAAACTGGCAATATCAAAATGCATCACTGATGCAAAACTGACGCAAAAATAGAAAAATTAGAAAAAATTTCAACAATTTTAACAACAATTCGCAGTATATACAAATTCTTTTGTATTAATCTTTGACAAGACAATTTGCAACAAATGCATTTATTATCGCAAAACCCTTCATGTATTGGAAGCACGAAAAGCGAGAGTTGGGAGTGGAGTTAAGACGGAACGACCACACAGTACATTATCTAAAAAGCAGCTTCGAAAAAGACTTTTTCAAGTTATAAAGGAAAATAAAAATTTAAAAATTATCGAGAGGAAAAATGCTTGTTTATTCTTTGATAATGGGTGAATACTTTTATTTTGTTTTATTTCACAAGGGTTATCTAAAGCTAAAATTACATTTTCATAGTCGTCACCATTTATTTTAATAGACAATGAAATTCAGTTTAGATGTGTTTTGATCGAACTCAAAAATGCGAATTTGGCTAGTTTTGTCACTGTCGATCAGCTATGTTGAATTTCAAAACTTGGGAAGTTTAATCTTGAAGTGTGCTTGCATTTTTATGTAAATGTTATAATTGTTGTATACCTGATAGATATGGTTTAAAATATGAATGTCAATTAAGACTTTGCTACTTAACCCTTTTCCTCCAGATAAGATTAGGAATTTGTTGACGTGAAACGCTCATCTGACTATATGCGAGGCCGCCAATAGCCTGTTAATCATGTTTGATTGAATACTACTATTCCGCGTTTCGCTGGAATAAAGTACAAGCGAAAACAAAAGTATGCACGATTTTTCTCTCTTCTTCTCGTTGTTCGAAAAAACATTTTAAGCAATTTCATTGGCCGAAAAAAAACAATCAACTACATCCTGAAATTCCTGACAACACACATAGAACATAGCGAAATCTTCCGTGCTGCATCCAGCTACGCTTTTACATATCCCTGCATACATACAACATCCTGCTACAGAAAAATATTCACATACATACAATCTCTTTAATTAGCTGAAATCAAATAAAAACCTGTTTTTTTCAACTTCTGAATCCTAAACAATTCTCAATTCTTTCCACTTTCCAAAAATACTTTCAGACTTTTGTTCAATATTGAAATCTCAGAATGGATTTGGTTTATAAAGAACGTCGGATAAGGTACGTAGATACTCCTCATGTTTTGATATTGAAGATATACCGAACTACCCACAATTTTGAGTATGAAAATCCGAATTCTTTATTGTATCGCATGTCATGTCGACACTAACATATTAAATTTATGGTACACCATGATCAATACGCACTTTTAATTTCTATAAATTTCTGAAATGAATAAAAAAAAATTGACCGCATTTCGCCTTTAATGGTCGGTTAGTTGGTGGTCGGTTTTTTCTGGTCGGTTGGTCGTTGGCCGTTGGTAAGTGGTCGGTTGTTTTGGAAAACGCCTTGAAATCTCAGATAACAATATTCAAAAATTGTGAAATATCACCTGAAGAAAGTGACGCTCACATAGTACTACCCATTAACTAAATCTAAAAAAGAATCATACCTCCGCATGTTTCTTTCTTCAAAGGTGAGTTTTCTTTCACTATGAATTCCAGGAACATATCACCAAATTCGAAAGACTCCATCCATAGTAACTCACTCTATTTGCGAGCCCCAGCCAACAAATAAATTAAACCTCTGATGTTTGATTTGATCTTGACTATCTTCTTTCTTTCATTGTACAAAAAAATAACAAGCTCGACAATTTTTCTTTCTTTTCTTTGGAAATCTAAAAAAAACACCAAAACTAAGTAAAATGCCGTTATGATAACTTCTTAAAACTTCATCATTACATATAAGTCGTAAATATAGAAAAAAACGATTCTTCGAAATAAAAACATTTGTCATTTTATGTTATGTTTCTTATTATTACTTCATCGTGAAAAATGTAAACAAACGCTTCCTTTGTCATCAAATGTTTCTTTTTTCCTTCGTTGTCAATAGCTGCTTCGTTCGATTTGTAACTCGAAATCTCCTCCTGAAATGCTATATCATGCCTTCCCTTACATCTTCTATACTAATAGCGAGTTGTGATTTTAATGTCGATTAGTATTATAGGAGTAGCGCGACGTCAGTGGGCACATTGCATTGCACCCCCAATGGAACGCGACGTTTAGGGGCAAATATCTCGAGAACCAATGGGAATAACTGACGTTTTTGTGGGTCTGCGGTATTGGCGATGGGTGACAAAAAAAAAATTGGGTCTAAACCTTTTTGGGGACGGGTGTGACATCATCAAAATTTTTGATCGACGATATCTCCGTAACGGCAAGTTGTACACAGACGATCCCATACATTTTTTTTGATCAGCATTTGGAGCTCTACGACTTAGTGGTACTTATTCTTTGCAATTATGTGATTTTATTTTTCGTCACCCTTATATTTTGAAAGAACACGGGTGAAGATGGGGGTGTAACTCATGTAACTCATTGGGGACGGGTGTGACGTCATCTAAAAGTGAACCGGTAAAATGTTTTTACCCGGGATACTAGTCTATATACTAATAGCGAGTTGTGCATCCACTTTTTAGTTTGGTCAGTGTGAAAAAAGGGACTGGGAACGAAATGTTCGTATGGAAAATGTTATAATTGATATTTTAGGTCGTGCGTAACTGATTTGTCGAGATATAGGCGATATTAGTATTATAGGAGTAGCGCGACGTCAGTGGGCACATTGCATTGCACACTAAATAGAACGCGATTTTTAGGGTCAAATATCTCGAAAACCAATGAGAATAACTGACGTCACTTTGGGCGCGCGATATTGGCGATGGGGTGTCGAAAAATTTGGGTCCAGAACTTTTTGGGGACGGGTGTGACGTCATCTAAATCGTTGATCGACTATATCTCCGTAACGGTAAGTCGTACGCAGGCGATCCCATACATTTTCTTGATCAGGTTTTCGAGCTCTACAACTCAGTGGTACCTATTCTTTTGGATTGTGTGATTTTATTTTTCGTCACCTCCATATTGTATGAGAGAGAGTAAGCACGGGGGTTGGAGGTAGTAACTCATGGGAAAAATGAACCTGTAAAAAGTTTTTACCCCAGATACTAATCTATATACTAATAGTGAGTTTCCTCGCGAGGAGCGCGTAAAACCACGATGCTGCGAGAAGCGTTTTTTCAGTATTAGTATATTAGCAAATGACGCGACGTTAATTTTTTGGCACAGGGGACATTGCATTGCACCCTAAATAGAATGCGATTTTCAGGGTCAAATATCTCGATAACCAATGGGGATAACTGACGTTTTTGGGGTCCGCGATATTGGCGATGGGGTGACAAAAAAAATTGGGTCTAAAACTTTTTGGGGACGGGTGTGACGTCATTAGAATCTTTGATCGACGATATCTCCGTAACGCTACATCGTACACAGACGATCCCATACATTTTTTTGATCAGCATTTCGAGCTCTATAGCGTGGTACTACTTATCCTTTTGGATTGTGTGATTTTATTTTTCTTCACTCCTATATTTTGAAAGAGGTAGAGCACGGGTGGGGTGAACTCATGGGGAAAGTGAACCGGTAAAATGTTTTTACCCGGGATACTAGTCTATATACTAACAGCGACTGTGCATAACAAATTTAGTTTGGTCAGTGTGAATAAAAGGACTGGGAACGAAATGTTCGTATGGACTGTTATATAGTGACATTTTGTAACGTTTTGTAACATTTTGTGGCGTTGTAACGGTAAGTGGTACACAGGCGATCACATACATTTTCTTGATCAGCTTTTCGAGCTCTGTAGCGTGGTACTACTTATCCTTTTGGATTGTGTGATTTTATTTTCGGTCACCCCTATATTGATAGAAAAATCACGGGATGGTGGTAACTCATGGAGAAAGTGAACCGGTAAAATGCTTTTACCCGGGATACTAGTCTTATATACTAATAGCGAGTGTGCATACCACTTTTATTTTAGAGAGTAATACATTTAGAAAAATTTCACCGTTATTTTCTCACGGGGAGGGCGTAAAACTACGATGCTGCGAGAAGCGTTTTTTTCAGTATTAGTATATTAGTAATGGCAAATGACGTGAAATGAATTTTTTGGCACGGGGGACATTGCATTGCACCCCCAATGGAACGCTACGTTTAGGGGCAAATATCTCGAGAACCAATTGAAATAACTGACGTTTTTGGGGTCCGCGATAATTTGGCGATGGGTGACGAAAAAAAAATTGGGTCTAAAACTTTTTGGGGACGGATGTATATCTCGGTAACGGCACGTCGTACACAGACAATCCCATGCATTTTTTTGATCATCTTTTCGAGCTCTACAACTTAGTGATACTTATTTTTAGCAATTATGTGATCTTATTTTTCGTTGTCCCTATATTTTGAAAAAGGAAGAGCACGTGGAGGCAGTAACTCATGGGGAAAATGAACCTGTAAAAATTTTTTACCCAGGATACTAGTCTATATACTAATAGCGACTGTGCATAACAAATTTAGTTCGGTCAGTGTGAATAAAAGGACTGGGAACGAAATGTTTGTATGGACTGTTATAATTGAAATTTTAGGTGTGACGTCTTCAAAATGTTTGATCGACGATATCTCCGTAACGGCACGTCGTACACAGACGATCCCATACATTTTTTTGATCAGCTTTTCGAGCTCTACAATTTAGTGATACTTATCATTTGGGATTGTGTGATTTTATTTTCGGTCACCCCTATATTGATAAAAAAAATCACGGGATGGTGGTAACTACTCATGGGGAAAGGGAACCGGTAAAATGTTTTTACCCGGGATACTAGTCTTCTTATACTAATACTAAATCTTGCTTTTTTCTTATCTAACTTTGAAAGAAAGAACTTTAGGGAAATTTTCTCGGGAAGTCTGTCAATGGATATTTGTTTATGTTTTTTCCGTTTTAGTATAAGGCACTCCGGTTTAGTGCTTATAATTGTTTTATGTTATAAAATACGTTAGGGAAGACATGATATAGCATCTCAGGCGGAGACTTCGAATTACAATCGAACGTAGCAGCTATTGACAACGAATAATAAATAGTCGTTTGAAGAAAAAAGAAGCGTTTGTTTACATTTTTTAAGACGAAGAAACATGCATAAAAAAACAAGTTTTTATTACGAAGAATAGTTTTTACACATTTACGACTTATGTTGTGTAGCTAACGTAAAGCTAGCCGTACCTAACAGCCGTACCTTAGCCGTACCTTAGCCGTATTTAAGAAAATTGTTAATTTGAGAGTCTGTGTGAGATAAACCTGCTTCTAACAGTTTGAAAGGAGTAGTGTAGTGATAGAGTAATTAAGTGATAGAGTACAATGAACTTTTCTTTCGTCTTTTAGGTAGAACTTCGATGGTACTAAAAGCTGTACTCCATCGTCGAAGTTTTTGAAGGGAATCCCCCTTTAAATTTAACCAGCTAAGTTCGTGGTGTAAATCTTGTTAAATTTATCTGGGTTAGTGTGCGTAAAATATAGGTATGCCTTGTTTATTCAGACGAGCCTTTAACTACAAAAGTTTAGGTAACCAAATTAAGCTACGGCTTAAGTTTATTATGTAAGGCTGACTCGAAAATTAGGTACAGCTGGTGAAAATTTGGTACGGCTAACCGAATTAAGCTACGAATTGTGTTTATTATGTAAGGCTGACTCGAAAATTAGGTACGGCTGGCGAAAATTAGGTACGGCTAACCAAATTATGGTGCGACTTGAATTTATTATGTACAGCTGACTCGAAAATTAGGTACAACTGGTGAAAATTAGGTAGGGCTAACCAAATTAAGGTGCGGCTTATGTATATTATGTAAGACTGACTGGAAAATTAGGTACGGGTAGCCGAATTAAGCTACGGCTTGTGTTTATTATGTATGGCTGACTCGAAAATTAGGTACGGCTGGGGAAAATTAGGTACAGCTAAGGTCGAAAAGTTTTCCCGCTTATCGAGGTAATTTGTATCCATATGAACAGCCTCTTAATGGCATTTATTAGCATGTGTATGCAGTTCAAGTATATAAAGAAGCTGCTGATGAGGTGGATAAAGGAGAGGTAGAAGCATGTGTGAATACATTGGGGTTATGTCTGGAAGATTTGACATCCGACGTTATTGAAAGTGGCCACCTCAAGCATTTGTCTGATGTGTTGTATGGGAAATCGTTTACACCGAAAATGATTTCAATACTTTTAAACCAAATGTTCTCGAATCTCGGTTTACGCTGCTGTGTGTTATTCTTCAATTCAAAAAAAGTTTTGATGATCAAACTTTGGAATCTACGTTAACTGAGACAGCGATAAAAGACAAGTCGAGCTCCAGATTTGATATCGTAGTTCTTGTAATTCCACATGGTTTTACGATTATTGATTTAAACGAAAATAAAATTTATAACGTGAGGAACGAAATGTTTCTCATTTCTGGTAAGTTCTGGCATTATGTTTTTTCGTGCGTATGTGTGTTTTTTTAAATTCCACAAAAATTTCAAATTTTGACATATAAGAACCTCGCGTCCAGGTTTCTTTACACTTTTTGATATACAAAATTTTCATTCAGGCACAACATTAGCAAAGGTACATCATTTCGCAAATGTTCTTTACGTGCAAAGGACAGGGTTATTTCCGAAAACAGCACTCCCTCTGATGAAACACACGACATTTGTTGCGAGGTGCTGTTCGGTCTCTATAGGAAAGTCATGCGAATATACCCATCCAATATTAGACAACTCCACTTTGTAGCACAATTTGTTACTTCCATTGAGTTAAAAGAAGTGAAGAAGTACCTGCGGAAGATAAGAAACGCCCTGCATGCTCGTTACATGTACTTGAATGTGGTCACGCTGGATCTTTATTCGAACTTCACATGTTTCATTGCATCAGACGGACAGCTGTTTGCGAAGAACATAGACAAAAAAATGGTTATTAAAAAAATGAGGCATGTCTATAACAGTCAGGTGACGTGTGCAACTCCAGATTCACTATGTTCACACATATTAAAATTTATTTCGTCTGAAGCTTCCTTTATACGTAAGCATTGTTGTGCGACAAGTCCTAACGAAGGTATCAAGCGTGTCCTGGAAAGTCGAAAATGCCGCAAAGTAATGGGAAGAATAGATTTAGCTGTTTCAAAGAAACAGGCTTTGACCAAATTTCTTCCCACGACATTTTTAAATGTGTTGGATGCAGGATTGCAAATCATACTGACTGATTCAGAACACAACTGGCCTGTACATGTTCCTGTTATCTCCGGTTCGTTATTTACCACATTCGATTACATCGACATCTTTCTTCTGGAATTATGTGCATCGCGATACATATCTTTAACATCGGATATGTCTTTTGCTGATTTGATGGGACAGTTGGAAACGATATACAATGCTGACAAGTCCGACGAAGATATTTAAAATAGTGACGATACCGAACATCCGATTTTTTAGTTAAATACACCTTTTAACACACCCTTCTCGAACTTTTTTAAATGTTGATATTTTCCCTTACCCCATCGGTTTTGTTTATTTTGAATTCAACCGTTCTTACTTTAAATACCGGTCCTTATTTTTCGGTTGATGCTAGCCGTCCTTAATTTTTCGATTTAACTTAAGGAATACTGCCCAGCCGTCCTTTATTTTACCTAGCCGTACCTTATTTTCGCTAGCCGTACTTAATTTTTCGGTTTAACTTAAGGAATACTCCCCAGCCGTCCTTTATTTTACCTAGCCGTACCTTATTTTCGCTAGCCGTACTTAATTTTTCGGTTTAACTTAAGGAATACTCCCCAGCCGTCCTTTATTTTACCTAGCCGTACCTTATTTTCGCTAGCCGTACTTAATTTTTGGGTTTAACTTAAGGAATATTGCCCAGTCGTCCTTTATTTTACTTAGCCGTACCTAATCCTAGATAGCCGTACCTAATTTTTGGGTTTAACTTAAGGAATACTGCCCAGCCGTCCTTTATTTTACCTAGCCGTACCTTATTTTCGCTAGCCGTACTTAATTTTTGGGTTTAACTTAAGGAATACTGCCCAGCCGTCCTTTATTTTACCTAGCCGTACCTTATTTTCGCTAGCCGTACTTAATTTTTGGGTTTAACTTAAAGAATACTGCCCAGCCGTCCTTTATTTTACCTAGCCGTACCTTATTTTCGCTAGCCGTACTTAATTTTTGGGTTTAACTTAAGGAATACTGCCCAGCCGTCCTTTATTTTACCTAGCCGTACCTTATTTTCGCTAGCCGTACTTAATTTTTCGGTTTAACTTAAGGAATATTGCCCAGTCGTCCTTTATTTTACTTAGCCGTACCTAATCCTAGCTAGCCGTACATAATTTTTGGGTTTAACTTAAGGAATACTGCCCAGCCGTCCTTTATTTTACCTAGCCGTACCTTATTTTCGCTAGCCGTACTTAATTTTTGGGTTTAACTTAAAGAATACTGCCCAGCCGTCCTTTATTTTACCTAGCCGTACCTTATTTTCGCTAGCCGTACTTAATTTTTGGGTTTAACTTAAGGAATACTGCCCAGCCGTCCTTTATTTTAGCTAGCCGTACCTTATTTTCGCTAGCCGTACTTAATTTTTCGGTTTAACTTAACGAATATTGCCCAGCCGTCCTTTATTTTACTTAGCCGTACCTTGTTCTAGCTAGCCGTACTTAATTTTTCGATTTAACCTAAGGAATACTGCCCAGCCGTCCTTTATTTTACCTAGCCGTACCTTATTTTCGCTAGCCGTACTTAATTTTTGGGTTTAACTTAAGGAATATTGCCCAGCCGTCCTTTATTTTACTTAGCTGTACCTAATCCTAGCTAGCCGTACTTAATTTTTGGGTTTAACTTAAGGAATACTGCCCAGCCGTCCTTTATTTTACCTAGCCGTACCTTATTTTCGCTAGCCGTACTTAATTTTTGGGTTTAACTTAAAGAATACTGCCCAGCCGTCCTTTATTTTACCTAGCCGTACCTTATTTTCGCTAGCCGTACTTAATTTTTGGGTTTAACTTGAGGAATACTGCCCAGCCGTCCTTTATTTTAGCTAGCCGTACCTTATTTTCGCTAGCCGTACTTAATTTTTCGGTTTAACTTAACGAATATTGCCCAGCCGTCCTTTATTTTACTTAGCCGTACCTTGTTCTAGCTAGCCGTACTTAATTTTTCGATTTAACCTAAGGAATACTGCCCAGCCGTCCTTTATTTTACCTAGCCGTACCTTATTTTCGCTAGCCGTACTTAATTTTTCGGTTTAACTTAAGGAATATTGCCCAGTCGTCCTTTATTTTACTTAGCCGTACCTAATCCTAGCTAGCCGTACTTAATTTTTGGGTTTAACTTAAGGAATACTGCCCAGCCGTCCTTTATTTTACCTAGCTGTACCTTATTTTCACTAGCCGTACTTAATTTTTGGGTTTAACTTAAGGAATACTGCCCAGCCGTCCTTTATTTTACCTAGCCGTACCTTATTTTCGCTAGCCGTACTTAATTTTTCGGTTTAACTTAACGAATATTGCCCAGCCGTCCTTTATTTTACTTAGCCGTACCTTGTTCTAGCTAGCCGTACTTAATTTTTCGATTTAACCTAAGGAATACTGCCCAGCCGTCCTTTATTTTACCTAGCCGTACCTTATTTTCGCTAGCCGTACTTAATTTTTGGGTTTAACTTAAGGAATACTGCCCAGCCGTCCTTTATTTTAGCTAGCCGTACCTTATTTTCGCTAGCCGTACTTAATTTTTGGGTTTAACTTAACGAATATTGCCCAGCCGTCCTTTATTTTACTTAGCCGTACCTTGTTCTAGCTAGCCGTACTTAATTTTTCGATTTAACCTAAGGAATACTGCCCAGCCGTCCTTTATTTTACCTAGCCGTACCTTATTTTCGCTAGCCGTACTTAATTTTTGGGTTTAACTTAAGGAATATTGCCCAGCCGTCCTTTATTTTACTTAGCTGTACCTAATCCTAGCTAGCCGTACTTAATTTTTGGGTTTAACTTAAGGAATATTGCCCAGTCGTCCTTTATTTTACTTAGCCGTACCTAATCCTAGCTAGCCGTACTTAATTTTTGGGTTTAACTTAAGGAATACTGCCCAGCCGTCCTTTATTTTACCTAGCTGTACCTTATTTTCACTAGCCGTACTTAATTTTTGGGTTTAACTTAAGGAATACTGCCCAGCCGTCCTTTATTTTACCTAGCCGTACCTTATTTTCGCTAGCCGTACTTAATTTTTCGGTTTAACTTAACGAATATTGCCCAGCCGTCCTTTATTTTACTTAGCCGTACCTTGTTCTAGCTAGCCGTACTTAATTTTTCGATTTAACCTAAGGAATACTGCCCAGCCGTCCTTTATTTTACCTAGCCGTACCTTATCCTGGCTAGCCGTACTTAATTCTTTGGTTGATCCTACTTAATATTGTCCATATGCCGTTTGTTTTGAGTTAGCTTTATTTTGATATGTAGAGTATTGACAAACCAAACTGTTGTCTGTTTTTTTTTTAACTGAAATATCTTATTGTTTATTTCTTAATATGTTGTCTAGTTCTTCTTAATGATCAACGTACCTATTACATTATTGAGTCATCACTACCTGCTAGCCGTACTTAAAACCCTCCGACAGGCTGTACTTATATCCATGGTCAGTCGTACTTAATTTCCATTAAGCCATAAGGGGATTCCCTAGCCGGCTCTTCCTCGATGTTGTTACCTGAAGTTAATTGTACTTATTGTTGTTTTTTTTGTATTTATCAGTGGCGTTGCTGGTTAACAAACTGAAATAATGTGTCAGGACATCTTCATTATCTGGAATTATTTACTTGTTTTGCAACAAATACACTCATCTATTGTAAATACGCATATCTAGTAAGGTACGGCTAAGGTACGGCTGTTAGGTACGGCTAGCTTTACGTAAGCTGTTGCGTAATGTTGAGGTTGAAGACGTATCAAACGGCATTTTATCCTATATCGGTTTGTTTTTTTAGATTTCCAAAGAAAAAAAAGAAAATTTAGTAAAAACTGTGTTGAGCATGGTATTTTTTAGTACAATGTTAGAAAGAAGAATGTCAAGAAGGAATAAAAGATTAGAGATTTGATTAATCTGTTGGTTTTGGCCGTGAGTAAAATTAGTTAATACCGATGGCGTTTTTCTAATTGGAGATCTCTCTGTTCCTGGAATTTATAAAGAAAGAACTTTGAAGAAACTTCAGCTTTGAAGAAAGAAACATTATTCGGAGATATGATTCTTTTTAGGATTTAGTTAATACCTTATATCGTATATATATAAATATGTATACACTCCAAAAGTTAATTTTGCGTGGGTAGTGTAGTGTGAGTGAGATATTTCACAATTTGAGAATAATTTTTCTGAGATTTAGTATTGATAATTATAAATATGTTCACCACAAAGACTGAAAGAATTTTTGGTTGACAATAAAGTTAGAAAGTGGAAAGAATTAAGAATTGGTTAGGATTCAGAAGTCGAAAAAATACAGCCTTTTATTTAAATTTTCTTATTTTATTAATTTTTTTTGTAGCAAGTTGTTTGAGGGACTTGGAACTATGACGTCATTATCATGACATTAAAATATATTGCCGACTACATGTCGGTCACAATTGAATTCGTGTGCAATTTTTCGCTGGGCTTAATATATATGACATTAAACGCATAATTATTGCGTTAACTGTTGCCGTTTGGGGCCCATATTGGCTTTGAGTTATGGCTCAAATTGATTTGTTCAGTAAAACTTTACATTAAATATAATTCGACGTAAACATGTAATAACATTTTTAACAAAAAAGATTATTCTGTGTTCTGTGAATTCTATTTTTGGCGACAAAGAAAGGAGAAATCAAGAGTTTTATACTCGGCGTTGTCAATGCTTAGTATGGCGGGTAAAATATTCATGAATCGATGAAAGATTTTAGGGCGGCGTTTTGGACTGCGTTTTTGTATTTCATAGAGTTATTGTCAAATGGTTAGTATAGGGTCTAAAAACATTTTATTGGGAAAGATTTAAAAAACTTTTACACGGTATACTAGTCTATATACTAATAGCGAGCTGTGCGTCCACTTTTTAGTTTGGTCAGTGTGAATAAAAGGACTGGGAACGAAAACTTTTTGTTTATAAACCGACTTATCATGGAAGTATATAGCGTGTAAAATCATTTTATGGAGCAAAACTGTAAAATGTTTTTACACGCTACACTAGTATACTTTATTATACTTTTTCAGTATACTGTTTATAGAATTAAGAAATTGTACAGGTGAACGAAAAGCAAGGCAGAACATTTCTTACCACCTGGATACTAAAATTCCAATGTTCAGAGATTTAGGAAAGAGATCGTGGGAATGTAAACCACAGTTAAACTTCTGAAGTATAAGAAAATATCAAATTTGCCTATTTAACTGAAGCAAACAAAAACAGTCATACCTTCTCACGTTTCTTAACTTAAACAAGCTACATTTCTTTGCTATTTTTCCTTGATTGTTTTTGTTTGTTTGTTGTTGTTGTTCTTTTGGTTTTTTTGGTTTTGATTTTGTTGGGTTCTTTTTTGGTTTTTTTGTTGTTGTTGTTTGTTTTTTTTTTGTTTTGTTTTTTTTTTTGGGGGGGGGGGGGGGGGGGTATTATTAATAACAAGTTATAAGAGAATTGTCAGTTTTTCATGTATCCATAGCATGATGCTATTAACTTTATTAACTTGTTAATTTTATTGTTCTAATTATTTTATTTAAGCAACAAGCAACATTTGCTTTCCCTTAGTTAATAAATACCCCTCCGAATCCATGAAAACTGATTTTCTTTATTATCATTCTAGAATAATGAATTAAAGCTTGTTCCGTGCGAGGCTGGGCATCTGTACGAAGGTGGCCAACAATAGGGAAACAACAATCCAAAATGATCTGAACGGATTGATTCCCTGTGGAGTCATCACACAACATTGTAATTCCAAGAATGTTCATCGCGTGTCACACATCAAAGGTGAAAGAACTACTTGAAATATATCTGCAGTTATAATGAACAGAAAACAACAATAAAGTTAAAATTTAATAACAAAAGCTTTTCAATATTTTATATCATCTTCAGTGCAGTTCATGTACGATAATGTGCCCAACGTACCAGGAAACCCCTTAGTGCCCACCTTCGTACAACCATATGAAAGCTGTACGGAGGTGGCCCACTGTAAAATTATGCAGGTTTTCAGTTGTTAACGGTCTCCTAAGGCTGATATATTAACGTGAATAATTGTACGAAGGTGGGCACTAAGTGGTTTCCTGGTACGATGGGCATATTTTTGGACATGGAATAAATGTATGAATTACTCACGTTAATATATCAGCCTTAGGAGAACGTTAATCACTGAAGATAGGATTTTTAGGAGGAATCCTTAGGTAAGAATAAATCATGGTTTAATTTTCGCATTGCAATGAGGATTAAAAAACTAGCGGGTCTGCCCCTTTAAATTTTGTAGTTAGTAAGGATCTTCTTTGAAATCAAAAATACAAATTATTTCGACATTCAAAGCAACTTGCCTGCTCTTATTGTAACAAAACCATCACGACTTGGAGTGGATTTAATAATTTCCCAACCCATTACAGAGAACTTACGTCTT
This sequence comes from Turritopsis rubra, assembly GCA_039566895.2. Lineage (NCBI taxonomy): Eukaryota > Metazoa > Cnidaria > Hydrozoa > Anthoathecata > Oceaniidae > Turritopsis > Turritopsis rubra. The sequence goes on from CM077628.1 coordinate 12,455,470, forward strand.
ACTTGAGCAATTTTTGTTTCTTCAGGTACTGCGTCTGCAAAATGAAAATCTCCTTTCTGACCAAAGAGCGTTTCTGTTGCAGCGAAAAAAGCCACGTCAATTGAGGTTCCGTCTAATGATGTAAACCTACCTCTCCACTCAGGTCTTACTATTGCATGATAATGATATATTAAGCGTTTCGCATTTAAATCAGCAAACAAATCTGTGTCTTTTGAGTGATTACATATAGATTCTGCAATCTCTGCCTGGTGTTCAGGTTCTCCTTCAATCGGCAGATATGGATGAACAAGACATTTCAAATAATCTTGCTGTGTATTCATGACTCTATTCAAGCACACACCGACGACTTTGTTGTTAGTATTCAAGCATGCTAATGAAACTTTCTCATTTATGTAATCGTCCAATAAATCAGAATGATTGGAAAATATTTCGTCTCGTTTTCGTATGATTGGGTTTACTTCACTGGAAATATTCCACATCTTGTAGTAGGTTGGTAGAAGGAATTGCTTAACCATTTTTTGCACAGGAATGGAATGCACTTTTTCCAAAACAGCAAATCGAAGCATTATTTTATGATTTCTTTACTCTGCAAATGATGATTTATGCACGCAGCTGCTGTAAATTTTCAGGAATCTGTTGAATTTAAAGAGTTGCTTATAACTTGTTACCAGCTACAGGGGTATTATTTCATTATTCTAGAACGATAAATTATATCTTTAAAAAAATCAGCTTTCATGAATTCAAAGGGATCTTGAATAACTAAAAGCATCATGCTATGGCTGACGGAAAAATTGACAATTCTTTTTCTCCCTCCTCTTCCCAATTAAAACATAAAATCCAAACTGCTATACTTAAGGAATAATAGCAACGAAATATAGCTACAAACCCATTGACATGTTGTATATAATATGGTAAGTCTAAACGTAAGTATGAGCCATTCAATTTAATATTATACTGTGGTGGTTGGTGATGTGGAGGAGACGGTATTACACAACCACTCGTTAATTCAACACCATTTCGCTCCAAAAATATATTTCCCTTGATCTACAGAAACATGAAAATGTCTCTTTATGCGAATATGCAACAAAAACACTTTAATAAATGTTTCTTTTTCCCGCAGAAGAACAACATTTCTCGCAACTGTGAAACCAATTTATCAAAGTAAATAAATCGATAACTATCTTTTCACTTTATTTTCTTCCTTTCTGTTTCGTTGATAATAAGTATAACACTTCCCTTTTTAATACAATTATTTAATTCATTGAGGTACCCTAGCTATCTTTTCAAAACGAATAAAATTTTTATGGTATTCATTGTCTTCAGGCTCTCGGTTACATTGTTTGGTCTTGCTTACATTGAAGCACTTACCGTGTTGAAATGTATTCAAAAGTTTAAGAATATTATGCCTCCGCACTACCGTGTCTAACATTATGCATGACAAACCGACAGACAGATGCTATCAAAGATTTTCACTCAGTTTGCCTTTTGCTTGAAAGTCTATCTTTTTTGTTTGAAAAAATAAAAAAAGATAACATAATGACGATTCCTTTAACCCTGACATAAATAACAGAGTTTTCATCACAAGCTAGTCTTGTTTCATTAAAACAGCAATTTTGCATCTGAATTCCTCACTGAGTGTATTTTACCCCCAGTGCTTATTCAACAACATTCCTATCGATTATCATGAAATTCACATATTGTCTTCAGTAAAATCTAGTTTTCTTTCGCTTTTATCAAATTGTTATTTTATAAAAAAGGAGTTCCAATCGACTTAACAGCATTCAAAACGATCCATGAATGTTGAGGATTTTTATTTCGTATCCTTACATTATTGGAAACTTCCAGACATTTGAGTAAGCAACGTCTATAGTGCAAGAAGAAATATGCCAGACCGAACATTTTTGGACGTAGGTAAACAAAAACTTATGGTTTGATTCTTTTGAATTAATTATAATGGTTCTATTTCATTAGCTGATAAAATGTAATAAATTTCACAAGAATCAGCTGATGGCGAAGTTGAACAAAAACATTAACAGCTAATTTGAAATAATTTTCTAACCAGTTCAGTATGGCATACTGGATAACTGGAACACAGGAACTTTAGATGGTTCCCTGGTACCTTAAGTGGGAGTGGCACCATTAAGTAGCACCTTTAAGTGGATTCCATAATTGGGTATCCTTAAGTGGTACCCTTAAATGGGATTTTTAGGAGGAATCCTTAGGTAAGAATAAATCATGGGTTAATTTTCGCATTGCAATGAGGATGTGTGTTGTATCTAACAATTGTGAGTGTGTGTGTTGTATCTAACAATTGTGAGTGTGTGTGTGTGGTATCAAACAATTGTGAGTGTGTGTGTGGTATCTAACAGTTGTGAGTGTGTGTGTGTGGTATCAAACAATTGTGATTGTGTGTGTTGTATCTAACCATTGTGAGTGTGTGTGTGTGTGGTATCAAACAATTGTGAATGTGTGTGTGTTGTATCTAACAATTGTGAGTGTGTGTGTTATATCTAACCATTGTGAGTGTGTGTGTGTGGTATCAAACAATTGTGATTGTGTGTGTTGTATCTAACCATTGTGAGTGTGTGTGTGTGTGGTATCAAACAATTGTGAATGTGTGTGTGTTGTATCTAACAATTGTGAGTGTGTGTGTTATATCTAACCATTGTGAGTGTGTGTGTGTGTGGTATCAAACAATTGTGAATGTGTGTGTGTTGTATCTAACAATTGTGAGTGTGTGTGTTGTATCAAACAATTGTGAGTGTGTGTGTGTGGTATCAAACAATTGTGAGTGTGTGTGTTGTATCTAACAATTGTGAGTGTGTGTGTGTGTGGTATCAAACAATTGTGAGTGTGTGTGTTGTATCTAACAATTGTGAGTGTGTGTGTGTGGTATCAAACAATTGTGAGTGTGTGTGTGGTATCTAACAATTGTGAGTGTGTGTGTGTGGTATCAAACAATTGTGAGTGTGTGTGTGTTGTATCTAACAATTGTGAGTGTGTGTGTGTGGTATCAAACAATTGTGAGTGTGTGTGTGGTATCTAACAATTGTGAGTGTGTGTGTGGTATCTAACAATTGTGAGTGTGTGTGTGGTATCTAACAATTGTGAGTGTGTGTGTGGTATCAAACAATTGTGAGTGTGTGTGTGTGTGGTATCAAACAATTGTGAGTGTGTGTGTGGTATCTAACAATTGTGAGTGTGTGTGTGGTATCTAACAATTGTGAGTGTGTGTGTGGTATCTAACAATTGTGAGTGTGTGTGTGTTGTATCTAACAATTGTGAGTGTGTGTGTGTTGTATCTAACAATTGTGAGTGTGTGTGTGTTGTATCTAACAATTGTGAGTGTGTGTGTGTGGTATCAAACAATTGTGAGTGTGTGTGTGTGGTATCTAACAATTGTGAGTGTGTGTGTGGTATCTAACAATTGTGAGTGTGTGTGTGGTATCTAACAATTGTGAGTGTGTGTGTGGTATCAAACAATTGTGAGTGTGTGCGTGGTATCTAACAAGGTTCTGGGTCCCTGATTTCCGGTATGCCATTATTTATTCTGCGAACTTCGCTTTTAATAATATTTTTCGTGTATATTATTAAAATAAGGAAGAAAACTAAGGATAGAGAATATTCTGAAAATGTTGTTAACTTTTAGACCTTGAAAGTCTTATGTTTTTATTTCATTTCTTCCCCCAAATATATGTAAGGTAAGGTGATCATCCAAAAAATGCTATTATCCCTATTTTTCAGTAATATCTGTTCTATTTAGAAATTTCTAAACTTAAAGTTAACTAAAGTTAAGTTAAAATTTCTTAACTGAACTTAAAGCGTTGAATAAAAGAATATTAAAAAGAAAAACAAAAAATGTTACACACAGTGTCTTCATTCCCATTAAGAAATGAACGTTGAGAAAATTTGATGAAATTTCGAAATTTCGAATAAAATGTATTGTTTAATGGCGTTAGAAACTCCTATGCGCGAAACAAATAGCATTTTGAATCTACGAATTACAATTGTTCGTTGTAAATTTATCTGCAATCCGCATTCATCTTAGACGGAAAATCGCTAAGGGAGGTTTGGTTTGACAACAGAATGATCATTCTCGTCTTTCGAAGAAAGTGACGAGAATCCTGAAAAACTGGAGTAACCTGGGAAGTATGTCTTTCCAGCAACTTTTTTTACCGCGATCGACAAAATTGTCTCTCAATACATTTTTTCATTAAATTAAAAAACTAGTGGGTCTTTCCCCCTGAGAATGTTCTTAACTTTTAGACCTAAAAGCCTTATATTTTTATATCATTTGTTCTAAAAAATATGTGTAACGTGAGGGGGAATTTTGTAAATCAGTTACATCAAAAGCAGTTCATATAAGAACCTTAGACATTCGTTATTTACTTAATAAAAACCAAGACTCTTCAACCCATTATCAAGTTATATCAGAAACATAAAAGATTGTAAAGTTAAAATATTTAAATAAAATATTGATACCTACACCAAGAATGCACGTCACTTTATCGTACGTTATCGCCTTCCAAAAATAATTTTTCCATTAATTGTTCTTGTCAATATTATTGCAAGGTTTAACATTACGTCGTTGTTTTGAAAAATAATAGTATAATAATAATATTGTTATTGAGAAAGTATTAGCAAGTTTACTACCCGTCCGTTGTAAGATAAAGAAAAGAAATAAGGACTTTTAAAATGTAAAAAATGTGTGCTCGTTTTCGTGAAGATTGATTCGCTATAGCTATATCTAGACGAACAAAGATGCAAAATGAGGTACTGTAATTATCAAATGCATTAATGAGTGATGTGTGATTTATAGTAAAAACGTATACTGGAAGAAGGTTGAAGAACATCTTACTTATTTATTTACAGTATGATTACAAATTGTTGCACAGAAGAAGTTGGCAAATGGTAGCATATAATTATTAATTTGTTTCCTTTTGCGGGAACTGATCTTTTATAAAAATTGGATTAACGAGTGGCATTTTTTTAATAAAAAAAACTGAATGAAAACATGAACACGAGTTAATATGCTTCTTTCTCAAATAACGAATGAACCGAAAGTCAACATCTGAAATCTAGTCGGCAAATAGAAATGTATTTTTGTGTGCACAATTTAAAAATAATATAGTTTTCATTTAAAATAAAGAATTAGTAGTGTAAGAAATTTTATATAAACATATAGATTATAATACCGATATATTGTTATATTATATATATATATATACTAGTATCCCTATTAAAAACATTTTACGGTTCCACTCTCAAGAATCATAAATATATATATATATCATATATATCATATATATATTTTCCAACTATTTATTGAAACCGTAACATAATCCCCCTGCGCGGGATACCTAAATCAAATGTGAATTCAAATGTGAATCGTAAAAATATTAAACCTGATCAGTATGGAACCGAAATGTCATTCTTCTATGATCTCAATAAAGACATCCCAATAGGCTTGTACAATTATATAAAACCATGATTGGCACATTCATTCTTCTTCGTCATAATTTCTATTAATACTAAATTTTCTAGTCTTAAAGGAAAGAAATCGTATAGAACAGGAGCAAGTAGATGAACATCAGAAACAGAAAAATATATTTTTGAATGTAAAATAGCACTAAAGAAATAAATATCAGGTGCCCTGACTAAGAACCAAGAAAAGCACCTTGGCTTTAATTCAAACTGAAAATTCCTAGACAACATACATAAGGCCAATAGCAATAATCAGAAGGCTCCACTAAAATGCATATGATGCAGCAAAACATCAATTTGGAAAGAAATTTTACATTGCACAATCCCTCATGTTCTTATAATCAATAAAGAGTAAATTGGAAAGACATTCAGTCTTCTCCCTTCTCCACTCTCCCCCTCCACTACTAAAAAGGCACACTTAAAAACATAAATAGCAAATATAAATTAAAAATATATAATAGTTATAAAAACATAGCTTAAACAACGAAAATGGAAAGCTAAAATAAAAACATGAAATGTAAACACTGTAAACAAAATAATGCCACCAATTTTTTGGTAGGTATCAGTATTTTATTTAAATATTTCAACTTTACAATCTTTTATGTTTCTGATATAACTTGATAATGCGTTGAAGAGTGTTGGTTTTTATTAAGTAAATAACGAATGTCTAAGGTTCTTATATGAACTGTTTCTGATGTAACTGATTTACAAAATTCCCCCTCACGTTACACATATTTATTAGAACAAATGATATAAAAACATAAGGCTTTTAAGGTTTAAAAGTTAAGAACATTATCAGATCATTCAAGGCTTAGCAACGTTTGTTCTTAAGAACGTATATCTGAAGGATCCAATCTCCACAAACACAACATGGGCTCTAATGAAAAATTGAAGTTCACAAACAAACAATTTAAAAGCCTTTTTTTCCAAATAATTTTAATATTTTAAAGCAAGGCTGTTGTAGTGCAGATCGAAACCTTTAAATTTTATTATAGTAGTCAAGAATAGTATCATCATGTTGTTTACAGGTTTATCAATTGAAATCTATTTAAATTGCTGATGTCCACCAAGTTGAATTTTGAAATTTTGCAATTTGATAGTGTATAAATTAAGAATATATTAAGAACATTTTTAGGCTTCAAAAGTTGGATAGTTAAGAATGATTGAAGGCTTCATCAAAGTTGAGTGTTCTTATAAAAAAACAACGTGTATGTGATTGTTACTCGTTATACGGCGGCCTTAGCCGATTGACTAAAAATCGATTTTTTTCCCTGCAACTTATTTCTTGGTCTCATACATCGGACTAAATTTTGCTTCCAAATTTTGTTTTAAAATAAAATTTCGCTGCTTACACAATCAAATTTCTAAATTCAAGATTAAGAAACATTAATGCAAGAAGGTGTATTGATCTTTCCGGTGTTAAGTAGGTTCGAACAAAATATGTAAATTACGGCACGAAGAAATTGACAAACATGCTCAAACAAAACAAAAGATTAGAAGGAAATTAATAAGCATGTTTTCGTTAATAGAAAGAAATACTAAACAGTGGGGTAAATGAAAAGATGAAATAAATATAATATAAAAGATGTGTCCTGTATTAACATTTAACAAATTAACATACTCGATGTCCGCATATTGCAAAAGTAGTACGTCACGATTCGCATCATCAAGTTTAAAATTTTTTTCATAATGGTTGCGTAGTAGTGTATGTTTGTTAAAAAATAAATCACTATCTCCACAAATATTTCACGTAAGTGTTAAATTGTTTTTAAAAAAGTATTAATATTCGTAAATACTAATATATATTGAATATTTTAAAGCATGGTTGTTGTAGTGCAGAAAGGAACCTTTAAATTTTACTATACTAGTCAAGAATAATACCATCATGTTGTTTACAAGATTAACAACCGAACTCCATTAAAATTGGTGATGTCCAGCAAGTTCATTGAATTTTGAAATTTAGAATTTCGATAGTTTATGAATTAAGAACATATTTCGAACATTTTTAGGCTTCAAAGGATGGAAATTTCAGAACGCCCGAGGCTTCATCAATGTTGAGTGTTATTATAAAAAACAACGTGTATATGATTGTAATTCATTAGTCAGCGGCCTTCGGGCGATTGACTAAAAATCGATTATTCACCTACAACTTATTTCTTGGTTCATACACCGGACTAAATTTTGTTTCCAAAGTTGGCTTTCAAAGAAAATTTTGCTACGTGACTGTGTTGACATTCCGATTCACTGCGAAGAAAACTTTCAAACAGCTTTTTATTGACGTCTACACGAAATGACAACGATAAGATCGACCCGGGTTTCAACTTTTTTACCGACAATGATTGCTGATTTCACCATGCGCATGTGCAGATCATTAAAGCATATATTTTGTTAACCTCAAACTGGAAACCGCTGATTTTGAAATGGAAATGACAGTTTTAAGGATCCTCAAATTTTCTTTCTAAAATGTACTTCTTGCCACTGCAGGAGAAAGGCTGTAAAATTTAGTGATAATTGGGAATAGGGTCCTTTGTCATGTGTACCACTTTTTTGGTATGCCCAACCGCGATGACCTTCAGGCCCCAGGGCCTCTTGTTTTATAATGACATTGATTTTGTGAGAAACTGTTCGATCCCATCAATTTTTATTCCCTCCTCTTCTGTCCCTCCTCTCCCCTTTCTTGTGGCCTTTTAGTGTGTACCACCTTTAAAATTTCACAAATTCCCTGTTGTCACTTCACACCAACACCACACACATAATTGGAGTAGAGAGGAGACGACAACGCCCCAGGTTGTGGTGGCAGTTTCTGTACTTTTTTTACTTATTGTTGTATTGTCTTGTCTTGTGTTAACTTAAGACTTGTTTACTCTCCTAATTTTATTTTAAAAACAACAAAAACATTTCAATGAAATGGGGAACGACAAAAATTTAACTTAAACACAGCGCCCCTACACACATTTTGGACTAATATTTACGGTCAAATAAATCAAAGAAAATAAATGATATTGATAAGAAACTTGATATTGGGTAATCTCTTTCCCGTGAAGGAGCGTAAGCCGCCGATCTTTTCTTTTTTTTTTCTTTGGAGGTTCTTGTTGTTTTGACTATATCAGTGTATTAACCGATTCGTTTATGCACTAAAAATTAAATTTTTTCCTAATTTATAAGTGTGTTTATTTAGTAGTGGAGGAGGAGGGTGTAGGAGGGAGAAGCCTGAATATCTTTCCATTTTAAGAAACAGCCTGACACAAGAGAGTAATTCTAGATTCCCCAGTTAAAAAAAGCACTCAATCAAATTTGTACAAATATACGAATGTACAAATATACGAAGAACTTCTATTTGAATAGGTTTTCGAAGTATTTTTTAGAAACCACGCTTCTGGTCCAATCTTCTGATGATGGCGGTGAGAACGGTCATGCTCTATATTATTTTGACTTTATTGGTTTTATGTGGAAATATTGGAAATGTTGAAACTGTAGATATAGAGAGAAAGGATACCCTAAAAGAATTACTACGAACAAAAGGATTGAGTATACTACACCAGAACATTCGTAGACTGCTGACAAACTTATGTGGTGTACAGGAACTGCTATCTTCGAACCCAAATACTGATATACTGACATTATCAGAGACTCATATAACACAGTCCGAAAACATTGATAATCTATATGATATTTATGGTTTAAACTTTGAGAAAAGAAATCGTGTTGTTGGAACCGGAGGAGTAGCTATCTATATCAAAGACAACATAAATTACATTAGACGAACAGATCTCGAAAACGACAAAGTCGAAAACATTGTTATCGAAATTATTATCAATAACACGAAAAATGTTCTCATAGCAGTTCATTACAGACCGCCTGACACATCGAAGTATTTGCCAGTCGATCACAATAAAAATTTTATGGACACATTAAGTCGTTATTGTGAACAAAAAAATGAAGTTATACTTCTGGGAGATTTAAATGCTAATTATTTAAAACAAAACGACAATAAAGAAATTAAATCAGTTTTACATCAAAATAGTTTCATACAAATCATAAAAGAGCCAACGCGTATAACAAAGAACACACGAACACTCATCGACATTATTGCAACAAACAACCCTGGAAACATTGTAAACTGTAATGTCATTGCAACAAGTTTAAGCGACCATCACATGGTTGGTTGCGTTAGGAAATTAAATAATAAACAGTTTCCAGTAAAAACAATACAATGTAGAAACTACCGAGCATACAATCCTGATGAGATGAACCGTGACTTTGAAAAAGTTAACTGGTTGCCCGTAGTAACAGCACCGAACGTCGACATTGCACTAAACATATTCAACGTGATTGTTAAAAAGATATTTGACAAACATGCATCTTTTGTTAATAAAAAGACAAAGGGCAGACTGTGTGAATGGATAACGGAAGTGCTGAAAAGAGAAATGGATTATCGAGATCAATTACTACGCAAAGCCAAAAGAACAAATGATGTGGCCGATTGAGACAAGCATAAATCCCAACGAAACAGATGTAACGTAAAACAAAGGAAAGCAAAAACTGAATACCATAAAAACCTTTTAACTGAAAACCAACTCAATCCGAAAAAGTTCTGGAAGTGTGTAAAAAACATTTTTCCAACAAAAAATGGCAATACCAATACAACAGTACAAAATGACAGACAAAGAAAGAGCTGAGAATTTCCGTCATTTCTTCTCCACAGTAGTCTCAAAGTTGAAATGTGCAGCATTCAAGATAAGAGACTGTGTTTGGAAACCATCAAAGAAAATACCTAAAAGAACGGAAAACGTATTCAACTTCCAGTACGTTTCCAGAATTTTCATCATCAATTTTCTGAAAAAGCTGAAACGGAAAAAAGCAACTGGACTTGACGAACTACCAGCCGGAATGTTGAAGAACTGTGCAGAACATATAAACACACCACTACATCACATAATTAACCAATCTCTGACGTCAAGCACTGTTCCATCTGCCTGGAAACAGGCAAGAATCACACCAATCCATAAATCTGGAAATAAAGACGTTGAGAAATTTCGACCGATATCAGTGCTACCTATTCTGTTTGTAGACCTCAAGTGGTCCAAGTCGGAAAAGAAATATCCTCACCATTTTACGTTTTGAATTGTGTACTGCAAGGATCCATCTTGGGACCTTTGCTTTTCCTGGTATTCTTTAATGACTTTTCTGAACATCTTACCCATTCTAAATGCATCCAATATGCCGATGATACTGTGATATATTTTGCCGACCTAAGTGCAACGAAAATTGAAAATGTTTTAAGCAACGACATTGATAAACTACAAAATTATCGGATCGATAACGAGTTGGTTCTTAACCTAAAACCAGGAAAGACTGAGTCGATGTTATTTGGTACAGCAAAACGGTTAGCCAACAACAACAACATCCATTTGGAACTAAATGGTCAGCCAATAGATAACACAACCTCATACTGTTACCTAGGAAACCAAATAGACTCTACTCTTACTCTAAACGACAACTTCGATAAAGCGTACAAGAAAGCCTGTGGACGATTCATCTCCTCGAAAGAATGAGAGAATTTCTTAATGTCGATGCTGCCTATAAAATCTTTGAAATGGTCATCATGCCATTACTTCTGTATAGTACATTCATCAATCTCCAAACAACAGCTACACAGCAACGTAAGTTATCCTCGATAGAGCAACGAGCAAAACGAACAATTGGTGGTGATAAGAACATCATTTCGGTAAGAAAACGAATGAAGCAGAGCGCGTGTACAATGGTGAGAAGATATCTAGATGACAAATTGTGTTCAAACCTAAAGAACTATTTTGAAATAAATGAACACACTATAAACACCAGAAACCAAAACAAACTTATCAAACTGCCCAAAGTTAAATTAGAATTTGGAAGAAAGTCTTTTCGTTACCAAGGAGCAAAATGTTTCAACGAGCTCCCAATATTAGCCAGAACGTCTGAAGCATCTATAAAACAATACTTTAAAGAACAATAGAAGGCATATTGTTCTTTAACATTGTCTTACGGATGCTTCACTTACATTTTTACTTTGCTCTTTAATTTTAATTTTAATTTAAGTTTTTCAATTCAGTTTTCTTCGAGGCTTTACTCTTATTTAAGATGTTCTCTATTTTCCAACCAGCACCTCTGTAGTTTTAAGTTTGCCTTTCTAAACAATTTATTTTATAAGTACCCAATAACTTTTAAATAACTTTTAACTAATTTAACTAATTTTACAAATATATAAATTCTTTTACTGTTTTATTTATTGTATATATTATTTACCTATGTTAACAGGGCACATGTTGATAGCAGCAATTAGGTTTGTTGAAATGTATATACCTGTATAAATATTACTGAATAATAATAATAATAATAATAATAATAATAATAATAATAATAATAATAATAATAATAATAATAATAATAATAATAATAATAATAATAATATTACAAACGAACTTTAAGCTGGCATGTGCATAACTAAAAATCATGTAACGGAATACACGAAACACGAAAAAACTGTCGGGGTTTGGACATTAAGAAAATGAAAACAAAGTCTTTCTTGCTTTCCCAGAAATCCAAAAATAAATAACAGTCTAATCAGGAATTGCTTCTGCTTAACAAAACAAAACATTCCAATAATATAGCACGTTCATAAAATCATAAACTCTTTTCTATATTTTCATGAACCACACGGCATAACATTTGTAGTCTTACCATAGCACCTTTGCCATAAGAAGTTGAAAAGAAAAGATTTTGACCATGTCAATGAATTAAGAATGGAACGCAGCCTTTTTTGTAACCGTTAGTTTTTAAACGTTTCTATAATCTGCAGGTATTTAATTTTTTGTTGTATACATTAAGAACGAAAAGTTTGAACGTGGCAACATTCTGGACTAAAATTGTCACGCCCAAACTTTTAATTTTAGACTTTTTCTTATTTTTTGGCAGTTGTGATTAATAAATGTCCTTAAAATATAGTTGAAAGGAATTGACATACGCTAGAATTTTGAAAAAAAATTCTGCCGAGAATTGCGAAGTGTGCCAGGTTCATTTGCGGGAAAATTAATTCTTTCCAAATTCAATTCCTTTTGTGCCAAAAAAACAACCCTCTTTTGTTTCTTTCTAGCGGTCAAATTCCGTGATTTATTGACTTTTCGCACGTTTTAAGACTCGTCCAGATCTCGTTATAAAAAGTATAAAAATTTCATCAAAGAACAACAAACTTTTTTTATCAAAATGTTTATCGTCCGAAGTTTTTTCGCCGAAACCTTATTCTCCCTAACTTTTTACGGTAGCAGCGAAAGCGAATATCGTATTAAAACACCGTTGGACTACTACTACTACTGCTACTACTACTACTGCTACTACTACTACTGCTACTACTACTACTACTACTACTACTACTACTACTACTACTACTACTACTACTACTACTACTACTACTACTACTACTACTACTACTACTACTACTACTACTACTACTACTACTACTACTACTACTACTGCTACTACTACTACTACTACTACTAGGGAGGGAAATGCTATTAAGGAATAGATAAGAAGTAGTGATAAAATGGTTGTTATCCCAAATATTTACAGTGAAAACGAAACCCAATTGAATATTGCACCAGGAGGAAATAAAACACCTGAATCCTTTTTTAATGATGATTTTTGAGAAGAGCAAGCATTTCCTTACTTGCTCCCCAAGGGAAAGTTTAGGCCGCTCAATGGTCTCCTGTTAAATATTCTAAACTATACGCAAAGATTTTTCTCAAACGCTGATTTCATATTTTTTGGTCATTATGTTGTGCAACAGTTGAATCTTTTTATCTATGCTACATCTAAAGTTAGTGGAACATTGAATGCTGGTCAGTTACAAAACAATTATTAAGAGACTATCCATCTGTTCAGTCATCTCAGATGATAAAGGGGTTCACTTTTATGAAATCTGTAAAGGGCACTCCCGCTTATTGGAAGAACTTCTTATATGATATATTAGCAATGGTTAAACAGCTAGGTCTGCCTACTTTTTTGTCTTGTGCTGATTTGAAATGGGCCGAACTGATATTAATTATTAATAAATTAAATTGTTTTGACACTGAAGGAGAATTAAACAACTTTGAAAAATGCAGAAGATTAAATGCTAATCCTGTTCTAACTGCCAGGCATTTCCAATTCAGAGTTGAAACCTTTTTCAAAGAAATTATCTTGCATGAAAAAGGCCCATTAGGAAAAGTAGAATTTATGTCATTAAAGTAGAATTTCAATTTCGAGGCTCGCCACATGTTCATTCATTTGTTTGGATTAAAGATCCGTCTGTACTAACACTTAAAACAAAAGACGTGTGTTTAAAATTCATTGATTCTATTGTTAGGGCTGACTTACCTGGTGAAGTAAATGAACCTAAGTTATTTGAACTTGTAAGTCAATATCAAATTCACAGACACTTGTCGAAAATATAAAAATGTCACTTGCAGATTTCATTATGGTCGATTCTTCACTGACAGAACAATTTGTGCTGAACCAATATCGGGGTCATTATCTGATGCTTGTAAATCAAAAATTCTTATCAGAACGGGCATAGATCTTGAAAAAAGTGAAGAATTATATAGCTGAATAATTAGACCCACACAAACCCACATACCGTATTTCCTCGAAAATTGGCCGATTCGAAAATAAGCCGAAAAATATTAGAAAATAACAGAAAAATTAGCCGACCTCGAAAATAAGCCGAGACACAGTGAAGCCATTGTATTGCACACTCCTTTAGCCAGTCAAACGAACTTTCGAATCAAATCATTCGAATCTATTTGTTCGAATCTACGAATCTACTTACCATTTTTACAAATGTTTGAAAATAAACATTTTGTAAAAATGGCTCCTACGAGAGTCGTTCTCTGCTAAGTTCAAAACAGAAGTTTTAAAGTAGCAAAAATATTAAACCGGAACGAAATTGTCATTGAAGACTTGTTAGAAATTTCTGAAGAAGACATTGATATTGTTCTACAAAATTGATAATTTTTGTAAAGATTTCAAAAAGATCTTGTTGTTCAAATTGTTTTTTCTCTTTTCAGAAAACATTTCGAAAATATGCCGTTCAAAAGTAGGCCGAAAATTTTCTTTTCATAAAAGAGAATAAGCCGCGACTTATTTTCGAGGAAATACGGTATATAAAAGATGTTACTATTGCAGAATTTTTAAGTTCGATTGATATAACAGTAGAGGAATATTATTATACTAGTATACCGTGTAAAATTTTTTTACATCTTTCTCAATAAAATGTTTTTACACGCTATGCTAATCGTTTTATAATAACTCTATGTAATACAAAAACGCAGTCCAAAACGCTTAAAATCTTTCATCGGTTCATAAATATTTTACCCGCCATACTAAGCATTTGATAATCTTTTCTAAAATAAATCCTAACCAATTCTTAATTCTTTCCACTTTCTAACTTTATAGTCAACCAAAAATACTTTCAGACTTTGTGGTGAACAGATTTATAATTATCAATACTAAATCTCAGATAAAAATATTCACAAATTGTGAAATATCTCACTCACACACTACACTGCCCATCACAAAACTAACTTTTGCAGTATATACAGATTTACATATATAAGATATAAGGTATTAACTAAATCTTAAAAAGAATCATACCTGAATAATGTTTCTTTCTTCAAAGCTGAGTTTTCTTTCGCTATAAATTCCAGGAACAGAGAGATCACCAATTAGAAAAACGCCATCGGTAATTAATTTTACTCACTGCCAAAACCAACAGATTAATCAAATCTCTAATCTTTTATTACTTCTCGACTTTCTTCTTTCTATCATTGTACTAAAAAATACCATGCTCAACACTAAATTTTCTTTCTTTTATTTGGAAATCTAAGAAAACAAACCGAAACTGGATAAAATGCCGTTTGATACGTCTTAACCTTCAACATTACATATAAGTCGTTGATATGTAAAACTATTCTTCGTAAAAAAAAATTGTTTTTCTATGCATGTTTCTTATTAATACTTCGGTTTAAAAAATGTAAACAAACGCTTCTTTTTTCTTCAAACGACTATTTTTCATTCGTTGTCAATAGCTGCTATGTTCGATTGTAATTCGAAGTCTCCGCCTGAGATGCTATATCATGTCTTCCCTAACGTATTTTATATCATAAAACAATTATAAGCACTAAGCCTTGCTTGCACTAAGGAGTGCCTTATTCTTATACGGAAAAAACATAAACAAATATCCAGTGACGAACTTCCCGAGGAAATTTCCCTAACGTTCTTTCTTTCAAAGTTAGGTAAGAAAAAAGCAAGATTGCGTATTAGTATAAGAAGATTATCATTTGATTGCTTCTGGAGCGGAATTAAATTAATGAATTCAATTGTTAATACTACTTAACTGGAATTAAGCTGTAAAGAGATAATATGGACATTAAAAATTCATTTATGAAATAATATTGAATTTAAAATTTAAATATCATGAAATCACAATGAGTTGGATGTTATTTTGATGCTGTCCTGTTCATCGTCATTTTGGGAACTAAAACAAACAGCAAAAACAAAGTCCTATTCCAAATACCAAGAAAACAGCTGGAGATAAATGATGCTGCTGTTTCCAGCTAATGAACAACGAACATCATTAACGTAATGCTGGAATCTTCTGAAACCGAAAACAAACTTCCTGTTTTCGTTATCAGTAATGCGAAGGTTTGAATCGTTTTTAGATCCTCCTCAACTTGTCTCTGACCGATATATAATTATAACAAAGAGCTTGTATTTGCAACACAACTATTACAGAGATGTTTCCTTTCATTGGTCATCCACCATCATTTAAACAACGTATTTATCGTTATGTCGTTCTTGTTACTTTATACAGCATTAATTGCTAAAGTATACAAGAGTAACACTGTTGTTATTCTGCATTCACAGGAGGAAGTTTGAGCAACAGTTTGAGCTCCAGAAAAAAAATCCATAGTTTCTCTGTTTCGAATTGTAGCAAGAAAAACTCACCACATCGCCATTGGTTTTGGATGAAATACAAACCCTAGACCTAACTTTCACATCCAAGAAGTACTGACAATGAGATGAAGATGAAATGGGATAAAAGTTAAGAATATCCTAAGAATACGAACTTTTTAAGAATATACTTGTTAAGAATACATTTTGTAAGAATATTCTTTTTAATGGAATAACCAAAAAGCAAAAACTCATATTTTCACTTTCCCATGATTCTACGAAAGTGGATGGTCTGTGATGTTATGTACTGTAACAAAGCCCTTATGAAATATAAAATAAGCCTCAGCGACGGTACCGATGATTATATCTCAGAGGACGAAATGGGACCTGCTGAAGTGCAAGTAGTAGTATGAACTGTTATGTTAGTGTGTTATGTTATGTTATAAATGGCTTAGTATAATTATTGATTTTTGATGTTAATAATGTCATTTCTTAGGTTTCATTTTGAAGTTTGCATTTTCATTTTTATTATTATTCCCTACAAAATCTATTGAGGAGATTAAAATATATCTGTCCGTTTTATAGTCTATTCGTCAATTACACCAGGCTTAGTAATGGTTTTGCGACATCAACTCTAGGAACATTTACACCAGTTTGCCATTAGAAAAATATATTCTATCAGAATAACTAGGATAACATCTTCACTGAGGGTTACTACTGTGCTAAGAATATGCTAAGAATATATTAGGATGATGTTTGCCCAAAAGTTACGAATATTCATGTTGAAACGAAAAAACACCATTCTTATAAAAAGAAAAGCGTGTATCGACTAACCAAAACTTTGATTAGTTAAAGACCTTTTTAAAGACGCTATTTAGAAAAAGTTGTTTTTTTATGTTACCGTTGTAATGATAATAATTATAGAAAATGTATTTTATCTTTCTATCTACGATATTTCTCTCTCACCAAACTTTTTTCCATTATAAAAACCTCGTTGGCAAAGGTTTTTATATAAACCATTATACCATAGATATTATAAGTGCATAAGAATACAAATACTAAACTACTCTCTCAAATGAGAATATCGTTGTTTTCAAGCGCTGAGGTTAAAATACAATTAAAATATTTTACCAACATTTTCTTCGAAATTGTTCCTAAAGATTTTTTCCATAGACGAAGTTGTCTGCGACAAGGTGTTATAAAATATCAAAACACTGCAAATATTGAAGAACTATAAATTCGTGATTGTGACTTTCCATTGACTTTATGACGCCGAAATTCTTAATTCCTTTAGAAAAAAACGTTTTAATAAATATGACAATGGACCTTAATATGGATCTAAAAAATAAATAAATATGGTATTGTTATTATTTTTGTTATTATTGACATCCTTTACGAGATATTTTGTCTTTTAACTACGTAAAGGGGTGATTAACATGATTGTCTTGTATTCAGGTGGGCAGCGGCATGAAAATGACTGTTTTGGCAGAAAATTTACTACTGCGTCAATACTAATCTTATCTTAATCCTACTAGATAGAAAGATGTCTGTAAAATTCAACTTCACAACAACTATGAAATAAAAAGTTTATTGTTAGTTAGAATGCGGAATTTTTAGTGACAATTTTAAGCGACGCGATTTATTGTTTGACCGGAATCAATGTTTTTGAAAGGAATCAAAGTGTAAACAATAAATCACCTTCGCTTAAAATTGAAATTCCGCATTCTAACTAACACTAGGACTAGATTCTAAAGGTAGGTTTCCGCGCATGACCTTTTCCGACGCCTATCTGGTATGCAAACTAATTACTAGTCAAGACAAAGTGAGCTTATTAATCCCAAATTGAGCAATTGGAAAAAAATGAATCAATATTACGCGAGTAGGATTGATTGCTGCTTTCAAAAAACGACATATATTTTTAATGTTCAATTAGTTTTTTATTCACTGAAAATGCGTAATTATGGCAATCGCAAAACAGACGTAAACCTGGCTTTAAATTTCCTTCAAGTGTCATTTTTATATGTCCATATTCATATGTCATTTATTCTTTCTTCTTGTTTACCAAAAGCACAACAATTAATAACAAAAGTTAAATGAAATCAAATTAAGTTTAAAAATCCAACAAACATAAATGGGGGAAAGAATGGATTTGTGAGGTTTTCTATGTAGCTTAACTCAACTTTGATGTGTTAGCTTTTAACCTTGTGTCCAATGTTAATGAATTAAAATTACTAATACCTTCTATTCAGTTTCAAAGGACAGTATGTGATATGCATAACACAAGTTATAATTTATCAGTTCCCCTTTGTATAAACCGGACGCGCCTTATTGAATAGATGGGCAAAAGTTCTCTTCTTATAAGTCCATATGATTGCTCATTATCTCCTAAACCGGTCTAACTGGTCTACACGTTTTGTTTCATAAGAACACTCAACTTTGATGAAGCCTTCAAACGTTTTAACTTTTCAACTTTGAAGCCTAAAATTTTTTTAACATGTTCTTAATTTATACGCTATTGAATATCTAAAATTTGAAATTTAACAAACGTGGTTGACATTTTCCGATTCTAATGAAGTTCAGCTCATACTGTTTTAAGAACATGATCATAATATTCTTGTGTTTGACTATTAAAATGACGTTACCTTGTAAAATGTAAAAATATTTTCTTAAGAACAAACGTTTCTAAGCCTCGAATGTTCTTAGCATGTTCTTAACTTTTAGACCTTCGAAGCCTTATGTTCTTATATCCTTTGTTCTTACGAAAATTGTGTATGCATTCGAGTGTATTCACGGTAGTGGTATACCTTCAAATCTGACTGCTCCGAGATCCAAAAATTTTTTTTCTGGTTTAAGAAACCTAGAAGCTAATTCTGACCGAAATAAACACACTCGCAGTTAAAAATACATGATTCTATTGGTTTCTGAGATTTAAAATTAACCAGAAATGTTTTTCAATCATATTCCGTTTATTTTGAGACCAATTTTAAAACTCTGATTCCTTAGGAACCTTTACGACCACAGCCTTGAAACTTTCAGAATTGAGGGCCAAGATACTGTTTCTTCTGCATATTTTCAGGCGTCAGTCAGGAATCATTTTAAGTTGAGAATTTTTCTTAAAATCTGTAACAAGTATCTACTACATAACTCGTCAAAATTCGCTGTGAACGCCCATCTAACATTTTGAAAACATTAAGTAGTAGTTTTGAAGAACTAATGGAACTCGCAATTTTACATGCAATTCACATTTTTTCTAATTAATTTGATTTTCCACGATGTTCGAAACAGGAACAGTCGTGTATACCCGCCTATGGAAACTAAAATCCAGTGAAATACGAGAGGTGTCTCGCTGTGAGATGTCAAACAATCTATATCAAGGAATGCCGTGAAAAATGATTTTAGCAATAGATTTGAAAGGCTTTAGAAGTTAGTTGTAAGTCCTTCTCTTGTTATACGTCCATGGAGCAATCATTCTCGTTATGGTGATGTATGGTGATGTAAACGGAAAACTTTTGACTAATTAAAATTCATAATCCGATCACATCTCCGCTCAAACGAAAGATGTATGAATCTATGTTTTGACGTGTGGTCCGAAAATATAGTTTTACAAATGAGCTGTGTTATTGGATAGATATGCGGAACAAAGGTCGACTCTTTAGTTTCGTTAAACAAAAACAAATCTTGTTCAGACTGTATAAATATTCTTCGAGATTTTAGACGAGCAGTTACCTCTTAGATTTGTAGGAGAGACGATCAAAATATCGGTATCCTTGTCAAGAAATTAAAAATTGATAATCATGGGAAATGGTAAGTATTTCAGTTATCGCACCCTGTTCCCTTCGCAACGTACCGCCTCTTAGTAAAAGGTAAACTCTTTAGCATACCATTGGGGAGGGAGTGTGTTAATCTAACATGATGCGATCATTAAACGTTTTGGGTGAAAGTCTCTCTTTTTCGTTTAAATGAACGAATGAACAATATTACCTCGTTTAACCCGGACAAAAATAGTAAGGCTTTCACCGCAAACTAGTGATGGTCACATCTTGTTACATAAACCGCAAAGTTTAAAAAAAGTTAAAGGATATCCGAAGTTTTATTGTTTATTTTAAGTCATTTCCAAAAACTTTGACAAAAGTACTACATACCCCACAGCAGATTAGCCTTGTGGTGTGTCTTGCCAAAGTGAAAAATGACGAATATAATTTATTTATTTTTGATGTAAAATATATAATGGATTGACATGATTGATTTTCATTTAAGCTTTGCAAAGACAAACGAAACCTCCTGTCAATATAATAGTGCAATATGGTGACGTTAACAGAGACGGAAAACATGGTAAAGTATATTGCAGACTGCATGATCAACATGGTAATACAACAGAACCACTTCAAATCAATTCCTTTTGGAATTCTGATGCTATGAAGCGATTCAGTTTTCCTTGCGAATTTATCGTTCATTCAATTGAATTGTGGATTGAGCCATCCTGTGGTGTGAAGAAATGTTACTTGCAAAGTATAGAAATTAACCACTGTCCCTTTCCAGTCAATCGCTGGCTGAAGGCAGAAGAAGATACGCAAACAATACCAGCACATATTCCAAAATATGGAACGGCTTTACCACAAGATGATAAAAACCTTAAAAATCGTCTCGAAGTAATTGAAGACCATCAACAGCAGTTTGAGAAAGTTGTAAAAGTTGATGGATTTCCACCGTTGGTAAGAAAGACTTTCATCTACCGAAACACTGAGACGGTTTACAATATTTAAAGTTAGAATCAATTGTTTTTTTGTTGTTGTATTTGTTTAGTCAAAAAACGTTCCACAAGGTGAAGAATTTCACGATGTGTATGCGGTAAGTTGATCAGTCCGTTATATTGACATGTTTTTTTATTCAAATAATTTGTTGAAGGACATTTGGGGCCAGCCTTTCAAAATTCTTCAACATTATTTTCTTATCATCTTTTTGTAGTTTTCTAAAACTTTATAATAAGAAACAGAGGAGCTACCTTGATGTCCTTGGAAAAGAAAATGAACACTATTTAAGGAAATTCAACAATTTAAGGGCGGTCTTATTATTTTTCATTGGCTTAATATTCTCCTATAATGAATGCGACCAAACTTATCATTGCCTCAACATGAAAATGTCCATTTGTAAAAAAATTTAACCATCTTCAGAAAATTTGCCACTTTTAATCAAAAAAATTTTCAGATAAGGTGATTTTAAGGTGATGAAAATGGAATTTATAAAAAGAGACTGTTCGTTATCAGAAGCTTTGCAATACAACGCAATAATTTTAGGGACAATTATTAAAAAATGCGTTAGTTGGCAAACTAGAAAAAATCGGAGATGGTATTGCGGATTGGCTGAATCCATTTGACGACAACGCCATTAACAAATTTACAGATTATGGACAATGTTATGATGGACCGTTTGAGCTAGCTCCTAAAGTAAGTAAAAACACTGTCAATTTTAATAACAGTTTTGAACAAAATGTTTCAATCTTATCTGTCACTAGATTCTTTCAGATTTCACGGTTTTGTATAGGGTGATATAGATTGGAAAAGCGACTACAGTTTCGCTATGCAAAGACTTGTAGGTGTGAACCCAAATGTCATTGAATTATGTAAGAACTTACCAGAAAAGTATGTGAAATTCAATTTTCTTAATTAAAAAAGATTTATCTTCAAAATTTGTCAATTAAACAAAGTTGTCTTCAAAGTTAATGTCTCTGTTATTTGTTCCCACGTGGATAATAAACAATGATTTTCTTTTAGTTTCAACGCAACAGCAGTAGAGTTGGAACCCTTGTTAGAAGATTCAACATTGGATGATTCACTAAAAAACAACAAAATATTCATAGTGAATTATAAGATTCTCGATCACCTTGATACACCTTCCCCAGTAACTATCTTCAACATTCTGTTTTTCTCCTTCTTAAGACGGTTTTCTACCTCTCATATTGACTGTCTTTTTTGTATTACTTTCAGCTTTCTGCACCGATCGCCTTATTTCATGTGAATAAGAAAGGTAATCTTGCACCACTTGCCATTCAGTTAGAACAAACTGCAGCTGCCGAGGTGAGCTTCTATTACATAAAAGAAATATCATTGCTTTTACGAAACGATCGAATCGACCTGTAATAAATAAAGATTACAATTGGATTCAATGATTTGTACTTTTATAATAGGTTCACTTTCCAACGGATAAACCATGCAGTTGGCTTCTAGCTAAGATGTTGTTCAATGTAGCAGATTCAAATTACCACGAAACAGTGACACATTTAGGTACATTCAAATATATTAACCCTATAATAACTGCTTAAGAGGGAGATACCGGAAAATATTGACCGACGTCAAAGTATTGCCCGGGTTTGTGAGGGCAATATGTGACGAAGTCAATATTACCCGCTTTTGAGTATGATACTTCGAAATTCCTTCCTATACAAAAAAAATTGTAAACAAACTTTTTTTCTCATTTTTGTGTGACATTTTGTTATTAAAAACACTAAAGAATGCAATGCAATGAGTTCCCCCCCTTAACTGTTTCATTATTTGTCCCTACAAAGTTTTTACTATCTATCTATCTTTTCCGATTTTCTCGATTTTGTTTACATTTTATGCTACAATATTTAAACTTTCACGGCTTTAGTTATGGTAGCGGGCAATACCGGAGAATATTGCCTGCCATGACGTAAATTTTAACCTATCACGTTGCGCTATTTTCGAAAATACCAATTCAGCCTTACCACGCGGGTGTAATAATCCATTTTAATAATTGACAAAAATGAACGCTTACTAACAATGTTGTTGCATACTTATACCTAGGATTCACACATTTGATTGCAGAGAGTATTCTTGTATCAATGCACCATTCACTCGCACCAAAACATCCAATCAAATTGTTATTAAGACCACATTTCCTATACTTAATGCCAATAAACGAGTAAGTAAAAAAGCAGTGGAATTTGTTTTCAACTTCATGTGCAGTTTTATTTATTTTTTCATAATGAACCTTGTTAAGGATTAAACATACACGTGATTTTATTTTCATATCTCAAAGTCTTCATTACTTTTGGTTAACAGGGCGGCTTTTAAACTCTTAGTCAATGAAGGTAGTTTCTTTGACACTTCGCTTGCCATTGGGTCAAAGGCGTATACTGAATTGCTGAAAAGAAGGTAAGTAACATATTTTCAGAAAAAAACAATTTTAATTAAAGATTACTTGAAAAAAGATAATAATGGTTTATTTTGTGTGTTTCTTTCTTTCTATATTGCCACTCACCCAACCATTCAAGACCACATAAAGGTTTCTCCAGAAACCGTAATAGCCCATGTTATACTAGCCTATAAATCTAGATCGAGAATCTAAATCTAACTCGCTATGGTCTAAACTTACTTCTACGTATAACAAATTGTATGTATAAGCGTTTAAAACCGAACGCTCAGGCTATACGTGCGACTTACATCAGAATTGATTTTCCAAACACGAGCTTGTTTCATTTCAGATTTAAAACATGGTCATTAGGTATTGATGGGAATTTACCGGCAGATTTGAAGCATAGAGGAGTAAGTGAAAATTTCCCTATATTGCCCTAACGCTATGCATTAAAAATTTATTCGGCTAATTTGATGAAAATTGTCATTTAAGCTTGATGATTCAAATGTTCTACCCGGATATCATTACAGAGAAGATGGATTGGAACTTTATGATGCCATTTTTAAATATGTCAAAGACGTTGTCGATTCTGTTTATGCTGGTATGTTGTTTTTATTCGTTGTATTCCCATACTTCGTTCGTTCATTCGCTCATAAAAACCTTAATTTCATTCATTCCATTAATGTGCTTCAGATAAAGATGGAAAATTTGATGAACTAAAATTTAAAATGGACAATGAAATTCACAATTGGGCAAAACTACTTCTGGACCCACTTACTTTTAATATGAAGGTAATTAAAAAAAGTATTCCTACTGCGTTTTCGTATAACTAGAAGTGTCTGACGTATAACTTGATAAGCTTTTCATCTTGCATTTATCTGCCATTTAGAATTTATTCAATGCCACTGTCAAAGATGGTTTCAAAGACTTGGAAAGTTTGATCAAAACAGTGACCACTATTATTTTCATCTGCAGCGTACAACATGCCGCTGTTAATTTCGGCCAGTATGATCAATATGGATTTCCACCCAACTATCCTTCCATAATGAAAACAAGTGTTGTAGACAAAAAGGCGGTATGTACTCTCTTTAAAATCGAGAACAGCCAACGTTTTTTTTTTTTTGCTTTTTTTTTTTTTGCAGCGGATTAACTAAGGTTGCCGGAAAGACTTTTTCCAGGTTATTCCAGTTTTTCTGGATTCTCGGCAATTCTTCCGTCAGACGAGAATAATCACGAGAATGGTTGTTGAACGGAACCGACTTTAATTTTCTTCCTTAGATGTATGCCGACTGCAGATAAATATGCAACAAACAAATAATGTTTGTGGACATTTTAAACCAGATTTTGTTTTGAAACGACACTAATTTTCATAAATGAGTTTCTGATGTCTCGACGTTGTTGTTGAAACAATACATATTTTTGTTTACACAATTTTAAATGATAGATTTAGAACGAAATCAGATTAAATTAATTCAATATTTTTCAGTGTATAAAATTTGTATAAGAAATTTGATTGCGAAAAATCTACCAGTGAATATTTTTTTGTACCAAAAAACATTGATTTCTTTCTCAAAAAGCCTTACGACTTAAAATTTTACATGGTAGGCCAACTTAACGCATGGAATGTATTCGGCAAATAAAAAATGAACGGGTCAGACCCCCTGTCATTGCTTGGACTTTTATTTATTTTATATTTTCCAATTAGTTAAACCACAAACCACATGCAATTAGTTATTTCTCTTCATGTTTTCCTGGTTTCCAAGGTTTTATAAATTATCTTTTATAAATTATTTACAGGATATTACTGAAAGTGATATTGTAAAATTGCTTCCGAATTACAATGAAACAATGGAGATTTTGACAATTACTAACACACTGAGCATGCGTGCAACACAACCTCTTGGATATTTTGAGCAACAGTTTTTGCTGACTCCCTCCGCATTGAAGGCTATCGAAAGGTAAGCAAGTTCTTTCCTATGACAGAACATTGTACAAAAACACTTGTTCTTTTCTTAAGCAATGGAAGTAATTGCTATTTTTGTCCTGGCCTCTTGTGTGCCAATTGAAAAGAGCGATCTAGACAGCCAATTAATAGTGGCCCAAGTATCTGTTAATTCTTTAGGGCAAAGGACAGTGATCAACGCGTAAAAAGACTCTAGTTATATATATGCTTATTTGGTTTTGGAACGCTTGTGGTGAATAGAGAGCTAGCAAAACATAAAAATCTCCAAACCTTGTAGTTTCTTAAATAAAATCTCACATCTCACATCCCTTAACCCAGTGGACAAAATCTTCAAAAAATCTATGAGGAGGAGTGTTTTCTATAGGAATGACAAGCAATATCGCCTGCTTTTTCAATAAAAGAACACTCCTCCACAGAGGCTTTTTGAAGATTCTGTGCACTGGGAAGAACTCAATTTTGGGACTAAGATGGATTTTGTCCAAGAATCAATTATATGAAATTAAATTGGATTATATGATATTGTAATACATGAAAATTTTTCTATTGTAGGTTTCAAGCTAATCTTGGCAAGATTGCTGGTAAAATAAAATTGCGCAACAATGAAAGAAGTTACCCATACGATATTCTCCTGCCTTCGATGATTCCTAATGCGATAAGCATTTAAGAAAAAGTTTCATTATGAATTGTTATAAATTTGGGAATTACGTCTTTACCGTTGGTATAATTAATACTTTAGGCCGATTTTAAGTGTCTGATCACCTTTTAAAGGCAATCTATATCTATACAAACAGTTAACTGAGGATGGCAACTGGACGGTTGTCGAAACGTTTTTAATTAATAAATATTCTTTAAACAAATAAAGAAATGAAGGTTCTATCTTACATTTTCATAATCAATCTATATTTAGTGTTTTTTATTTGTTTGTCTGTCTATTTATCTATGTTGTTGTTGTTGTTGTTGTTGTTGTTTGTTTGTTTTTTAACCACTTATAAAGTAAAGATAATGTTTTGTTAACGTTTTTTTTGAAGAAACATCAAAGCTGAAAATCAATTTGCTATTAATTGAATATGTTTTACTGAAAACTTTTCCTCACTTCACTATATGTTTACGGTGAAAAGTCTTATAAAAATGTTTGAAAGAACGAGGTATAACCTGACTGTAACTTTAACTGAACCAGAGAGACAACATTTTTAAGGTTTAGAGCATAAACTTAGGTAAAAAACATGGGCTTCTATTAATTACCGGAACCGGACCGGAGCAGGACCCATCCGTGGGACCCATGGAAACTGGGACCCATGTTAGAAAACGGAGACACATATATTAGAAAAAGGGGCCCCTTGCTCTTCCATTCTAGTGCGTGATAAAACCAAGACCAAGTTGTAGCATAGGCCTGGTTTTCATTAAACAAAAGGGTAATAATTAGTGATGTATGTCGGAACGCAGAATATATGATTACAACATTAGGAAAGCTGCAAAAATTATTACACACGACAGGCACACGAATCATTTGTCGTTTGTCGTTCTTCACACGTTAAAATGACATTAAAGTACGTACCAAATCGTCCCCAAACAAGTCAAAAATGATTTATTTATTTATTTATTTATTTACTTATGTCTCTGTTACAAAAAAATACAGAAAAAATGCTGACTAAGGGTACTCGAGATAAAAACAAATTCGTCCCCGCTCCACAATTTGACAAAAACTTGCAAAGTAGATTTTTTTAAATCAAACAAAAACCAAATGAAAAAAGGCGTAGCGGGCTAAAAGTTATTTCCAAATTGTTAAAACAACTACTTGTTAATACATTGTTTTGATTTGAATAGATTTAATTTTTCTTTTGCAAGCAGTGTAGCTATGGACAGCTTTATACAGCCGCATAATCGCCGTGTCGAATTAAATTACTTATTAAATGCGGCGAAAATTCAACTGTATTAAGTGAAAAATTAATTAAGTGCGACATAATGAATTAAGTGCAGCAAACTTTGTGGAATAAAACGGAAATCTTCGACATAAATTCCGCATCACTTTATACAGCCGCATAATAGTCGAAATTATTAACAACTTGATAGAACTTTGTGAAAAAATGCACGAAATGACAGTGAAGATGGACAAGACCTTGAGACTAGCAATCTTGCTTGGTTAAATTGTTTAAAAATGTTAAAACAAATAAATACACACCTTAATTAAGTAAATGTGAGCACGGTAATAAATTCATGCGACATTTATGCGGCTGTCTAAAGCCATGTCGAATTTGATATTCAGCAAAAATACTTGTATAAAGTGACTGTCGCATTTTCGCCGAATTTTACCCGAATAAAAGTACAGTAGAATCCCGATAAGTAGTACACGCAGGGGACCGGTGAAAAATGGTACTACTTATCCGCGTACTACTATTCCGAATCTCCCCTTAAGTAGTACTTTTGTAAAAATGTTCAAATTGTCCTACTTAGCGGGATTCAACACAGAAAGTTGACATCATAAAGTTAAGTTTAATGAAGCTTTCTTTCATTAAGAAAGTCGAATAACATAGACAATACAAAATTAGGAAAAAAAGTCATTCAATTTAGTTTGTTTTGCATGCAAAGCAAATTCTGATTTAATGATCTTAGCTGACTTAATCGCAACAGCCTTAAGATCACTATTGTCCATAATCAGAGAAAAGTTAAGAATCATGTCCACGGCTGCGCGAAGTTGGGTTGACGTTGGCTTTTCCAAGACAGCTTCAGTATCGTTATCATCACCGTTGGCTTCGTCATCGATTTCAACAATGTTGTCATATCCAAGGATATCCTGAACAATTTCCTCATCCGTCATCAAACCATGCGATACTGCAAGCTCGTCGTCGAAGGACATGATTGCATTTGGAGATAGATCTCTGAAGGAATTGTCTCTTTGACTAAGTTGACTTAGACTTGCTTTCAAATTATTGAAGGGGTCATCAGCAGCCATTGCTTCGTCATCTTGTTTGACAAATCCAGCTTTTTTGAAGCAATTCCGCACTGTTCTCTCCGTCACCTCATCCCACGATAAGACAAGCATTTTCATTGCATCCAAAAGTGAAATTTTCGGTAGCTTCTTTTTCTCGTCGATTGCGTCGATCATTTTTTGGATGATTTTTCCTCTGTACCTAGCTTTTAGTGATCGGATTGCTCCTTGGTCCATCGGTTGAAGGATCGAAGTTGTATTCGGTGGAAGAAAAAATAGCTCAATTGCTTTTAAATCGTTGATTTCAGGGTGAGCGGTACAGTTATCGACGATTAGGGCAATTTTACGTTTCTTTTTCACCATCGTATCATCAAGTTCTCTGACCCATTCTTCAAACAGGCTCCCATCCATCCAACTTTTCTTTTGGCCACGATAACGACAAGGTGTTTGCTTGAGATTTTTGAAACAACGTGGGTTTTGCGACTTCCCAATTACAAACATGGGCAACTTATCTCCATTCATGTTTGCTGCGGCTAAACCAGTCACCCGAATTTTGGAATGTTTTCCTCCTGTACATTTTTCATCTTTCAGATGAAGTGTTTTACTAGGGAGTGCTTGGTAGAAAAGCCCAAATTCATCAGCATTGTAGATATCACGCTCCGAGTAGTTGCTGAGGATTGTCATTAAAGTGGTTTCTTTCCAGGGGTCGATCATATCACTCGTGACTGCTTTGCCTTCACCTAAAAAAATAAGAAAGAAACATTGTGTTACTTTTTGCCCTCGCTAGAGAACCCGTGGTCTATCGAACTCGATATAAAGAACAATGGAATGCGTCATTCATTCGAATATTTGACTAAAATTCACAAGAATTGCATTTTCCTTTCTTTTTCGCTTTGGAAGCAAGTGGTGACAGCATGGAAATTTTCAAATCGTGCGATGAGTCAATCCCAGTTATTGTGGAAAAGAATATTGAAATTGATTCTTTCATTATGGGCTTCCACGAGTACAAAAAATGTTGGACCCCTCAGAAAAACGAAATACTGACAACTGAATTGGAGCCAAACAACATTAAAGACCAATTTGCTGTTTCTGTCCACAAAAAGGATAATATTCTTGTTGGTCATCTAATGAAAGGGAAGAATGGCAGATTTGCCAAAACAATTTTTTACTTCCTGAAGGCCAGCGCATATCACGAATGCAAGGTTCGAGTTACAGGAAAGGCAGTCAATCAAGGAGACGAGAAAGGCATGAAAGTACCTTGTTTGTTAATGTTTAGGGGACAGAGAGAATACATTGAAATACTAACAACTGAACTTAACAAGTGTATTTGAAATATATTTACCTGAAATGGTTTTAAATGATACGTTTTTTCTTTTTTTCCATCGATCCAGCCAACCGTCGGAAGCCGTGAATTCTGTCACCCCAAGTTTTTTAGCAAAGTACAATGCTTTGGTTTTCAAAATTGGGCCAGTCACAGGGATATTTTGAGTTCTTGCATTCACAAACCATTTGTAGCAAGCTTCATCCAGGTTGTCAAAGGAAGAGGTTTTAAGTCTGTGTCTTTGCTTTGTCGATGTGTTGGAATCAACTGAGTCGTAAATTTGTTTCTTCTTTTTAATCCAATTTGTAAGGTTGAATATATTTATATTGTTTGTCAGTCTAGTATTCATAATATATAATTAGAGTTTATCATGTCATAGACCGGTTGTTTTTGTTTGCGACGTTTCGACAGTTACTACTGTCATCATCG
This sequence comes from Turritopsis rubra, assembly GCA_039566895.2. Taxonomy (NCBI): domain Eukaryota; kingdom Metazoa; phylum Cnidaria; class Hydrozoa; order Anthoathecata; family Oceaniidae; genus Turritopsis; species Turritopsis rubra. The sequence continues at coordinate 12,485,710 of CM077628.1, forward strand.
GGCGTTTGTAAATGAATGATGTAAAGTTTATATATGTTTTCAGTAGGATCGAAATTAGGATCGAAATTATTTCGGACCTGGAAGGAAGCAATGTCAATATTTCGGACCTGGAAGGAAGCAATGTCAATAATTTGTGTCAATAATTTGTGTCAATGTCAATAATTTGTCAATAATAAATGGTTTCCAGCTCTACGCAAAACAAATTATTGACATTGTTTCCTTCCAGGTCCGAAATATTGACATTGCTTCCTTCCAGGTCCGAAATAATTTCGATCCTAATTTCGATCCTACTGAAAACATATATAAACTTTACATCATTCATTTACAAACGCCCGATGATGACAGTAGTAACTGTCGAAACGTCGCAAACAAAAACAACCGGTCTATGACATGATAAACTCTAATTATATACAATTTGTAAGGGTTTGCTTTGGGATACCATTTTCTCGAGATACGACTGAAGGGGCTTTTCCACCGTCAATGAGCTTGAGTAGGCGATATTTTTCAGTTACTGGAGTAGAGTGCAACTTCCTTTTTTCTCCTAACTTTGGCATGTTTTTTTTTTTCTGACCAGCACCCGAACGTGCTCACAACTTTGTTTACAAATAAATTCGAATCGCACAAGTTTGCATTACAATGTCTTCAAGTTCAACAAAGAGAGAGTGTTTTGACTTTGTAATGTCTTCATTTTTAGAGATTCTCATGTTTTTGAATTTTGAAACATGCAATGTGGTGTCTTCAATCTAATACACTTGTCCCAAGTCCTACTTATCCGAACTTTTTCCCTTCAAGGGACCGAAGAAAAGTGGTACTACTTAGCCGCGTACTACTTATCCGTAGTACTACTTATCCGAATATTTTTTGCCTGAAAAGGGTAAGGAAGTTCAGGGGACCGAATAAAAGTGGTACTACTTAGCCGCGTACTACATATCCGTGGTACTACTTATCGAGATTCAACTGTAATTTAATTCGACACGGCGATTATGCGGCTGTATAAAGCTGTCCTATGACATGGGAATCAACATGTAATATACACATTTTCCGAATATCTGTTAAAACACCGTGTTTTGACCTAATCAGTACATCCAACCTGGTTTATATGAAACACATTCTTTCAATAAACTTTCTTAACTAGTAATTATCTCCACTGAAACTCCAAGTAGATTATGAGTGGAGTAAATTTTGATATCTAAAACGAGCGTAAGCGAGGTGCTTTGCAGCTGGAGCTCATTTGGCAAGATCAAATATATATTACGTCATAGAAATTTCTATATAAGGAGCATTTTTTGGAGATGGTCCGATGGACTGTGATTCTTTTCAACCTCCGATATATTGTTTGACCTGATTTTGGTGCCGCTTTTAACAAACTTATCGAGTACTATTACATAACTTTAGGAAGACAGTTTTACTAGAACTTTGTCGTATTCTGCTATTCTTAACAACTTTGTTCGTTGTTTTTGAATGCCTCTGCTGTTGTTTTATTACTACTAGATTCTTTATAATGTTAAATCATAAGTTTAGTGTTTTGCATTGTAGTGAAGAAAATATACAACGGAAATTAAAAATGTAAACACTGTTAAAGAATATTTAAACTTTCTTTTCAACAACTTTTTTCTGAAACATTTTCGAATTTATCTTTTTATTATTTCGAACAATAGACATTCGATTTGTTCATGAAATTGATCAAAGTCATAATAGAAGTTTGTACTGATCGTTGACCGTGAGTATAATATGTACGAGTTTTTTATAGTACGAAGAAAGGAATTCCAGAGGAATAGTATTTTCGTTTCAAGATGAGTTGTTTTTTTATTTTTTGAACAACATTTCGAATACGCATCACTATATTAAGATTTCCGTATACAAGACCTAGTTGCTAAGTTGGCAAGCCAAATATCATCAGGTTTCAACGATTATGAAAATACTTCGTTATTGTTTTGAACATTACGAACTTGTATTAAATCATTATACGAATGACTATGATCGAATGTTTAATATGTTCGAAATAATGTTTAATATGTTCGAAATAATAAAAAAAAATTTCGAAAATTTGTCAGAAAAAAGTTGAAATCATTGAAAACATTTTTGAACAGTGTTCATAGGCGTATTCAGGGTCAGTCAAAAAAAGTGGAGGAGTCCAACGTTACGATATTTCTTTTCAGTCTTAAGTGCATATTAGGTTACTTGCACGTTTTCCTTCTCTACTTTAAATGACTAAACTCTCCTCCACAAATTTTGACTGAGCTGAGTACAAGCATTTTTTTGATAAGAATATACTTTATAAGAATATCGAGGTTAACAAACGGGTCAAAAATATCCTCAGAATATGCCCAGACTCAGCTTTTTATTCTAGATATGAAAATATGAGGCTGGTATTTGTCAAAAAGTTACGAACACTGAGACCGAAACGAAAAAACATTATTATTCTTATATAAAAAAAGCGTGTAAATCACTCGTACTTATACTCACAAAAATTAAAATTACAGAATAACGAAATGAAAGTAGTATTATGTGATAGAGCTGGAAAGCTGATCAAAAAATGTATGGGATCGCATGCTTCGACGAACCGTTACAGAGATATCGCTGTGCTAAGATTTTACTGTTCAATAATTCATAACCGATTATTGTTTTGAAAGTATTTAAATCAATTTCATGAATAGATCGAATGTTTAATGTTCGAAATAATAATTATTTTCAAAAAAGAACATTCCAAAATGTATAAGAAAGTTGAAAACGTTTTTGAACAGTGTTGTTTACATTTTCATTTTCTCACGACAATTTGAATGTGTAAACAAGACAAGAAAAAATTTCGTGACTCGATTAAAACAGTTCAAAAACAGTACAAAACCTACATAAAACTCTGAGATGATCAAAGCAATGCAGTAGTCAAAGTGCCGCATATTTGGGATATCGAAACAGCAAATTCAGACTCAAAATTGGACCATTTCCAAAAAATGCTCCTTGTATATAGAAATTTCTATGACGTAATATATCTTTGATCTTGCCAAATAAGCTCCAGCTGCAAAGGAGCACGCGTACGCTCGCTCTTTATAACCAAAGCATTTTAGAAAGGTTTTAGAAACGTTATCCAGAAAACGGTACTTTGACGCCATTTTTTAAAACCCGTTTTCTTGAACATTTTTTTCTTCTTTTAATCTTACACCAATATTATTACATTTTTTACATTAAACATCATAGATATTACGGGTTTTTTATTTACCCAGTCTGTTATAGAATATTTGGCATTCTCTTGCCATTCCACCAAAGCATGTAAATACGAGAGGTATGAACGAACCTTGATCCACATGGTTAATGCGGTTGACATAGCAACGCTTTTTCTGTGGTTCATTACTTCAATGTGCAGCTTTCAGTGTTTGGTTAAAGGTACACCTTGGCCGTTGGGTTGAAAACTTTTACGTCAAAATAAGCCACTTGACCCCTTATCTAAAACCCTCGTGCTGCGACTACTCTAGCTTATCATTATTGATATCATTGATTTCGGTAGTTGTTATCCAGTAAGTTCTTGTAATACTGGCTCAGTTTTCACATCTTTGCATACCTCTGATAATATTTCCGCTGTCATGTTCGAAAAATAACGAAATGTTCGAGTTAATAGTATTCGAATTAACCAGTAACTTTTAAAGGAAGTGTTAAAGCAGAATTCAAGGGAACCACCAAAACAGTTCGAGAACAGGATACTTATGTTATGATAGGCAGTAGTTAATTAGCCACTGTATAAAGAAAAGTTAATAAAAAAGAAACGGAAATATTGGGTAATGAAAGTTTTCAGAAGACGGGAGCAGCATGGATTGTTGGCTAACATGGTGAAAGGCGGTGTGGGGACAGAGTAAAAGATTCAAGAAAGAACAGCTATTGAACTCAGCCTCACTTTACCCATCTTTAGTTCCTCCAAACTCTGTGTAGTCTGAACAAAATGTGATTTTTAACGGCAAAACAGTCATTCATTTCAAATTTACAAAGAAACTCGTTCGTCCTTAATCAATATCGATGTTGGGACTTTACCCTTTCTTGCATTTCGAATTCAGGTTATTACCTCATTTGTACTCAAAACAATCGGCTTTTCTTTGGTCTCTAGCGCTTACTCGCGCTAACTATCAAAATGTTTTGAAATAACTAGCACTAACGATAATTTAGCGATAAAATTTAAAAATTTCTTTTCTCACAATTTAAGAATTGCGTTCCCACAAGAATTAAAAACATTTAATTGCTTATTAGCGCTATCTATCGCTAACTAGCACCAAGTGGGAACCAACCTTTAGGTGTGTCTATCTAACGAATTGGTTTCCGGTTGAAAGTCTCTTTGTTTTCTTTGAAAGAACGAGGCATGAAGACTTCGTTATCCCAGACCAAAATAACAAAGTTTTCACCACAAACTTCTGCGATGTCAAACCATTAGATAGACATATAGTTTACTGGGTTAGAAGAGAATATCTCTGACCATTCTAATAAATAAATAACACCCGGACAATGAAAACTGTGTCCTAAAAGACAATCAAACAAACAAAGAAAAGGCGACTTGAATGAATGAATGAAGCATTAATATTGGTGAGAAATCTGTAAAAATGTTAAGTTTCTACTGCGCTCTAGATTTATTCCGTCTTTTTTTCCATTTGTTTAACTTCTTGGTCTTGTCCGATGACGTCCCCATGAATATCGTTTTCTTTTCCGCCTCTCCAGCGTCTTGTTTTGTTCGAAGCGAACGCTCCCATTCCTTTTTATACTTTTGAAATATTTCCATGGTTACCATGGCATCAATAACCGAACTGTGTTCGCCAGTTTGAATTTGTTTGTTTAAGATTTGTGCGGCCAGCTTCCTCAATGCTGGTCGTTTGGTTTTCAACAGCTTCTTGAAGGGTTTGTACTTAGCAGTATCTCGAATTTGCTTTCTGGAATGACTTAACATAAGCACTTTTAGGTCATTGTGCAGTGCATGGCCAACAAGAATACGACCCTTTAGCAGATCAAAGACTTCTTTCTGTACTGTTTCGTAGCTAGGGGCTTCCTTGAGATCAACTGGTCGTACACCACTCACATCGGTCCGATAGTCAACAACATTTTCTATAGGCTTAACGAATTTATCGTAAATACATTCACCAAGAGAATTTACTAGTGACACACGGGCTAGCGCATTATCTTTCCCACCTGGGCCCACACCTACCATTTCACAGTCTAGTGCGACATAACGCGTCACATTTGATGATATCACATTTCCCATTTCTGACTCTTCTGCCACCTTTTCGTCTGCTTGATTAACCAACTTTGTATTTAGTATTTTAAGACCACATTCTTTTTCAATCAATCGTGGATCGACACCATCAAACCAGATGTTGTCATTGGTTACTGTTGCTTTCTCATCCCGATCTCTTCCGTTCTTCAAAACACGAGGTGGATGCTTTTTAATCACCCTCTTTCTTTTGCTATAATTTTTTATCTTATTCCCATCATGTCGATTTTGTTTTTGAGCATTGCCCACTATCTTCAGTCCATCCTTCTTCGTCTTTTCAGATTCGAGAAATAACTTCCAATTCGATGAGAACTGACTAGAACTCAATGGGAATGTGCTTGCAACAAGTTTGGAATGATCCCTATCGGAAACTTCGATTTTCTTCTCGTATTTCTTTTTCCTTGAAGTTGTGTCCCTTTTGTTTGTCTCCGTTTTTTGTTTCTTTACCATCCTGAAGAATGTAAGAAAAAAAAGTAACACATTTGACAAAATAAACCAATATAAAAAAGGGGAAGGATCCAATATGTCAAATTAAAACCATCCTGCTTCTGATTTAAACCTGGTAAATGAAATAAGTACTATTGGAGACCTTGGGAGAACATAATCGAAAGTACTTTAATCAAAGAAACTTTCGTGAATTCGCGATCTTTCGCGATTTTTGCAAAAGTTTGACTTGCGAAAATTTTTCAATTTGCCGATTACAATATACAGTCGACATTTTTTAATGATTGTTTCCCACATATAAGTACTTGGATCTCGATTTACATATTTAAACGGTTTAAGCAAAATTTTGAATAATAAATTGTGGCATTTCGCGGAAGTAAATAAAAAAAAAAACTCGCGAATGTTTTTCCGATTAAAATATCAAACAGTTATACCAAATATCAGTAAGGTGTTGGTCACACTTACACTGACAGTCATGATTATTTTAACACAGTGAATGAATGAATACTGTAAAACCACGGAGGATACTTCTGGAATCAAGTGGTAGTAAGTCTTAACCGTTTTTTATGAAAAATTACTAGTGATGATCAGTGGCGGTTCTAGCAGAATTTTGACTTGTGTAAGACAATTTGTAGGAGAATTTTCTAAAAAAGAATTGGCAGTTAAATTGCAATTATCCTTTTGAAAAAAACTCTTCTCCATAATTTTTACACCAGTAAAATTGCTTCTCGATCTGCCGCTGATGATAATATTTTTCACAAGCTTGACTTACTGCCTCCAGAGTTTAGAACACTTCTGAAACAAGAGAAGGTAGAGATCTCAATCCGTGGAACAAAATGAAATAAAATAGAATTGGACTGTTCAATAGTGAAATATGCTGAATTTCTAAAGTATTATATTAATTCCAAAAAAGTATAGGAAAATTAATTTCTCCATATCCTTTAAAAGGTTTAATAAACATGAAAAGACATAATTCACAAAACTGTGGCCTTTCTTGTTCTCGTTCTGATTTCTGTCAATTTTTCAATCCATCTATTCATTCGGAGTTTAGGGTCCTCACAAAACATAGCACCAAAAATCAAATCATCATTTTCAATTGTCTTTAACTCTTCCTTTCGTTTTTGATCAATCCTAGACGAAAACCGCCCAATATGCATTGTCTCAAGAGTATTTCCAAATATAGCACTCTCGTGTGAAATCACTTCAGTTTTTACGACCGTATCTTGAGTTACAAGTTTACCACCTGCTTCGTTATTTTGTAATTCTTTTTGTTTCTGTTTATTTTTACCTTTCTTCTTTTTCTTCGTTTGTTTTGGTTGGTTACCACAAGTAACTGTCGTTGACAAAAAACTTTGCTGTGAAAAACTGTCTTTCTCAATTTTTTCAATGTCTTCGTGTGAAGGTATAATTTGTTTATTACTCAAATCGGTTGTTGCAACAGTTAGTGCTTTGACTTTTTCTTTTAATGAAACTTTATCTTTTTCAAATTTCTCTTTCATTTCCTTTTCAGGATACCCTCTAGTGTGATACTTCTCTCTGGATCGTGATCTTGATTTCTCTCTATGCCTGTAAGATCGATCTCTTCTATCTGTTGATCTTGATCGACTCCTGCGACCATGTGATGGAGAGCGACTTCTCCTTCGATCTCGTGAACGTGACCTACTTCTCCCTTTAGATGATTTGTAGTAACTACTTCTTCTTCTGCCTCGATCAGATGAGGTACTTCTTGATCGAGAACGATATCTATCGTGCCTTTGTTTCTTTCGTTTCCTACCACGATCACTTTCACTAGAACTTGATCTTCCCATTTACAGCTTCTATATACTACCTGGGAAAAAGGATTATTGCAGTAAGTACTTGAATTAGTCATAACAGATGTCCTCGAGTAAAATATTTATGCTAAAGGAATTGATGCACTGTAGTAGTTAATAATCAGCTAGCCGGAAAAAAAAACAAAAAACGCTGAATTTAATCAATCTCACAAATTTTATATACATCTACAACAAATAACAAGAAAAATGGACATATACATTTGAGGTACTGGAAAATCATGACTGTAGACTGTACAAATATATAGATGTGTTTTTACACCATTATGAATATTCTTTTTTCCATGAAAAAAAACCCACTGTAATTGTAATTTTTATATTAAAAGACTAAAAATATTTTGTAAAGCTTTTCGTTCATTCTAACAGATGTGTCATTATTTTTCTGTTGTTTTCTTTGAGCATGAATCAAAAAAATTGTTGCAAAATATCTTTTTTTAAAACTTTAATTAGGCTATGTGCTCTGAGAGCGGTTTCGGCATTAACATTAATTGTAGTCTTAATATTCTGTTTGATATAAGGGCACATTTGGCCATCATCAATTATCATATATCCAATTCATATCGTTTCAAGTCAATCATTGCAAACACAATGTCTGGCTAAGTGAGCAATTAAGCGATTTTTTCATGTAAACTATTTGCTTGATATACTTCTATTGTGCCAATAACCTTATTTTACAGACCCCAAAATTTTCACACAACCTTTGTTTTTCAGTTGAAATTAGGAGTTGCATTATAAACAAATTTTAGTTTTTAGTATCTTTTATGTTGTAGGTCCACATCAGCTTTATATGCTGCCTTTTTGTAAAACCTACATTACCCAATAAATTAGTAGTAGTAGTAGTAGTAGCAGATATACCTTAAGTGGATTAAGTTTACCTTATGATAGTGTTTACAGTTTGGTATATATCAGCAATTTTCTCATACAAAATGGTGAAGAGGTGTAGTTATTTTCTAGAATATTCTTCTCCAATTAATGTTGCAAAACAGTCACCTCACAGTCAACATATTTTCCATTTGCAGTTGGAAAGTCATGTGACTTGACATTTTTAACTATCGATTTTATAGGTGCAAAACAAAATCAGGCATAATCCAGACACGATTTAGGCTAGTGTTCTGTTTTTTTTTCCCATGATATAAAAATCACGTATATACCACAGCTAGAATATTCTATTTTATTCTATGATTCGTTATGACGCAATTCAATAGAAACTCCATCATTATTTGTCATTATTTTTGTGGACGAAACTTTATGAGAGTTAGTATTAGCAACAAATTAGAGTTTTAAATGCCATTACAAAATTTTGTTATCAATTGGAGGACGATATAGAGAGTTTATTTAAGGAAAGATCGATTTATAGATGGATTTTTAAAAAACTCTGTATACAATAACAGTTTAGATACAATACAGCCCAAATGAAACTTTACAATTCCTTTGAATATTGAATATTGTCTAGCGAATAGGAGAATCACCTTATTACATCTTTCATCTATGTATATTGAGAGAAAAACCTGACAAAATATATATCCTCTAAAACGCATTTTTTTTCCTTTCCTTGATGTATATTTTCATGACTTTTATTATCTTTTTGTGTTCGGAATGAGGAAGGCCATTCAGAATTAAGAACATTGACAATACCACCCCACCACCTCCACCCACCACCTCACCCCCCATACACCACCACCAGTTTTTGCCCCTATGATTTGACAATGTCATTAGCTTGTAATAAAGAATTCAAAAACAGAAGAATCTCCAACAGGTCTTTTGTAAAAACATTGGTGTAAAGGTGGTTTAAAGCTAATAAAATGTAAACATGATGAGACCATACAAGTAGTAGTAGCTAAATCCATTATAGAAACTTTTCTTTTCTTTTCCCGCATGTGTTATAACTTAATTGAACACAATAAGTTGCTCGGCTGAGACATGTGACAACGACTTCTTCTACCTCTCTATCTCTACATAACATTTGAGGACGTTCCCTGGCTGCTAAATAACAATACTGAGAAGGGAGATAAAAAAAACCTCTCCATGTTGTGGTTGTGTAAACCCCATGTGTGCTGCGTTGGATTCGTCATGTTGATTTCAAATACGTGTGTCTTGATTGTTCAGCAGAAAAGTAATAATCCGAGGTTCCCTCGGGGAACGAAAAATGTTGATCTCAGCGCTTATTCGCGTCAACTCTGCTTGCCCAATGGAGAATCCACGTGGCATGTTATCCGTATCACAGATGATGACATTTATTCCCGTACAACCTTTAGTATAAAAGAAGGCATACGAGTTGATCAATTTAAAGTAAGTTTAATACACAGGAAGAGAGAGAATCGTCAAGAGAAGAAATCGTATTTTTTTCTTATAACTATCTGCAAAATATTTCAAAACATTAGAAGAAAATAACCTTACAAATCATGGGATTGTTACTATCCAAACTCGCTTCAGCACTGAATGAATTTGGAAATCAAAGAGCTAGAATACTTCTTCTTGGTCTTGACGCTGCTGGTAAGACAACAATCTTGTATAAACTTAAATTGAACGAAACAGTGACGACGATACCGACGATTGGTTTTAATGTTGAAGAAGTGACGCCAATTAAAAACGTCACATTTACGATGTGGGATGTTGGAGGCCAAGAGAAGATTAGACCTCTGTGGAGACACTATTACCAAGTAAGCAGACCATTTTGTGTTATTAAAACAGAAGTCTTGCTGCTTGTAAAGATTGTATTTTTATTTTATTTTCACACATTCCCGTAGTTGATGAAAAAGATATTTATTATTGTTTATATAGGGTACAGAGGGTCTGTTGTTTGTTGTCGATGCATCGGATGTTGCCAGGATACAAGAAGCAAGGGAAGAAATGATGTCTATCATAAATGATGAAGGTATCGAGAAAGGAATGCCCGCTGTTGTAAGTGTAAATTAACTTTCACCTGTGAGTTTGTAGGGAGTTTGTAGCACATCACAAAACGGCTTGGATAAAAAGTCTTTAGCACACAGATAAAAAGTCATTAGCCACAAAAAGCCTCCGCTTCGTTCTAGTAATGTGAAACACGGACTTTTCGCATGTCTAACATGTGGGGTAAATGCACCTTCATCCCCCATTTGACGTCGTTTAGACATTATATGGAGACGGACGTTGCTCCGACATTAAAACGACGTCGTGTGCCTACTTTCTGGGATACCCATTAACAGTGCTTCTTCGATTATTTGGACCTCCGATTATCCGGACTGCCCAAATTGTGATCAATTATCTTTGGTGAACGGTTATATGGAAACCGCTTCTCTCAACAACACTGCTACCCTCGTTCAATTGCGTGAAATGGCGGCCTTGAAGCGAGAGGATCCAACCAACAATAAACATTTTTTTTAAGACTATTTTTACTTGTATATGGAAAAAAGAGTTTACATATATGTTGCTTGATTCATATTTCTTGTACTTACGCAATTTCGATTATCCGGTATTTTCAATTATCCGGACCAATTTCTAATATCTTTTTCCCAAGTAGTTCGGATAATCTAAGAAACACTGAAACAGTCTTTTAAATTTTAATCTCTTTCTTTTAACTCCTTGTTTCCATAGATACTTGCAAACAAACAGGACTTACCGAACGCGTTGAGATCATGGGAAATTGTCGAGAAAATGGGTTTACGCGAGCTGAGGTCGAATCCATGGCACGTTCAAGAAATGTGTGCACTGACTAGTGATGGATTGTATGAAGGAATAAACAAATTGGCGGAAATGGTGAAAAAGTTCCAAAAAGATCGAAAAAACAAATGGTAATACAAGAAATAGTCTATTTACTTCCTGTTCTTTTCGGACACAAACCCACACAACAATTTCTACAAAAAATTCTCGACATCATGCGGCTGGAAGGAGATGTGGGGGAGGATCTAGCCACAAATTAATAACCTTTGAAGGTCACGCAAGCAGGTGCTCTAGACAAGACATTTGCTTTCATAAGTAAGGGTTGTTTGTATTTCATGTCGCGTTGAACACTGGGTAATCTCCTATCACAAAGTGGATACATGTTTCAGGCGGACCTAGAACCTACGCTGGAAAAATTTATGGAGGAGAGTACGATCATTAAGAGTATAAAAGAAAAGATTCATGACACTGTACTCCTCCACTTTTTTTTGCCTAACCCTAGATCCGCTGCTGATGTTTTAAAATATTGTTTTAAGTTATCATCATTTGTAAATTTAAGTAAATATTATTTTGTTGTTGACTGTAATATATAAGGATCAGAGAAACGACTTTTTTCTGCCATAGTCATTTAGAAAAGTTCCCCCAAGGTCTGGATCCCTATTCCCAGTGGGCAAAATTTTCAAAATGTCTCTGAGGAGGAGCGTTTTCTACAGGAACGACAAGCGCTATTGACCGCTGTTTCAATAAAAATACTCCCCCACAGAGACTTTTTGAAGATTTCGCCCACCAATGGAAATTTATGGAGATTATTATGGAGAGTAATTATTTTCTATCGCGTGATCGAAGTGAATGCAAAACTAACTACAGTTAGCAGATGTAAGTTAAAAAAAATACCGACCATATAGAGCTTCCGCAAATTACGCCAGGCCTAGAAAAACAACTTTGGACTAGGAAAGTGTAATTACTGGAGAGAAAGCAAAAAGATAATGGTGTGTGCAAAGAACTTTATTCAACTTATTTTCAAAAACATAACGATGTCCTCCAGCATTTTTACACAGCAACAACAATCTACATCATGGAACCAAATCCTTCCAACACAGCAAAACAACATAATGTCTACAAAAGAACCTCTGTTTAACTTTTTCAAATGCAGGACACGTCTAAATAAGGTATGCGGGTATGCATGATTACATTCGTTATTCATCAATAAAATTGTCAATGACACACAGAGTAGAGATATGGGTACATTTAACAATCTGAAAAAAACACACTTGCACTTTGGTAGGAACGTCTTTTAATTTTGTTAGGTTCATTTAAACAGATGTCTCGCTCTTTCAAACTTTATTATAGAGGTTTGAACGCGAAAGTAAAATGCTTACATATTGTTGGTTGGACGCACTCTCCCAGGGAAGGACCTAGCCTGCTCTAAGTAAATATTGGTTCAACGAAGCCTACGATGAGAGAATAAGCGATACATTTTTTTTATTCTGTATGCCCATTCCACATTTCGAAATTATATATATCAAATAACAATACAAAAGCAAAAACATGACAAAATAGTGGGATATGGTTCGAGTGAAAATAGAAAATGGTGCATCAACTCCCATTTATAATATAAATCCAGAACATAATAGCAAAGTAGACAGATTTAATTCTAAAGTCGCATAATAACATAAATTCTATATAATTGATAGAAAGATGGGTGCCACTTTAATCTGTTACATGAACATAACTCACTGCGAGAAAAAAACATCTGAACAGGAGAGTACAAAACTAACATTCTACAAGAGCACGACTCTACATAATCTTGGAAAGAGATTTGTGATGTTTCGGTCAAATGAACGGAAATGTTCCCTTGTTCCCCTCTTAACGGAATTAAAAGTTAGGAAGATACCCTTCACAATTTTTTTTCAACAACATTACCTAAGTTAGCAAATTCTTATAATAAATAATCAAGTTATATACTGGTGACCCTCCTCCTCAGTCAACTTTCACGGCACCGTAAATCTTGTACACAAAATAGAAACAAGCGAGGAATCCGATGGTACCTAAAATAGGAAACGAAAAGTATGATAGAAAAGAGCATTTATACTAATTTATATTAATGCTTCAAGCAAATACAAAAACATGGCACAAATACAAAAACATGGCGCATATAAAACATGGTGCATTTAAAACATTGTGGGTAAATTAAGGCATAATTCAGGGTTCGTAGAAGATTTTCAAAATAAAATTGAAGGAGATACATATTTCTCTGTGCCTCCTGTGAAATATTCTTCCTTGAGTTCATTAGGTATTTTTTTTTATGTCTTTTACGCGTCTGTCGTAGGGTGACAACTCAAATCACTCCAAAATATCCGATTATGTCACTATGATACTTTTGAACATCACAGTGCCAACTATCATCTTCACAGTGATTTCATGAATTTCTTTAAAGATAATGAACTGTTATAAGTAGAGCTGAGGGTTGCAGTATGCTGATGTCAGCAGTTGGAATACCTCATTTGAACAATAAGAAATGGGTCTGGAAGCAGCAGCATCTTTAAAAACAATCATTTTCCCAGGTTTTCCAGGTTCATATAATCAATAATATTGTTTTCAGTGTATACGATATTTCCTTGAATAAGCCCCCTCCCTCGAATAAGCGCCCCTCGTGGAATTCACATTTTTATATAAGCGCCCCAACCCCTACCCCCGCATGCAGGTATTAAATTGTATTGTTTTAAATAGATTTCAACCTACCTGTCAACAATGAGAATAGAATGACCATGATGAACGTGTAGCCGAAATACAAAAACGTGCTAGTATGTCCAGTGATTGACAACTTGGTGACGAAATAATGCACCGAATAAATGAAGAGATACACTCCAGTGAATCCACTGGTTAGGAATGATCTCCACCACCAGCGATAATCCTTTGAAAAAAAAAACAACATCCACATGAGCACACTGAATTTTTATTATTATCTATAAGGTAACAAATTCTCCAATATTTTACAGATAAACGCATTTTTTTAATAAGAAACCAGTTTGTAACTACGTTAGGGTGAGATTTGGTTACAAAATAAGAACATGTCAAAAACATGACCTGCTCAAATCATCCAAAACATCCAGCCTCAGACAAAACTGATACATTCTTAGGGAAAGGGAACAAAGGGAACTGGTGAAAGTATTCTTACCTCTGCACACAAGTGAAAGTAGCATAACAATATGGTGGTCTCTGAACACGTGACAGTCAAAATAATAAAAACAAGAAACAAGAAACCAAACATATAGTAGATTTGATGAGACCTAAAAACAACAACAACAACAATAATAACAACAACAACAACAACAACAATAACAACCTGTATTAAAGTTCAGCTTGAAATTCAAGATTTACATAGTCAAATGATTAGAATGGCTGCCAACTATGTTTAACGATTTATTGAAGGAGCTACGACACATGATTTTATCACATGATTTTATGCCTGATGGTACAGCACCAAATACCGATTGGAGGCTAGGAATGTCATAATGGTACGGAGCAGAAAATAGTATACTAGCACAAAGACCAGGTGATCGTCGTGGTGTAACCCCTCTTAGTTAAGAAATTTCAATTTGCTGCAATACTACAATGTCCCACCATTATCATCCATATGTAAAGAGGAAGTGTAGCTTACCAAATGCTATTAAGGATGAAGAACAGCTGAATGAATATACAACCAAATGGTAAGATTCCACCCATTACTATGCAGGGAATCGGTTTCGTGTAAATACTCTAAATGAGAATTTTTAATTGAAAATACATCAGGAAGAGAAAAATGTTGGATAAGGTTCATACTCATGAGCCACTGTGAGCCATTCAAAAAAACATTATGGGATTTGATCAAGTATGCCAGAAACTTCTGTGGCAGTTCCATTCACCTGAGTACATAATACAGTACAGAAATAATTATTCAAAACTATCCACATTATTATACCTGCTCTGGTATTTGCCTTGGAATCTGGTTGGTGCGTACTGGCACTTCTATGGGCTAAAACAGTACCAGAATTATGTTGATTAATATTTTCACATAGAGTGAATTATGTGAAGTTTTTTTCAATCAACTGATCTATCAATGCATGAATTTTGAAAAATGTCAATTGTCACCCATCCCAACATAACCACAGAAAGTAATATCTTACCTGTTTTTTGAAACCAAGGTAAGCACCCAAGAATGTTAATGGAACAGATATTCCGAACCTTTCAAAAATAAAAAAAAATAAAAATAGCTGTAGTAGCAAAACCAACAGTCTAACACACATCCCCTGACGATACTGTGATGCTTTATTGTGGATGTTGTTGATAATGTCACCCAGTGGGCAAAATCTTTAAAGTCTCTGTGGAGGAGTGTTTTTTTATTGAAACAGCAGGCGATATTGATTGCCATTCCTTAAGAAAACACTCCTGCTTGTAGAATATTTGAAGATTTTGATAAAATGAACCCCGATATAGTGATATCTCATTATAACGAACTCTGCTCTATCCCTTCGTTAACCAAGCCAAAAAATAAAAATAGCTGTAGTAGCAAAACCAACAGTCTAACACACATCCCCTGACGATACTGTGATGCTTTTCAGAAAGAAACTGTTTTGTTGTGCAAAACCTTTTCTATTCGACTAATTTAAGTATCACAGTAACGTTCCAAAAAGATTTTCTTATTTCGTTTCCATTTAGCAACTTAATTGTAAGAAAACAATTTTTGTCCCGGTCAAAGCTCTCAAGAAAATATTTTTTTACGAGTGCTTACAGTTACTTTCTCATAAAAACGAGATATCGGAATGGTGTATTCTATTGGATATCGCATACAAAAACAAGTCCTCATCTCCTCCACAGATGATACAACATAAGGGGCACTCACCATAAAGCAAGTAGAGCAAGCAGGGTGGTGAATGGTATAGCAGCTGAAGAAGCCTTCACCCAGAGTGCCAAATTCAAAATGAAAAACACGCCAAAAATCAACCTATTACAAGTAGGTTAATTAAAACAGTTACTTTCAGTGCTTCGTTTCTATTGCAACAACACTGCATATAGAACTTACCCAGGAAAGAAAAAGGATGTTAAAATAACATTGGATTTCCATCGTTCACCTCCAACAGCTAAATAAAAAAATATGGTATTATATGAAAAAAACAACTATTTCAAGCATGAGCAAAATTTTTCGTAACAAAAATTACACTTTTAGTCTCTTTAGTATTTACAAGTAAATTAATAAGAAACAGAATTTTAAAAATAAGGTGAAAGTGAAATGATTGAATTTGGACTTGCATGTTGCCTATGGTGTTTTAATACAAGGATAGTACTTTCCAGTGGGCAAAATCTTCAAAAAGTCTATGAGGAGTTTTTTCTATAGGAATGGCAAGCAATATCACCTGCTGTTTCTCCACAGAGACTTCTTGAAGATTTTGACCACTGAGTTGTGACTAGTACTATTAATTCAAACTATAAATTTCGAAAAAAAGCGAACATAATTTGAAATCAAGGGTGAATGGATAAAGGGATGATCATGACAAATTGTGTACTTTTATATATTCTCGCGGAAAAATATCCACCAACAGCCGATAAACAAACAAACAGTACCTAAACGTAAACAAAATAAAAATAAACAAAGTGAGAAAACAACAATAGCATACAGAAAATGAGCAGCTATGGAAAAAAATATCAGAATTTCTCGCAATTGATATTAGAATGAGACATACCAAAACACATGTCATCAGAGCTCCTCTGTTTGCTGGTGATAAGAATCCCAAGCATGCAAATCCTATAATCAGATAATTTCAAGGCTCTTGACAAAATAAAACAAAAAAAACCCCTCAAAAAACAGAATGAAATGCCTGATTGATGCACACTTACAACAGAATAAAGAAAATTATCCTTTCTCAACAATTATTAAATCCAAATCTCAAAATAAACCATTATTTAGTAATCTTTATAAATGTAGCATATTTAAAATTGAAAGGAAATATTTTTTTACCAAGAGTGACAAAGACCATGATGACTATTTGTGTTCCCATGCCAACACAAACTGACAAAAACATTCCAGCTCGAGGTGGCCGAAATACATCACCATGGACTAATTTCCATCCAAATTCTTCTTGTGCTTCATCCTATATAAACATTTTAAAAGCTTATTCTCAAAATGAAATAACCTTTTGTCTAAAGTACACCATCTGCGCTTTCATTTTTAGAACCCACTCTCTGGATTACGAATATAAACTGCACAAAAAGTTTCAAAAAAGACTTACCCCAGAATCGATGAGTTGGTTGTAACGGGAAATGTCACGGTGCAAAGTACGTAACAGGATCATGCCAATCATTCCCGATAAGAACAACACAATCACAAGCGAATTCATAATGCTACAATGAAAATTAAAAAAAGCCATTAAAGTGCTAATGGATGTTATATTTGATGCACAGAAAGCATCCCTTGCTTCTCTTCCTTAGTAACATCTATCTACACTCATACAATAAATATTAAAAAAAAAATAATGTAAAATCAAAATAAATGTTCAATGAAAACCTGAACCAGTGAATTCTTGTATGTGGCATTGATTCAAGAATGTAGTCCCAGCGTGAAGCCCATTTCTTATCATTATTTTCCTGAAAAAAGGCAAAGAATTTGCATTTTCATAAATTTTGCTAGAGAAAATATTAGAGGCTGCTAACATGAGCTGTCAGGTGAGATTTTTCACAAATTGGTTAAAAGCATTATCTGTATGACCACTCTGATACTAGTTCTGAAGCAACATGCAACTAGAATGCAACTTCGTGACTGCATAAAAATTTATGTCGCCCACCTCTCCATGTTAAATAGTAGACTGTGTTGCATGTTGACGAAAGAAGACCATTACCGGGAAACAATTTTCCCCCAATATAATATATATATAATAATATATAATAATATTGTATTTATTGTATTTATTTACTGTTCATTTACTGCTGGTTTGTGAAATTGTACTATTGAACCAGAATCTAAATTTTAACAGTTGATTTTTCGTTTCACATTTTGACTCTTCTTTAGCTTAAAACTGAAATAAAATTCATTTCAAATATGAAGGCTTCAATGTGTTGATATGATAAATATTTATTTCTTGATAATACAAAATCTAAAAAAAACAACACAACATAGAAGTTCTTACCACAAATTTGATGTCATATGTATAGGCTACAGTGATTTCCTCTTTAACTTTCTTAGGGATACCCATTGCTTCTGTCACTGAACATGATGGCAATTTGCCGGGCCATTCATGTTTAATACTAAACAGAATTCAAAACAACCAAATATATACAAAACTGAGATGATGACTTTGATGTAGTAAAGGTTTTTGGGGAGCATAAAATGAAGAAAAAAACCCAACACAAAATATAAACAAAATTAAAATACCTAACATTGTCAACATCTACAAATGACTTATCACATACCTCATTGGTTCAATTTTAGCTGCCAACAATCTAGAGCCTTTCTGATCAGATTGTGGTGTATGATACTCGATTGTAATGGATACATGATTGAAAATGTAGTAAGTGTCTGCAGCTGTGTACTTGTTCTAGAAAGTAAAACCTGGAAACATTAAATGGATAAATATCACTTAAGAAGTATTAAAACAAAATGAGTAACAAAATGTGCATAATATTTTAAGCGGACATATGCACAA
Source organism: Turritopsis rubra (assembly GCA_039566895.2). NCBI lineage: Eukaryota > Metazoa > Cnidaria > Hydrozoa > Anthoathecata > Oceaniidae > Turritopsis > Turritopsis rubra. The sequence continues at coordinate 12,504,540 of CM077628.1, forward strand.
AAAGTTTGGGAGTACGCATCTTACCACCAATTAAATGTATCATTAATGGCGTAGCATAAGAGTAACACCAAGTTTAGTTAGCCAAACACTTACGCTTATAACACAAGCATCTTTAGGTTGCCCTTGTGGGTTAACCCAACAACCGATGGGAAAACCTGTTGCACAATACTTTTGTGTGGTATCAGCAACGTCATAACACCAAGTTACTGGCATGTTGTCCACAATCCTGAATAATTGAAAAGAATCTGTTACAAGTAAGTAAATCTATAGATTTATTTATCATCAGTGAAGAACCTGCTAATCTCCTCTTAATTATACCAAATTATACTTAATGTATGATGAAAAACAACAAAAAAGAATAGTCTCAGGCCTTCTTATTCATGTCACCCATTCGGTAATTGCTGACGTGATAACAATGTCTTTCGAAAAATTCTCATTACACGTCAGCAAAAGAAAATACAGAGTAGATAACGCAACGCAATAAAAGAGAAAATAATTTGTAGCATCAACTACTAGACCGTCATCACTATTAATAACGAACTGTAGTGAGGTTCTTTTTTGATCAGTACGTTATATGTGACTACTACCATTACAATGATCCGAGCCGTAATTTTTGTTGTTAGTTGTTTTTGCTATTTTCTTTTATTTGTGTTGTTTTAATTGTAATGGTGAAGTTAAAAGAATAATAAAAATGAAATAAACTTATGTCAGTCTGTTTTTGAAAGAAAGGTCCCATGACAAAAGGAAGAAAAAAATTGCATGTCCAATATGTTCACAAATTCCTGTTACTCTTTACGTTTAAATAGATACTTAAGCATATTAAACAATTAAACATATTTTAAAAACATTCTTCCCTAAAGTTTCATGGAGTTTATGCTTCTCTTTGATGTTCCACTCCATCTAGACTTTTTTCGTAAACCTCTGTTAATATCACTGTTTATATAATTTTAGAATAGTTGTTGTACACGCTGCAATAGGTATTAACAGCTAGAATGCACCATCTTTTTCAAATAGGACTAGTGGGCTTCAAGAAGGTGAAACATTTTGTAAATTTAAAACTGAATTCTACAAAAGCCGAATTGCCGACCTAATTTACGTTTTCGCCAACACGAAGGGCTGAAGTCTTGATTCAGAATGTTTCCTTATTATTCCATTTTTGTTTATAATATAATTTAATATATGTTTATAATATCGTACAATATTTGGGAAGTAATGTATAATCAGAGGCATTTAATTTTAAAAACATTCTTTTAGCCATATAGAAGTATGAATCAGTAAATATAGCATTATTATAGAGTGAACAGCCCAAATATTTATAGCAGTGACCACAAATGGAAGATAGAAACTTTACTACGATTAAGATAAAAGAAACCTACAAAAAATAAGTAAGAATAGCTATTTACTTTAGAAAATTTAAAAACACACACACAATGCTTTGAGGAGCTTCAACGCTGCACCCAAGCTGCAAAAGTATTGCTGTCCAAATTAAATATGTTTATTACCCCTTGCATTATGATAAATTTTATTGATCCTCTGCACAAAATAAAAAAGTTTTGCACCAAAAAAATAAAAGAACTTACCAATGATGTTGGTAATTTTCACTGATTCCTTTTTTCAAAAACTCAAGGGTTTTCTTGTTTTTACCATACTTCTTATCGCAGACATGAACACATTTATTATCTTTTAAGAACTCAAACTAAATATTGAGAAAAAAACAGTCTTTGCTCAATAAACCTGATTAAATGTTCTGGAAAACAATGTAGAGTACGTATGACCAGTCTTCAAACTACTTACACGATAGGGTGAAGGTCGAATTCTTTCACCAAATACAACCTAAAGAGGCAAAGTGTAAATCAACACTTCCAATAAAACAAAAATGGGGAAAAATTCTCGCTAAAAGTTTATTGTATCGACAAATTTTTTTATTTATAATACCCACCTGTCCTAAATTCTCAGATGGTGAATGGTCTTCAGTATGTCTATCTTCACAAAAATCAAAACTAAAAAAAACAACCAAAAATGTCATCTAGAATTGTAAATGGAAGTCATTATCTAGTCGCAATCATATCACAATATAAGATAACAAGATTATTAAGATTAAATTTTATTGTAGCTGAGTATCGCAAAATAACTATGGTTTTGAAACAAAGGTGGCTAAAAATGACACAGGAAATCCTTCAAATAATGCAGGCTTCATTGGAAAGAAATTTACAATAATCCATCATTCTTATTAAATGTATCTTCTTTTGTTAATTTAATTCCTATTTCTTAATTTTCTTAACAATGTCCTGCAAACATTCATTCATATGTACTGCATACAAAAACAATATACAATAATTGTTAATGAAATTGTTAATGAAAAGCTTCAGGGTTTTTTTTTTCAACACAAATTTTATTTAAAATACTATTTAATGGGAAAAAAGGGAAGAAGTGAAAAGCTGTTGTGATTGTTTATATAATATCTATAATATCTATAATATCTATATGTTTGAAAATAACTTTTTTTGTATCCTGTGCATATGATGGGTGGGTAATTCTCTTATAACCAGCCTCATTTTGATATTTTTAGGTAGGCCTGTAATGCTAGATAAACCACAACAACAAAAACAAAGAAACTGAAAAACCAAATACATAAATAAAAAAACAAACATTTTACATAACCGGAAAATCATTAAATTATTACCTTTTATATTCATAAGGTATAATATTTTCAGTTGAATCAAGTCGGTTGACATACAGTTTAATTTCAGACTAAAATAAAGAAAACAGCATCAACATCAGTTTTTCATCACAAAAGAGAATTTTTTATACAACTTACTTCCAAGTATTTATCAAATTTCAAGTGTTTTATACACTAATAAAATCTTTATGAAGAACAAAATTTGTAAGCCTGAAGGTTAATATTATACATCTTTTTATTCATACTGCCCTAGTCTCAAGGACCCCCTTTTTTCCTGGTTTGATTGCTTCAAAATACTGAATGGCAATAAAAAACATCAAAAGTATTTAGATGGACAATAATTACAGTTGCACAAAAATTATAGTTCTCCCTTCCCGCCCACCCTATTGGTAGTCTAATATGTTATTAATTTTGTTTTGTTTTATGTATTCACTACAATTATGAATCGAGATTGATGTTCAATGAATGGTGGATCAACTTCACACCATACTACTCCATTCCTATACCTGGTTTTCTATGGACTTTCAAGTTGCTTTAGTTCCAAGTTTTTTCCCTTGTGTGATATATTTGGCTCATATCCACAAGGTTTTTAATCCAGGGATGGAAGCAACTTTTGGCCTTCTGTTGCAGGGATTGAACATGTACGTTTCCAATGTTATTATTTTTGGTTTGTTACCTCTTCTAGTTTGTTGGTAACATCATATCATCTGCCGGGTGGGGGTTTCATCTATTTCATTTGCTTAGCATCCTCACCCTAGCATAGAACTAGCATAGAGTAATGGAGTAAACTGGGATGGAGTAATGGAGTAAACTTGATCTCCCGTTAAGAAACATGATGTGTTTTTTATCTGGCTAGAACATTAGAGATAGACTAGAATTATGGTGAGAAATTTTAAAGTCACGAAAATATCACATAAAGATTGAGATTTTTAGCAAAAGCTAAACAATTCCGATGTTTTTTTATCACCATTCAGTATTTTGAAGCAACCAAAGAAGATTGTGTAAGGTTTTCATAGAAAATAAAAATTTACATTTGGTATATATATAACGAAAAGTAAGGTGCCATCAACATAATTTTTGGCCTACTTAGGGTGACACACTTTTTTTTTGTCCAAAGTTATGGAAATTCTATGACACTAATTTTTACAAAATTTGCAATCAATTCTTTAAACACTGAAGAAATGACAGCTGAAGATTCCCTGAATTAAGTTCGAGATGTGCTCACAACGTAAGGACATTACACAACAAAGAATATATAAGATTATAATAAAATTTCTAAGGCATCTCATTCCTAGTAGAAGATCAGATCTTTTTAGTACTCTTCTGCAAATAGCAATAAGGCTGAAAACCAATTCCAAACAGGAAACAGTTTACAAGATAGGAAACCAAAATGGTATGTTCTGTTTGTTGATTTCCAGTTTGCAGGTTTGTTTGTTGATATTGTTGCATTATGGTGACTCTTGCCTTCAATAGAATTAAGAAATTCTCTACCATGCAGTAAACAATCGCTATATTGTGCTTGCAGTAAGTAAAACCATTACTACACAGTAGAAAGCCTGCTTATCTGATGCATATATGAGATATGATGGAAACAGTTTTCAATACAGTTTCTGATTAGGCGAACCTTAAAAATATGTTGTGTTAGCATCCTTTTGGTCATTAAAAATGAGTTGGTTGGCATAATAAAATAAACTGTCAGTTTTCTTCCATCCAGTTCGCGCAGTCTTCGGTTTGCGTGAAGCAAAGTGTATAATTTTGAGCCCCTAATATTTTGAGAATTTTTTTATACATACAGCAGCTATAACTAAATTGACTGGTAAATAATGTTTACGTTTTTACTGAAAAGCCACTCTAGTCAAATTTTATTCTTTTGACTGCCAATTTTCAGTTAAAATGTAAACATTAAAGTAAGGGCACATATTCTTTGCACATTAACTGCAGCAGCATACAATATACGTGAAAAAAGAAACCTAATTCAAAATGATATAAGACATGAAATACAATATTCAAACAACATTAGTAATAAATATAAAAACATTTCTTTCCTTTGAAGGTTAGATAAAGGGAGGGGAAAAGGAACGTCCAGAGAATCTATGCTTGATATGTTTTTGCTTTTACAATTCTCACGTTTTGACATTTTCAAAACAATTCATTGATATTACTACTTTGACAAAATAATTTCACAGAAAAAATTTCTTTTTCTGGAACTAGTTAGTAGCTTAATTAATCTTGAAAGTTGTTTATTCTACAAATATATCTAGGACATAGAAAAAATATGATACCTTGCATTTGTCATCAGCGTCCTTTTTCTGACAGAAAGAAACTGGAGCTAAACCAGGCAAATAAAACGAATTTCCAATGCAAATTATTGAGAATAAAAAGATAGCCAAGAAGCAGTATTTCCTTCTCATTTTGGAATAATTATTTTTCTTCTGGAACTTCCTATAGCGAAGAACAAAATAAATGATATCAGTGGGAAATTTTGCACAACAGTCGTCAACACTCTTTTTCACGTACTCGAAAATATATCCATATTGACAAGATAAAGCTAATTTCAGAGTATAAAAGCGAGACCCGAGGCAAGCGAGGGTTACTCGAAAAATTCGAGTTTCGCATATTTTTTTGGAAGATCATTCAGATTCCAAGTTCATAAACATATTTTAGTTAATTTAGAGAATTAATGGTTGGGTTTTGTAAATTTAAAAGAAGCCACACTAATTAAAATTTTACTAGAGTTTACTATTCACACTTTATCGCTAATGGACAGCGATAAAGTGTGGGGAGTGTTGACGCCACGTTGTGTGAATTCGGGTAATCAAGGATGTTTTAATCACGAATTCGACGGTTTACGATAAATCTCATAATAGCATGTAAAAGTGCTGAAAGTTCAAAGGTTTCTGAGAGGACATTTTCCACCTTACCGTCAACCGCAATGTCTGGTCTTAAAGTACTTGTAGGATGCAAGAGAGTCATAGACTATGCCGTGAAGGTTTGATTTCTATTGTAAAGCTGAGAACATTCTGACCAGGGTTTCTTTTTACCATCAGCAGAGAAGAGAGAGAGAGAGGGGAGGGGCATGAGAGAGAGATGAGAGCATGAGAGAGAGGGGCATGCTGCCGGCAGCAGGAAGATCGCTTCTTGTGTTGTGGGGGCGAAAGAGTCCGCCAACCAAAGAGTAGCCTTTTCATTTGATTCGCCTTCGGCTGCGGATGCGAGTATGATGATCCAAAATAATATCACAGTGAACTCGTTGCATTTTCACACAATACACTTAGTTGAGAGGAGGTAGCGTGTATAGCTGGGCTGCTCCATCCTGCGAGTTGAAATCTGTACTGACTTGAAATCAAGACAGCTAACCTATCCTGAGTTGAACATTTGTATCTAACTCTGGACAGAAAAAATCTGTAAATCTGTAAATTGTTATACATAAATAACCATCATAATGACCAATTTTTGAAATTTTTACATTCACAAATGAAAAGCAGAGAAAAAAATTAAGGTGAAGGTAAAGAGAATCACAACGTAAAATTTTCAACAAAAAAATAACTCAAGCTATTAGCTATTGAGTTTGACCACAAGTGGTTCCATGTTCTCCCAGAAGGCCATGGTCGATGAATTGACCAACCTGTTATGCAACTAGTTCAAAGGTTCAACTCGAAATAGCTAGGACTGCCTGTTCAGAGTTGACCTTACTATGTGCCCCATACTGTACTTAAATAATTGTTGTTGTTGTTGTTTTGTTTATGGTTATTTTTGTAACCATGATAGTATGTGAAAGTCGTTTTCAGTTCTGTATGTAAGTTATTTTGAAAAGAAATGTTTCTGATTCTGAATTTTTGAACGAGAGTTCAATTCGGGAATAAAATCAATGAAACATAGCTACATGAAATGAATACTGTAGCTTTTTGTTTTTGATTGTCCTACAACTTTTGCACTTGTGTTCCAGTCTAAACTCAACTACAGCATAAATACACAACATTTCAGCTCCCCATTACACAGTTCACTCTCGGTAAGTCTCAAAAATTGCAAACAAATTAATTCCTTTTGTAGCTAACTATTCACCACATGATGCACTCTCTCTCTCCAAAAAGGTTTTATTACCCCCAATTATTGACTCCTGAAAAAATAATCACTGAATATTGACTGGAAAATAGTACGGTTTAGTTGCAGTTAAGTCCTGTTATTACTACTGACCCGTTCCATAAACCTGTAATGGTTCCAAAGAATGATTCATTATGTTCTGACTCGTTCTTTGCAGGACTCCACAAGTGCGGATCTAATCCAGCCAAAGGCAAACGATAAACAAAGAAAACTCAACTATCAATTTTTTATGTTTATGTGTGAGAAAAAAGAACAACTCATTATTTCATATCTTCGAAGACAACATCTTTGTATTATTTATTACTTTCGTTTTCCTAAAAGAATTAAGTGAAAGGTCTTTACTACTCTTATTTATTCAAGTATTTCTCTCAATTCATTTTCTGTCTTGCTGTTTACATCAAGAACAGGTGGCATTTTAAAATAAGACAAAAATGAACAGTTTATAAAAAACTTTATGCAAGAAAATCTAATTAAGTTATCAAAACTTTCTAGTCTATAAATAATTAATGAGAAAACAAAAATACTACTCTTTGAAAATGGCAGAAAAGATCATTATGTATAATTATATAAAATAATGTCTTGAATACTCTTGAAAATTATTATTTCTCATTAATAACAAGTGACCTCAAAAGCTTTTCTCAAATGCAAATGGTGGCAACCATGGCAACGTTATAAGTGGAAAATCAGTACTGTTTATGCTTTTTTTTAGACATTTCAAAAAGTTTAAAGCTGCTTTAACATTATTTCATGATTTTTCATGCATTTCAGCAGAGATTTACGTAAAAATAAATTTGACTTTCGTTCTCCTTTACCATGAACCTGCAAAGCAAAGGGAACAAGATGCCCTTGCAGGCACAAGGATTTCTGCTTTATTTGCTGATAATTTTCTAAAGAACATTTTCTATACCTTATTGGCTCTTCTTATGGCGATTTTTATTGACATTTTTTTCTAAAAGTTCGCCGTCAAACATTCACGGACAAACCTGATATGTATAAGAGGCTGTCTGAAAATTTAACATCACAATGAATATCATCACCAGGCCGAGGTGCAGAAAGGTCTTATAAGACAATTTTAGAATATTCGAATTCTCTGTTTACACTAATTCTCATTTCCCAAAAATCAAAATATTTTCAATTAATCAAAATAGTGTAAACCGGCTATTGTTAATTTATTTTTATTTTATTTTGCAAGGTGTCACTAATAAACATTCAATGAACAAATACACTATGTGTTTTTCCTGCACATATCTTTTTAAACAAAATGAAATGAAACAGTATATTTTTTATGACGGTCTAAATATCAAAGCGGAAAAGTATCAAAGATAACAAAAGATAAAATTTGAATGAGTTCGAAAAGTGTATATCCATGTGTATATGTTTACCTTGAAAACATGTAAACCTTGGAAACATGTAAACCTTGGAAACATATCCTAAAAATGTTAAGGCTTTAATAATTTCATTTGTTACCTCACGAAAAAAATCAAGAGGTGCAAAAGATACAATGTTGCATCGACCGACCGAAAGACCAACTCTTTATTCCCAACTTAAAATGGTGACAAATTAATATACAAGACAAATTCGACCAAAAGTAAAGAATAAGGAACCAATTCAAACTCTATAAAATTCAAGTTGAAAAACATAAAGAATATAAAAAAACAACAAAAGAAAGCCGTTTTCATACACTATCCAAGAATGACAAAATTTAAGCGTAACTTGTCTGCCATTTTTAAAAACATTTTTGCATGGATGATAAAACAAAGTGAATTTCAGTCTGCGTTCACCGCCTACGTTAAGTAAGCTAACTAGATTTATCAGCCAATCAGATATGAACTTTCATAAAAAAACTTGTGTATGTTTGGAGCAGATGAAAAAACAACAAAAATAACGGTAAACATGGACGTTTCTATCCTTAAGCAGAAATCCAGATATTGGCATAACTTTTAAGAAACCTTGTACGTTAAAGGAAAATGCTCTTCTCAACATTTACAAAAATGCATTTCAAGAAGCGGTCATTGGATTTCACCTAATTCATCTTCAGTAATTAATTGCCAACGGGATTTATGAAATTACCAGCAGTTGTTTGGCAAAACATTCCCAAGACTGAAGGCCCCCTGGGCAACTGTTTCGGCAAACTCTTTATGCATTATTATTCTACCATTATGAATTCTTCACTTTTGCCATCTTGTTCATGCAATCGATTGTCCTTATTTTTCATATGTACGATCTCATCATAGATCCGTGTTAAGCCAGATAAATCTGGTGTTGTAACGGATGGTGTCAAGCATAGCATGAACCCTTTCGATGAAATTGCTGTAGAGGAGGTAAGATGTTTGAATGGCAATTATAACTTGACATGATAAGTTTCTTCTTTTATTATTGCAGAAATCTAGAACATTAAAATGATCAACATCTTAACTTCTGTGAGAACAGGTGTACAAACTGCTAATAACAGAACCTTGTAAGTTTAAACTGATTTTTCGTTATTTAGAACTACTTTCCAATATTCATTAGGCTATAAGATTGAAAGAGAAAAAAATTGCAAGTGAGATCATTGCTGTTAGTTGTGGACCAGCAAAATCTGAAGTAAGAATCTGAAGCTTTTCATATCCAGGGAATGTGTTTATCACTGTTCTTGATTGTTGATCAAATCATCCTTTAGGAAACGCTACGCACAGCATTAGCAATGGGTATGGATCGTGGCATACATGTTGTTGTTGGTGATAAAGATTATGAGAAACTTCAACCTTTAGCTGTGGCAAAGTTACTGGCTAAAATTGTTGAAAAGGAAAAACCAGACCTAATACTGCTTGGCAAACAGGCAAGTGAAGACTATGTGATTTAGGTTTTGTTTTTGTTTTCTCTTTTTTCAATGGAAGAAGTGCAAGTTTTCGGTTGTGACCTGATTTTCTTTTTATTCTTGCCATAAGACCTTATCTACATTTATGTAGGCTATTGATGATGACGCGAATCAAACAGGACAAATTCTAGCTGCTCTCATGGATGCCCCACAGGTTAACCATTAGTTATTTTTAACAGTGAAGTGCTTGCTTATGCTTTTTCCTAATGGCTATTTAAAATTAACGGACTGCCTTTATCACTATCAATGATTTTCTGCCTTTATATCAACGATTTTCAAAAATTTTATTACAAAAACGCTTTTGTGTAGCTCCTCAATAATGTTAGATTTGTTGTTAATGATTGTTTTAGGCAACGTTTGCATCAAAAATTGAAATTGCAGACGATAATCTGAAATGTATTCGGGAAATTGATGGCGGTTTGGAGACCATAAATGTCAAGTTACCATGTGTTGTAACAACTGACCTAAGGTGAGATTTCTTTAGTGCATTTGTTCATCTAAAAGTTCCTAGAGAGACTAAAGGGGCAAGTTATTCTGCTGTGCTAAACTTTATTTCTTACACGCTCTTCCAATAAATTATCTTTGCATGCCCTAAACTGTTTATTCTATTCTAGGTTAAACGAACCTCGTTTCGCAACTTTACCCAATATCATGGTATGAACACATTCAATTATTCTTTGTGTTCTTTGTGTGTAAAGTTGGTTTTTCATTTTAAATCTCAAATCTCTCTCTAATCTCACCTATAAAGCATAAATTTGTATCATTTTTTCATGGTTTAGAAAGCAAAGAAAAAGAAAATGGATAAAATCAAAGTGGAGGATCTAGGTGTCGATATCAGCCCAAGAATTGAGGTCCTCCACGTCAGTGATCCACCAGTGCGTGAAGCTGGCATCAAAGTTGACGATGTGGACGCATTAGTTGCCAAATTAAAGGAACAAGGCTTTGTCAAATCATAGTAATATATATTTCGAAAGTCATAAATTCTGTCATGGAGTCCATTATATTACTAAATTCCCCCCTCCTTTTTTGATGGATTTGATTATGAATAAATATTCAATGCAGGCATATTAATGGTCAGAATATCAAAATCATTCACGACTTGAATGTTTATTGGCTACTTGCCTCCCTTCGACGTTCTATGTTTCATTGCCATGTAAAGAAAAGCTAGTTTCCTTTCTATTTTTCGGGATATGGAGTGGAATGAACATTTATCCTTTTTTTTTTTTTTTTTTTTTTGCCATTTTGATCATTCGATCATTTTGCGGGCATTTTTTTCCGAGTTCGAGTTTCACAATTATACCATGTGATATTTTTGAGAATTTACTTGTTGTATAGAGAAATGAATTTGAAAATATTTTTAACGAAACTACTATTATAAAGCTGTGACACTTCTTTAAGTGATGACGTTACCCTATGCTGATGCCCTTTGTCTTCATCCTAAACTTCCAAGAAATGTAAACGGACCCTATTGAATTGAATTAGTATTATTTTCATTTAGTGTTCTTCAGACTTTGAAACTGCAATCAGTTATATTCAGCATATACAGCTAGCTTATTTTCTGAAATTTGTTTGGGTCAGTGAAGGCATTAATTAGGGCCAAATGCTTCGTCCAAACGCTTCATAAAAAGAAAGACTTCATCGGGAAGTTTGGTCGGATGATAAATACACGCTTTTTTATAAGTAACACAAAATTTTGACAGATGCTCTCTTTTTTTGTATTCCGGGGTTGTTTTTTTGCATGTTGATTAATGCACTTTGATTAGGCTGGGCTGTTGCTTAGTAGCTTCTTTTTTCATGTGAGATGGCGTTTTTTATGCTGTCATAATGGGATTTTCAGAGTAGACAGCGCTCAGACAACGGTTTTTCCCTGTTGGGTTCTCCCTTACAGCTGTGGCCGTAGTAAATACAAGAAATTCCTACGACCATTCAATGTTTTCTTTTTGTGTTGATTGAAAAATGAATTCTCTTAACCATTTTAAGGAATTCGATTGAACGGCGCGTCGAATTATTTCTGGCGCGCTTTTTGCCTTCGATCGAGAAAAATAAATAAAACATGGTGGTTCATGGTGATACATTATATTACTTGCGTTTTACTTTGCATTTTATTAGTATATCGATAAATTAACTTCACATCTTAATGTCCTGAAATTCGTGCAATATATGCTGTCTTGTTTGTTTTATTTTGGAAATTTCTTTCACTGGTTCCATAAACTTTTTAGCTAACGTTAAAAGTTCCGAAGAAAAACCTTGAGAAGAATATATACCTTACAGTTTACTAGATATATTTATCCGTTTATATATATTTGTACGTTGGCTTATTTCTTGAAGACTCCTGGTATATGTTTTGCTTATACAATTTTATTGGTAAGACACTTGTTACTAGCACTAAGTAGAAGAAGGAGATGTTAATCAATTTGATGTTAATTTCAAGTTCACAGACTATACGATAACATTGTTGTCATCTCTGATGTTGTCAATGTTGTTATGGTATTATGTCTGTGGTAACATTTCGTTGGTATAGTATTATGTCTGGTAACATTTCGTTGGTATATATAGGAATATACATGTTGAAATTTCAATGCTGTGATAAAAGTTAAGGTAGCTAATGGGAATTTAATCCCCACAAGAAAGAACGGACACTTTTACTGAAACATAATTAAATGCTAGATGCTACTGAAATCAAAATACTTTGTAGCATCATGTATTTGTAATTAACACAACTGTTATTGTGTTCCTACTAGTAGAGGTTTCCATAAGCAGAATGTATATGTGGTGTACACTTCAATGAAATTATACCAAACAACGTCTAAATTCATTTGTTAGGCTGAGGGAAATTATATCACTTTCTTTGGAGCCATTGTGTATAAAAATTCATTATTTACTGTATATATGTATAATTACCATTGCAGATACGTTAAATCATGTAGCAACCTTTGCAGCACTTTGTTTGCTCCCACAGCTGATCAACAATTGAATCGCTGTAAAAAGTCTTAATGTCATTTGTTAAGATTTATATCACTATCATATCAGATTTACTAACAACTTTAGCAATATGGATAAAAGCCCAAGTCTAGTCCTAGACCCGTAATCAATAATGAAACATAATTTCTCTCGGTCTTGAAACTCGTGGTTGGTGAAGCTATGTTTTTATCTTTATCCAGATATTTACAATTTTTTATAATTAACAAATTTTTGCCATTTAGAATTATATACTCTGACTAAATTTTTCCTTCAACATAAATTACGTATTCTTGTCTAATCCAGGAATGATTGGCATTGTAGGTGAAACTGATTCATGAAATTACAGTACGATTTTACACGAAATATATAATAACAAGTCTATCATAATGGGTAACATTCAGGAGTTGCAAACAAATTTCCTTCTGACAGTTAGGAAACCCTTATATGACGAAGCTTAGATTATAAGGGTTTCCTAATTAACTGTTTATGCAAGTTTTCCATGTCCTATTTCAAAAAAAGTGGGTATATACCTGCTTTTTAAGGTTATAAAAATTATAATTGCATAAAAAGATCTTTGTTGGTCTATAAAATCAGCTGATTCTCAGCATTTCAACATCAAGTTCAAAAATAAATTATTCATTTGCTAATGAATAGATACCGTGTAAATTACTTAATATATTATCTGAAATGTTCTGTTTTGGTTAATTCCAAAAACTTTAAAAAGTGTTTTTAGTGATAAAATAGAGGTATGTTTTAAAACGTTAATAAATAGTTTGTTTCATATGAAGATGTTTTTGTAAGCCTTACAGGGTCTGGATTACTGGCTCATATTTCGCCAAATGCAAAGTGTTTTAAGTTTATTTAAGTTTTTCAAAACTTTATTATGACGAAACAAAAAAAATGCTAACTGTATGCAAGTTGGCATGACCATTATTCACCTAATTCAATTCTCCTTTTAGTTTGTGAATTTTTGTGAAGCTATTTGTCTTCCCTAATCCATACTCTGTCTTACTGATTATAAGGTTATTGTACAGAATAATTTATATAGATAATAAAAAACACTAAAAAAACACTTTTTCTGTACACTTAATGTGCACAAAACTTATTTTAATCCTTCTTTAATGTTTAGGTAGACAGTTTGTTATCATGTGGAAAGTCCTTTTGGTATCTTAATCCATATTATATCTACTATGCTTACCCTTTCGGAGGATGGCGTGAGTAACGGAAACCGAGAAAAGTACCCGTATCCACCAGCACCGAGTAATCCAGAATCTTCCTATGACTATTATGTTCGGCGTATTCCGACAACATTTCGTGAGCATCGGCAAGCACCGTTGCGTAAGCTATCTACAGACCTGATCAAGACGTACAAACATATAAATGAGGTAAGTCACGTTATGCAATCTACCTTAAGAAGAAGAGAAATTATTTGCTGGACTAAAAAGAGCAAGGAGGATTGATTCACAAAATTTATAAAAAATTTTTTTGAATAACCCTAAGCAGACATCTTATCACGACTCATGGACCATTAATTGAACACCCCACCCTCTTTAGTTGAGCTTATCTAAAAAGCGTAGAAACACAGAAACAGTTTTCTTTTTCTTTGGGTGTGTATTGGAACTTATACTAATAATTTTGGGTGTGGACTCTTGTTTTTATTACCTTACCAACTGTTGAGGGTTTTTGTTTTTTTTTAATTTTTAATGGACTCAACCTTAAGATTTATTTTGGGCTCTTAATTATTGTTTGAAATTGTATCCAGAATTTGTTGAGTGGTCACCCTGTTTTGGAAAGTAGCGTTTAGAGAGTAATTGGGAACATGAGGGAGGCCAAACATTGTTTGAAAATCTCAGATGCGTAGAATCTCCAAACTAAATGCATTTCCCAACATGAAAAGAATGAGTACTTCTGAGTGACTTCAGGTTTTCTGGGATAAATCACTCCATGGAAGTTGATGAAGTTTTGTGAAATTATTTATATATGTTGGATGTTATACATCATTTCTAAAACCCTTGCTAATGCGCTGATTAGATTTAACAAATTGTTTTGGTTGATTCTATACTGACATTCTATTCGTTTATCCACATCGTCATTGTCAGGTGACTTAAATTCAAATGTTCGGTTGCACAAGAAATAAATTATGGATAATGTTGGAATGCTTCCTGTTAAGAACTTGCGAAAATAAATTTGTAGAAAAAGTGACATTTCATCCTCCATCTCTTATTGTTGATTTCAGCATCTGTAGAATTGATAGCTACATTCTTGCCATCCTTTTGAAATTTGAGAATTGGTTTTCGGAATATATGATTTCAGCATGTTAGAAATCATGCGGAAATAGACTTCGAAAATAATTTCTGATTTCTATAATGTCTGTGTATATCGTGAGATTTTTTTATTTCCAATATATGTCTGTTCATTAAAATGATGAGATAATTATTAGTATTTTACCGCATGTCAAGTTTGTCATGTTAAACATCTCTAGGAAAATTCATTATTATTTTGCATGAAATTTTAATCTTTTCCCTGTTTATTTTTCTTTAATTGTTCAGTTATTTTGTAGTGCTTTGTCGTAATAGGGCAGGTAGATAGAGTTACCAAGGTAAGGATTTTTTAGTCTAGAAGTAGATGTATGGGGTGTGTCGAAGGCTGTTCAATAAATGGGAATTTTA
The DNA here is from genome assembly GCA_039566895.2 of Turritopsis rubra. NCBI lineage: Eukaryota > Metazoa > Cnidaria > Hydrozoa > Anthoathecata > Oceaniidae > Turritopsis > Turritopsis rubra. The sequence goes on from CM077628.1 coordinate 12,519,808, forward strand.
ATTAGCAGGCTCATTGCCTTATTCTTTAAAATTCAAATTTTATTAAAGTTTATTCATTAAGAACATGAGATTTGAAATAATTTGCTGACAATGAGGAATTTTGACGAAGTGTTTGTTTCACCAGTCTTCATGTAAACAACCTTATTCAATATTTCCTTTCATTGACCAATGTTTTGAATTTCGTTGAGAAACTGACTGCTTGCTGAAAATGATGAAAATGACTACTACTATCTTTGACTACTTGCATTATACTATTGGATAGCTTTTTGCTCTGCTCTTCTCTTGTCTAATGGAAACACTTTTTCTGTATGGAGAGGACTGTTTCCATAATAATTTGGAGTGTGGATAGATTTATAAAAAAACATGCTAAAAATAAATACAATCAATAAAGAAAAATAATCTAATAGTCGCTGAGTGATCTTAAAATGATGAATGAAATAATGGTCTAATATATTTATAAAAAAGCCTTGTGAATTGTATTGACTGAAGAAGTTTATTGGCAAATTTTTGAGAGTCTATCATTTTGGATCAAGTTTTCAATAGTATGCATGTTTAAATATAAAATTAAATATAGAAATTAAAGGCTTATTGGAAGGAGTTTTCACTTTTCGGAGAAACCTTTAGCATAGCGTCTACCTCTGATAGCTAGGAAGTCTTTGTTTACTGTAACAGTTGGTTATTATATTTTATTTCACATTTTGTTCTGACATCATGTCACTAAAAATTATAAATGTATACATGAATTAGCTTTGCTCAGTTAGTAAGGTTAAGAGTCAAGTTTGGAGTGTTATCAGAAGAACTGCTTAATGAATATTTGGTTGGTTGATTTCATCTTGTAAACAGAAAGAATTCTTGTAATGCGGAGGTAACTGAAAAACTCATTGATGTAGCAATTCGAAATACCTAATTATAAATAAAGGATTATTTTTGTAAGGATTCGTCTATTTATGAGTTTTAGGCAACTTCCCAAAAATAAGTTACAAAGTATTCAAACGTTAACGATTAGTGACATGAAATTTTGCTTCATGTTTTTTACATTTTTTTAGTGCCTCAACAAAACGTTTTCTGCGTAAATAAAAATTACCTTGGCAATTGCCGATTATGAAGGCTGCTTTAATGCATTTCTTTCCTGTAAAATTCAGACACGATTTTAATCAAAAAGTTTTCTTTTTAATTTACCACCAGGGTTTGATAAATCATGATAAAGTGATATTATGTTTACGTAGCATTTGTGTGATTGTATTCTTCCAATGCTTGGATTTAATCCACACATTTCTCTTGAATTTCCTCTATTGGACTCACAAAAATAAGTCCATGCAAAATTTATCACCAAGAACTTCTGTGGATAGAACAATTAGAATGTGTATAAACATTGATGTCGTTGTACAATATAGCCACATATATAGATTCTGTTCTGTAATTTTAATAATTTTTCAAACCCAAAGTACAAAAATACCTTCATCTCAGCATACTCGTTAAGCATACTCGTTAAGGGATATTAAGGGGAGAGCAATACCACTTGTGACAATTTTCACATAAGTATTTTCGAGCTGGAAAGGTACTTTGCTCATGACAAGACCTGTGTTATTATTATCATTATAATGAATGGATTCCAAAAAGCTATATATCACACTCTTAATTCTCTCTTAATATTGAATTATATCCCTTAAAAAAAGTTATTGCTGTTGCCATGGTTTCAAAAAAATTGACGCCATTGCTGTGGATTGTTGTTACATGATAATATAGAAGCAAACGGGTTTAAGAATAATTCTTCTATATTTTCAAACAACTACAGTAACTTGGATAGAAATTCGGAAAGTTTAAATGATAGAGTGGCGGGATGCTATGAAGTTAGCCCGAATAAAAAATGAAAGAAATTGCGAAAATCTTTTGTTGTGCATATTAACAAGACAAAGGAAGCAAAAACTATATAAATATCAATTTTTCTGAATAAATAGCCGGGGGACAGGGGGTGGTGCTGGGGGGTTGTATTGTGGTTTTCATAAAGTAGTATTAAAAAGTTGCCTGTTTTTAATATATTTAAAAGCCCCCTGAATAAAAAGAAGATTTATTCACATCTGATGATTGGATATGTGTTTTAAAGAAAATATATGTTCCGTACAATTTGCAATAAGCTCTGAATGATGTAATAACGGCAGAAATGATCAAATGTGCAAAAACTTTAAATGTAAATATCTCATGACGTTTTGAAGCTTTTTGAAAAGTTTTTCTCTGTTTGCTTTATTTTCTCATTATGCAAAAGTCCCTACCTTATGTTTTCATGTTTTTTCTGAAATATCAGTTGGACAAGAATGGGAATGGATGTTGTTGTTTTTTATTGTTCATTCAAAAGAAAGGTTTTACAATGAACGATGAACAATGATTCCGATGTCTTAATTAAAAATTGTGTATCAAGTCGTCATTTCATTGCAAATTCAGTGTATTTGAATATATTTCGGCCTGTTTTCAAAGTTGGCGTATATTTTAGTGTTAACAAAGCTATGTTTTTGGGTCTCATGTGTCTTTTCTGCTTCATTTCCTCTAAGCTTAATATGCTTAGCTCCACTCCACCCCCTTTCTGGTTGAATAACGATGTCATAAAAAATGTCGTCCAACATGACATATTCAGGGGGTTTGTATGATTTTTTTTCAGGTGTATTATAACAAAAAGAAGCGAAGAGCTGATAAGGAAAAAGGTGATGGAGATCCCCACAAGAGAGGAAAACACAATGACGGTTACGACGACGAACATTTCGATTATATCATTCGCAGTGGCGAAAAGTTTATTGACCGGTACGAAATTGACTCACTGATTGGTAAAGGCTCATTTGGTCAGGTAAGTCAATATTTGGGTTGCCACAACAACAGGGATTTTCCGCTTGTCTAAAATGCTGGCATATTATTTTGTTCAAAGTTCGTCAAAAAAAGCCTTAGATATTTTATTGACAACAAATGCCATTCATAGTTGAACAAAAATTGACTTTGAAAATAAACGCCCTCCTTCCCAATAAACGCCCAACACTATCCAACACTATCCAAGTAACACTTGGATTTTAAAATATACGCTCAGGGCGTTTAATCTGTCATTTATGGTGATTATAAGTCACTTTCATTCTGTATGAAGTCAACCATCTAAGGTATAACGCCTTTCTTTGATGCAAAAGAAACTTCATTGAAAACGAGGCAATTTTTGTGCAAAAGGAAAGTGAGGTAATTATTGACCGGAAGTCATCTTGTTTTTATTGGTTATTTGAAACATGTTTGTATTCTCCGTTGTCCTGTTCATATTTCGTTTTAGAATATGCAACATGATTCTTCATAATTATTTTCATATGATGGCCAACTGTTTCGATATCTATTGATTGCTTAACCGAGTGTTACTACTTCCATGATAACCAATATTGTGTAATATAGCACAGTATTTGAAACATGATTGCATAATAGTAGCATGTTAATAAAAAGACCAGCGATTTAATTTGGAGAATGCAGAAAATGATTTCCTTATACTTGATGACAGGGGGTGGTCTTTCTCGTAATACACTGGTATATTGAGTTACATTGGAATAAACATTCCCCCCTAAAATCTTATTTCAGATTAGAACAAACTAATTCTATAATATATAGTATCATACTTATAATGTTACAAAGTTGCATGTGTGACCATGCATAAAATCAGTGCCGGAATTTGAAGTAATTGGAAATTGTGTAGGAGCATATACATTAACGTAATTATTTCTGTTTGCAGGCTGTATCATCAATGGAATTATTTGCACGCTTTTCTTTTATGCTTTAATAGTTTACACCCTCCTCCACAAATTTCGGCATACCTCTAGATCCGCCGCTGAGCATTTTAATTCTCTAACAGTTAATGTATGGTTTGCAGACGTACTCACTCACTTCGTGGTGAAAACCATGAAAAATATGTTTTGTTTTTAGTCACGTCTGGGAATGATACATTAACGGCCTCTTCTTGTAGCATGTTGTATGAAAAGCAATTGTGCTGTATAATAGAGCACTTAAATAACTTCACAACATCCATCGCCTCCATCGAGTAGTTTAAACATAGACTCGGGAGACGTCCATAGATAACTTTTCATAATTAACTTCACAACATCCATCACGGATGTTGCATTAATTGCACCGATATTGATTTCTACGACAAATTGAATTGTTAATTCTCTAGACACTTCGATTTGCAAAAAAAAAAAGAATATTACTAACGACACGCAAAACATTTTTTCCTGAGGTATCGTTTCTCTTCGTAAACGATGCAAGGCGTCGTTAATATTCAGGTTGAAATCGAGGCGATGGATTTTGTGACGTAATTTATAGATTACGTTCTGGTAACGTTATCTGTGTCTACGGCTGCGATTATTCGATTTTTAGTTAAAAAAAATAATCTTTCAATTGAATAATTGTAACAATTTTTTCCTGAGGTATCGTTTCCCTGTGTAAACGTCGAAAAGTGCTGAAACCGAGGCGTTGGATGTTGTGGCGTAATCCATAAATAGTTCTATTCAATTCCAGATTAGCGCTTGCAAATGTATAGCAACTGTATAACGTTATCTGCACCATGAAAGTTTTTATTATGTCTTTCAATTTGGAACCCGTTCGTTTTACTTAGGTTGTTAAAGCTTTCGACCACGAAGAGCAAGAATTTGTTGCTATCAAAATCATCAAAAATAAAAATCCGTTTTTAAATCAAGCGAAAATCGAAGTGAAGATTCTGGAGCTAATGAATAGTCACGATCCGAGCTCAAAGTTCTACATAGGTACGTGCTTCTCAATGGCTGTGTAGGTTTTAACTGACAATTTCTCACTGTAAATTTACATAAAAAGTCTCATAAAAATATTTGAAAGACCAAAAGATACAACCTGATTCTAACCTCACTAACCCAGACGAAATAAATAAGGTTTTTGCACCGCAAACTTAGGGGAAGAGACATTGTCGGTTGAACTATATAGTCGTACTACTACCGTAGTCCTTTTCATTAATTACGTCACTTTTATTAGGCTCCTTCCTCATCGTAGTAATCTAATCATTACCTTTTGCACGATAATAGAGATCCCCCCTCCTCCCCTCCCCTCCCCTAAAGTCCATTTATCGTGCAACGGATCGTCATTATTATTTTGATTAGAAACGATGTAACGCCTGCATAAATCGAAGGTGACGTAATTTATGAAAAAATCTATTTGTTGTTATGTAGTTTTCATTGATGTGACATGATTGGCTGTGCAAATGTTATTTTTATCGAATTTAATCGTTGCGTAGTAATAAGTGTCAGCATTTTTCTTGATTGTCTAAAAAAAAAAAATAGTTTTTTCAAACTGCTGAAAGGTTTTACGTTGCGATGTTGCGGTTTACCTTGAGACTGCGTGTGTTTATTGCCCAATGTTTTGTGGATTGATCTGCGTGATTGTTTGTCAATTCCAATGGCTTTGTGACGCTTTGATTGCTTTTAATACGAAAATAATTTCCTGTATTTATTTTTTAGTGAAACTAAAAAGTCATTTTATGTGGCGGAACCATCTTTGTCTTGTCTTTGAGCTTTTGTCTTACAACTTATACGATCTTCTACGCAACACTAACTTTCATGGCGTCTCGCTCAACCTCACCAGGAAATTTGCTCAACAGCTCTGCACAGCACTTTGTTTTCTGGCCACCCCTGAACTCCAAGTTATCCACTGTGACCTGAAGCCTGAAAATGTGCTCTTGTGTAATCCTAAGCGCAGTGCTATAAAAATCGTCGATTTTGGGTCTTCGTGCCAACTTGGTCAAACGGTAAGGATTTGTTGTCATTATTACTTATGTTTTTATTTTTTATCTGATGGAGAAAATGGAAGTTTGAATTAATTTTTGTCTTAATGTGTTGTGTTTACACAGACACGTGTATTTTCATAATATTTTTTTCGTAAGGGTAACATAATGTGTAATTTTGTCCGTCCATCTTTTGCTCAAGAAATTTTCGTTCTGGTGAAACATTTAAACCATTTGACACATTTAATAATAAATAGCTTTTCATCTAAAAATAGTTTATTTACGCGTTGATTGAACACCGCTAGTCGGTATGCATTGCGTAATCTCGTCCACCATTTTTGTTTGTTGGCTCCCTGTAAGAAAATCGTTTCAGAGCGAGCCGTGTAGTCTTAATTAAGTAGCGTATTATCGACTCTGATCATTTCAATTATAAGACGCTTCAGCGATGCTGCTGGCTTAAAACTTTAAGATAATATTCATGAAAACGGCCGAAATACCGAAGGAAAATTCAATGACAAAAACCTTGTGGCTAATTTATTGTATATAGAAAATGATTTAACTTAAAGTTTTAGTTTTCTTCGAGATTTAGTGTTGTTGTTTAAGATCTTTTCAGAAACACTTCTTCGTAACCAAGCTTTATTCATCTGTTTCTTAATGTTAGGAGAAAATAGATTTTGATAATATTGAAAACCGCAGTTTAATCTGTTTCAAAGGTTTTTCTGTGTTATAAATGAAACTCGAGCTCAAAAACTAACAGGGATTTTGTTAAATTTTTGAAATATAATAAAATAAAAATATGAAGGAATTTTTTTTTTTCTTCAAAAATTATTGCTTGGCAACACAACACCCAAGCTAATGAAAGTTCCTCTGTTGAGCATACCAGTTCAATTCAGTGAACAATTGATCCATAAAAAAATTAATTTAAACGTAACAGGCAAATATTTTATGTTCACAGGAAAAGTTTGGAAGTGGCAACACGTTTTTATAATATAATTTATTTTTTTCTCGTATTTGTTTTTTGTTTTTTTTAAATCAAGTCAAATCTCTAACCACACGAGAATTAGCTGAAACATAAATATTTTAATTTCGTGTTCCTAGTTGCTCGGCAACTATAAAATCATTAACTGATTTTCTTAAATCATTTGTCAAAATGAAAATAATAAACGTCAAACTATAGGTTTATATAAAACCTCCGATTTTCCTGACGATTAGTGAAAAATGGGTTAAACCTTCCTTGTATAAGTAGTGTGTTCGGTCACAACCTATTCCAGATAAAATGTAAGACATGCTCAAACAGGTGAAACAGAAGCATTTTTTTTTATCGCGCAGCACGTGTATTAGCACGTGTTTGTGAACATATCACTGGAGTTTGTTTTAAATAAACTGTTGATATTCTGTTTAGCTTTATCAATATATTCAAAGTCGTTTTTATCGGTCACCGGAAGTTTTGTTAGGCTTGCCGTACGATCTTGCAATCGATATGTGGTCACTGGGTTGTATCTTAGTGGAAATGCACACCGGCGAACCTTTATTTAGCGGCTCAGATGAGGTATGTGTGTTTGTAGTGATAAAACTTTTTTGTTTGTCTGGGTAAGTGAGGTTAAAGTCAAGTTATAGACTTTTCACCGTAACTTTATAGCGAGGGGAAATTGTCAGCAAAATAGATTCAATATCATCTTTGCTTGTAACTATTCCATCTGTTTTTTTTTAGAATGATCAGATGAATAAGATCATCGAGGTTCTCGATATTCCGCCCGCCAGTTTACTCGATAAAGCTCCGAAAACTCGTTCCTACTTCGAGAGAACTCACGACAATGCGTATCGAGTGCGACGGTACAAAGATAAAAGAGTGTGTATTCCTTTCTATGACGTTTATTCGCTAGATCATATTCAACAAACTGTATATTAATTTCCCTTATATTTTCAGGAATACGCCGATCCTGGAACTCGTAAGTTACACGATATCTTAGGTTGTGAAATAGGTGGACCCGAAGGACGTCGTAAAAACGAAGCTGGGCACACGGCAACCGATTACATGAAATTTAAAGACTTAATACTACGCATGTTAGATTACAATGCCAGGACTAGAATAACTCCGTATCAGGCGCTACAACACGCGTTCTTCAAACGTTCGAACGAAGATGATACTCCGGGTTCCACAAATTCTTCTTCCTCGAGTCCGAGTTTACAGAAACCCGAGAAAGACACTACTCAAGAAACCAGTTCTCATTCTAATCGTACGAATCCGGCATCGATAACGAGGCCGTCTTCAGATCCGACCGCCAGTGCCGGCTATCGTTCCTCAACAGCAATGGATTGCGAAGGTGACAGTCCTCTTCAAACGAAACAATCGTTAAAACTACGACTCAATGTGCAAATGCAGACTGAACCGATACCGACGCCAAACGTTCCTAACGAACATGTGTCGGATCAAAAAGACTTTGCTTGTGATGAAAGGACGTCTTCTAATTTATCTTCATCAAAAACGTCGGTTGACATGGTCGCCCCTGACCAAACGAACTCAAATATATCTTACTTTAATCCTTTGTCAGATAGTATTTCTCATTCGTCCACGACTTCGTCACAAACAAATATGCCGTTTGAAGTAAAGTCGGATTATCTAAACACGCTAAATAACTTGAGCACTTACAAAGACGCTACATATAGCAGTTATATCGTGCCACCTCCCGATTCAATGTTATCCGCTGGTTTACTTAAAACGCAATCGTCTCGTCGTGAATTTATGCCGGGTGATATATCCGACAATCCAAGAATAGGCGTGATAATTCAGGGCGATAATAGAGTAAGTCACTGATGGTTGAAACTATATGCCGTCGAGTGGCAACAATTTGTTATTGATAAAATTTCTCTGCTGGTTGGAGAGAAAGAAGAACCATAGACGTCATAATTCTCCGAAGTGCTCCTCCGTGGAGACTGAAACTGGTAGTGGAAATCTACTGCTAGAAAATGAGTGAACATTTTTTTTCCGTCACTGATCCTTTCTTCTTTGGTAAACAACTGCGTCGTCGTGGCGACGTAAAAGAACAACAAGAATTGATTGATATTTTAGTTGGACCTCTTTTTGCTCTGGATGTCAAACATGTTGGAGAAAGGGAAATCTCGCACCAATCGAAACGTTCTTTGTAAAAGGTTTTCTTGCGAGTGTTTTATATGTGTACAAAAGATATTTTAGTTTTTTCCTCATTCTTTTTTCTGTACAGATAATTTTTCACGCTCAAAAAGAAAATGTCAATCCTTATATACATTTATGTTCATTTCCACCTCGTTTTCAAAACAATGTTTTCTCGAGAACTTCGAGTTAGTTGGAATAGTATTCAAATGGAAAAGCCAAAGAAGTTTAAAAAAAACGACGCTTTCGTTTGGTTGTTAACTCTTAATTTCTCTGTTATTCATATAATGACTTTTCTATATATTTCGGTATCGATGTTATCTGTGATGCGCTTTTTACCATACGGTAGAAATAACGATAATTTAAAAGCCAAATGACAGCTATTTTATCCACAGCTGATTTTCTAATGTAGGATCACACTGATTACAAAAATTAGGATCTTTATGAAGACAATTTCCAGTTTTAAGCGAAGTATCAGATAGAAACCATCCTTTATATATACATGGTTTTATGCTCATGGTAGACTAGAATGTAAAGGCCATAATACACTATATGATTAATCATATATGATTTGTAATACGCACTTGCTGAATGAAAAAAATCATAGCATAAAGAGAAAATACACACTATGTTAAAAATCATAGTGTTAAAAAAAGTTAAAGAAAATGGACGTGAATGAAACAGTAAAAATAGCTGCTGAAGCGATAGTGGTTGTGCTTTTTTGCGAAGATGACAAAAAAACAACTAAGAAACGGAAAAGAAAAGAATGGGTAAAGCCTTGGCTACAGCGGAAGAATACACATGGATTTTATTCTCAAATTCTCCGCGAGTTACGCTTAGAAGAAGTTGAAATCTATAAGAATTATTTACGCATGAAGCCAGAAAATTTCGATGAAATTTTGGAATTGATTAGAGATGATATTACCAAGAAAGATACGCCAATGCGCGAACCTATTCCTCCAGAAATCAAACTTGCTGTCACGATTCGGTTCTTAGCTACGGGGGCTACTTTTCAAGACCTTTCAATGTGTTTTCGAGTACACCAATCAACAATCGGTAAGTTCGTTCCAGAAGTATGTGAGGCAATATATCGAAGATTAAAAGATGATTATTTTCAGGTAAACGTTATTCCTATTACAAACTACATATCTTTTGATTGTAAATATCTCACAAAACTATGAGGTATATTTCCCGATGATGTCATATCAGCAGACATTGTTCTTTGTGATGTCACAGGGGTGTACAGGTTGTTAGGTAAAGTATTATGAGGAGATACGGCTTCAGAAGGTACATGGGCGGGAAAAGGTGCCGGCTGTTGCACATTTGAAAACTTTATGTTGAAAATAACTTCTTGTATCTTAAAATGTGCCAGTTCCCGTTCCCTCTCTGTCATCTTTCGCAATTGACAGGCTATATGTCGACCAAAAGCATCGTGTTCGTCTTCAGATCGAGTGGTCTGTTCTCCAGTCTTTTCGAGGATTGCAAGTGTTTTTTGTAGTATTTCCTCCTTTGAATCACTTCCTCGTTTGGGTTTCTTCTCTAATGGTCGTTTGGTCGATCGTGATGCTACAATCTCTTCATCTCTTTCTTCTACTTCTCTTTCCTGTTCTATTGTGATTTCATTTTCATCCGCTCCTTCGACCTGTGTTGCTGATTCATCCATTGTACTTTCCTTAAAAGCATAAAACTTATTTTAGATGCCGACTTCCGAAGAGCAGTGGAAAATTGTTGCTGAAAATTTTCAAGAAACTTGGAATTTTCCTAATTGCATCGGCTCCTTGGACGGCAAGCACATAAACCTAAAGTGTCCAAAGAACTCTGGATCATACTATTTTAACTATAAAGGAACATTCAGTATTGTACTGATGGAGTTAGCAGACGCTGAATATAAATTTATATACATAGATGTAGGATGCAACGGGAGGATAAGTGATGGTGGTGTTTTCCGCAATTGCCATCTTTCGAAAGCGCTTGAAAGAAATTCTCTTAATATTCCTAGTAATGGTGAGTTGCCAAATGATGGAAGACAGTTGCCATATGTTATTGTTGGGGATGATGCTTTCCCTCTCAAGCCCTATTTGATGAAGCCTTATCCTCACCAGCATCTTTCTCGAGAAAAAAGAATCTTTAATTACAGATTATCAAGGGCTCGGCGCGTTGTGGAGAACGCTTTTGGTATTCTAGCTAACAGATTTCGTGTTTTTTTGACAACTATTAACCTAAGTCCTGAAAGCGTTGAAAAAATTGTTGTGGCAAGTTGTGCTCTCCACAATTATCTCATAACAAATGCTCGTGCACGTTATACCCCACCAGGATATTTAGACAGAGTGGAAGATGATGGGGCTCTCGTTGATGGACAATGGCGCAATGAACAAAGTTTGAATCTGATTTTGCATCAAGGTTCCAACTTCTATTCAAGAGAGGCAAAACAAATTCGTGATAAATATTGCGACTATTTCAACTCCAATGGGACAGTATCCTGGCAGGACTCGTGTATATAGATAGCAGTGGACTTACAAAATTATCTGGAAGATTATCTTGAGTTTTTCTTGGAGTAATGACATCTCTTAAGAACATTAGTGATTGAAAATGAGGCCATTTTGATTTGAAAACTTCACTTGATCCTGCGCCACTTTTCTTGCTAGACTTTTCCTTTGCTAGCTCTCTAAAGTAGTATGCCCTAAGGTTGATGATTTTCGACTTTACATCACTTTCTAAAAGTAAAATTTTGAAAAAGGACCTTCGCTATTTTCATGTACATTGATATGGATATATATGATATTTTCTAAAACTAGGAAAAAAGCTTATGTACCTGAGATTTGAAACTTTACAGCTAATCTTTGAATTGCTGCTTGCTTCAGGTCCCTGTTTTTATATTCTGGGTTGCGGACATCCCATAAACACACTTCGAATTCATACTCTGCAATAAATTCTTCTGTTTTTTCAATTTTCTTGGACTTATCCATGTTTTTATCGTAAACTACTCTCTCTGTATACAGTCAGCTGCACTGAAAATTTTTGCGTAAAAAGAAATCTTTCTCGCGCATTGGCTGCATGACGAACAACAATAGATTCTATTGTTAAAAGTCTATGATTAATCATAGGAAAGTAGAACACCGTGCGACTTTTTAAAAATCATATATTACAAATCATACAGGTAAAAAAACATATGTTTATCTGAAATACACACTGTGATTAATCATATATTACAAATCATATATGATTAATCATATAGTGTATTATGGCCTTAAGACATTATTCAATGTCTCCATCAAATGGAACGTGAGAAGATCGTTAAAAAAGTGAGTTTTGATTGGTTCATTTAAAAAACAAGAGCCAAATGGCACAGCTACTGGCCGTGTTGTCAGAAGAATGAGAGGTTTTCAGAAGCAATACTACCTAAATTTAGACTGTTTCCTATTCATCAGATTTCCACACGCTCTTGTGTTGTGTTCTTTACATGCTGTCCGTCATTCAGCTTGACAAATAATGATGGCGGGGTCGTGTTAGAGTTGCACGGGCATTATAATATAATAATGAGACATTATATTTCAATTCCAAAATATTGCTTGCCTCTTACATTGAAATAGCGTATCGTAGTGTATATGTAGATGTGTAAAAGTAGTCTAAAAAGATATAAGATTATATGGCTATGCAGTAATACGGACATTCAAATCTGTTAAATTAAAATCGGCCTAAAGGAGGCTTTCATTCATACGAATTTCTTTTGTTTTATGAAAAACTATTCGTCCTTTTGCGAATTAAAAATTTTCCAGCTTAGACATTCTTGATAAACAAAGATATAAAACCGTCTAACGTAAACAAATCGAAAATCGGACATATCTCAACATATGTCATCAATGTGCTTGTTTTTCTTTTTAAACTTTTACAGACCTCTTTTACTCCACGTGCGTTACTTGTAACAACAAGCTCAAACAAATGGAATTAAAATAATGTCCTTTGAGATTTGATATAGGCCAGGTGTTGCATCATTCTCAGCTGTAGCCAATAACAATAAGTGATTATTTTTAAGCGCCAATTAAAAACGTAAATAAACACGCGAATAAGCTTGTGAATCATGCGTGTTTGTGAATGTGATTGAGAATGTGTAACCTTTGACTAACAACTAGAACCTAGTAACATGCAGAAAATAAAATAAAAACAAAATAAAAGCTTTTAGAAACTTTTAGAATGTTCCACGGAAAAGATATATGTAGAAAATTAAATTAAAAAATTTGAAGGGAAACCGATACGCTCCTCCTCCGGTCTCTGACTAATTAATCAAAACATTTTGAACTCAAGTTCAAATGGCATAAGGGACACTTCACACTCTAAAGTGATGTTTTAACTTAATGTAAAAAAAATATGAAATGGGTGAGATTTTGAGCTTCTTCTCACAACCATTTTCTTTATACCGATTTGGAGAATTCTTAATTATTAGAAAGACGCCACGAAATGTTTTTTCTGCAAAAAAACTTTATTTAGAAAACTCTGTTATAATTAATTTATTTCTGAACAACAATAGCAGATTTTTGAACAGACATTGAAAGATGGGCACGCCTTTAAAATTTTCAGTTTCCATTCATCAATGCATCAATCGAGCGATCAGAAATAAATTAATTATTACCGAGTTTCTAAAACTTGATGGTTGATTAGACAGGCGAAAAAAAAAAACGAGATCAAAATTTTTAGATGTGCATGAGCGTTTATTTTTCCGACTGCATCTGCCGGCTCGAACATAATTGTAGCTCCACTGTGCATGCGCTGACGTCATTAGCATGTCTTTTTCCGAGCGAGCGAGCGAGCGGGCGAAACTGCTGAATGGAAACTGAACTTAAGTTCTGTCTACTTCGGTCTTATACCTCCAAGCACAACCATAGATAGACCTTTCCCGAATTTCTATTTAAACACCACATTATGACCTAGTTACCAAGTTCCACCTCGCGTTCAATATCAAAATTGCTTATAACTGCACTACAAGGAATTGGAATAATCGAGACCATTACTAAGTCATTAAGGTATGAAATCAGTAAAACAATGAATTGCATCAAAACGAGGCGGAGCATGTAAATTAGGCAATAATACATAGTTTAAATAAACATGTCTATTGTTGCTTGCACATCTGCTGTATGTTTTCAAAATCGGTAAAATACACCTTTCCCGAGTTTCTGTTTAAACACCATGTTTAGACCTAGTTACAACACCCAACCTCGTTTTAATTAAATTTATTGTTTCAATAATGTTTTAACTTTATTACTTAGTAACTAAAACTCCCAGTAGAATGATTAGAGGCAATTTTGATATCTAAAACGAGGCCGGGTGGACTAACTAAACAAAAACACGGCGTTTAAACAGAAATTCCCGAATTCGAAAACTCCGAAAGATGTATTTAAAAATATATTGGAAAAGAAATTGCACCAGTGTTGCAAGTAAAAACAAACACTTTCACATTACATATTGCATTATATTTTGTTCAATATATTTCTACTACACCCCCCTGCAACCAATACAACAAACGCAAACATTTGTTTATTTGGGTTCTAAATGTCTTTCAACAAACACGTTGTCAGTTCTTTCCACATTACAACAATGTCAATCATGTTTCTTGAGCAACTGTTGTACAACAAAATCGACTTTATTGCAAACCAAGTTTAAAAGATGGAGGAAATTGGAGCCCTAAACTGAATGAATATAAACTCTTACGTAATATTAGTTCCATGCGATTTTTTCTATGATATTCCTGGGATATTACTCGTGGGAAATTCAGTTTTTTCAGTTTCCGGTTTTTAAACCGCCGTGTTTTGGTCAAGTAAGAACATCCGGCATCGTTTCAGATACCGAAATGATGTAACGACTTTTTTATTTCTGTCTGGGATAAACGAGGACAGTATTGCCTCGTTCTTTCAAACGAAAATAAAAGACGTTCAACCAACAAACACATTCTAATTCTGTGCTCCGGTGTTTTGTCACAACTTTTATGACTGGAACCACCTAGAGGATATAAGCAATATCTGTAAAGCATACAAGCTTTGCTTTGTGTGCATTGTGAACCACAATCACCTTGAGGCTAACAAAACTAGTGTGCGAAAGGGGAATTCAGAAGTTATAGCAACAGGATATTTGGAACCATCAGGTTTAATTGTTTCAAAATAATTAGTGACATAAGTCGGAACACAGAATCGTTAAATTACTGATGTAAATACGAGACGACGGCGTGAGTGAAACAAAACAAATTCCTTGTGGATTTCTTTTAGAAAGAAAATCCATTTCATACATTTCACAAGTTAATTACATCATTTACACACAACCTGACAAATTTTGTTTTGAAGTGGTACTGACATAAAAGACGGAAGGGTGGTGGTATAGTGTATTGCTTTTATCCCGTTTCGATAGAATTTCCATCTTTCTTAATTCATTGGTCAAACTTTTAGTTACCAGATCTTTAAAGTCATCGCGTTCTCACGTTGCCGTCGCAGTTGCGTCAAGGCGAAACTCCACTAGGCGGAAAATATCGCCGCGGAAAAGCTTTCTGTAATCTTATTGGTTCACAAAGTCAAGAAAGAAAAGCCATTCAGATTGCAGAAAATATTTCCGCCGCGACATATTCCGCCTAGTGGAGTTTCGCCTTAAAGTCCCTAATTTATAAGTAATAAAAGTTAAAACTTCATTGAAACGAATTTAAAGTGTTACTTGGAAGGAATTTTTGAAATAACAGAACAAGATAAGACTGCAGCGACTTCGATCTTGTACAAAATTGACGACGATGATCATATAGTGTTATATAAAAACTTGTGGGTGAAACTTCAATACTTCCTATTAACTCAGGTGAAAAAAAATAATTCTGAAGTACAGCGTAAACCCGATAACTCGAACTTTCAATAACTCGAACTGTTGAGTCTCACATAAAAGATTCTCAATAACTCGAACAGTAATTCGAACAGTGTTCTTTTGTCTCTTGGAGGTTCGAGTAATCAGGAGTTTACTGTGAAACTCCATATGAAGTAATAAAAACACAAACATCGCATCGATGATACCATTCCTGACAGAAAGAAATGGAAATCCTTCGCATTCCTAAAACGAAACCACTATTGAACCTGTAACGAAAAATAAACTCAAAAATATAACTAACATTTTCATTGAACATTTTAATTGTATATTTTGTAAGCAGTTCCACAGACCAGATAGTCTTTACATGTTCCTCAGAACAACAAGGTATTGGTGAAAAAAAATTCACCATCAACTCCAAAAGTGACGTACGTCTAACGTATAAAAGTGACGTACGTCTAACGTATAATCTGCGGCATACCATCCAAACCGTATCTTCCTTCTGTGCATCTTTAGTTTTTTAGTAAACAAAAGAATAGTCGTTGTAGAATAATGACGTCACCGTGAGTCAATTCAATTTTGAAGAACATTTGGAACCACTCCAAGTCTTCGAAACTACTCAGGAATCTCCCATACTACGGATTTTCAACTTTTCTTCAACTCTATCAACGCAAGCCATTGAAGGACCGGTCCTAAGTTAAAGATGGGTTGGTTTTTCAAAAGTTGGAAAATACATGATTTTATAAGCAACTTAGAACTTTAGGCAGTATGGGAGTAGCTTAAAAGTCATTCCAAATCAGTACTCAACTTGCTTATTTGTGGCGGGAGTATGGCATAAAGGTACGGTTAGCATATAGTAAATCTTTGCGTGACGAGTGAGACGAAACTTATAAGAAAATATTTAATAATCCTCGATGAAATCCAATAATACCAGCTTCCCACTTATCAGACCCCGAAGAGTAAGGCGTTAATTAAGTTCTCCTTTAAAAGCGTGTATCAACTCAAATTAAACACTTTACTATCAGCCACTATTCAGACGAGAAATAACTCTAAAACATACAAAATTCTACTGATGCAGACAATCCCTATCGTCGCCAGCAACTTGTTTCGTACTTGAACGTTGATAGAATAACATGTAGCTCTCCCGTTGGTGTTCCTCTGACGGTGTCATCTGAACAGAACAGAATCCAGTAGAATGTGAACAAGTATGAAAAACAAAACCATTGTAGATGGGTCATAAACAATATAAGTAAAAACATGAACGCCTTGTTGGCCCTAAATTTTCAATTTTCGGTTGGCCACGGTTACCTAACCAACATAAACATAGATCGAATTGTCCCGTTATTGTAGGGCCGTTATTGTAGGGCCGACGTAACAAGGTATCCAAAACAAAAACAAATCAATGTTAATCACAGGGCCCCCATTGATAGCAGTTTCATTTTAAAATTGACGGTAGCTACCCTGTATAAATATATTTTAAATAAAAAAAAATACAAACCTCCTGGTACGATTCATCATTGAAGAAATACCATTTCGGAGTAACGCCTTTCGTGAAGGCGGTATAATGACCGCCAAATAGTGCTAAGAATAAACAGGGGGGTTGAAGGAGAAAATTTAATTTATATTTCGATTTGAAGAAATAAACACAGATTCCCGAATGAAATTACTGCATTACTCACTTCCTGTGTGACAGACAACTGAGTACAAATCATAGCAGGTTTTCGTTGATTCGCTAACATCAGCACACGTCAACAGCTCAACATTCAATTCTTTCAGGGGGTAACTGACAGGACACGTTATTTTACATCCTTGGTTCCCTTCGAAGTAAAACCTTCAGGAGAGAAAGAGAGACAAGAAACAAGTCAAGTATTCTTTCGATTTCATTGATCGTAAGAAGTATTGTAGAGGTACAGTAGAGAACATACGAAAATACGACAACAACGGCGACGTGAGTGAAACGGCTTTGTTTTCCTCATGGATTTCATTTAGAAAGAAGGTCTATTTCATAGTATGGGAAAATTTTGTCATTAGCAGATTTTCACGTTCTACATTCGTACTAAAAAACACACAGGCGAGAAAGGTAGTACACCATGCTTCTCGCGTATTGGTTTCGAATATCCAATTTCGAAAGATTATCTTTCTTTCTTAGTTCATCAATGATATTTTGTGAAAATTTTTTTGAAACTTCCGTTGCTTTGCAATTCATTGTTTTCTGAATAATTGTGTTTTACTCTGACGTCGCTGTCGTCGAAGTTCCGTTCTTTGTGTGGATGTTTCAACAACCATGACAGAATACCAAGTAAGAAATCTATAGTGGGCGTGACAATTGGACAAAAGAACCAACGTATCGTTAAGAACTCCGTCACTTCTCCCTCTTGACCCCTTTATGTCGCGTCGAGTGGTATTATCTTACCTTTTAAGATGAATGATGAGCACGTCAGGCCATTTGGTTATTGCCATAGTCTTCGTAGAAATTTGAGGACATTGACATTGGGGACAGTACCATGGATTATCGTCGCTAAGAACTTCGGTGTCGCCGAACTTCTCCATACATTCATCCAACGACACCGTGTCGCCGTCACGAAACCAATTCATCGACTCGTCGGAATGATATAAATTTAGCTAAATGAATTCATTGAAGTTACAAAAACTAAAGTGTTACCATAGTTACAAAGCGAAAAACGAAATAATATAATCCAAAACTCTTAGTGTAACAAGACACGATCCAGAAATTTGCCCAAGCATAGACCCTTTTATAAATTACGTCACTTTCCTACTTTGCAACCCATCGCCTCGTTTCAGAACAGAATAATAATGGCGTTCTTTTGCATGATATTAGTGATTATAAAATGTAATGGCTTCCAAGGTATTACACCGTTTTATCATGCGAAAGAACGTTGTATTCTTTCCTTTCGTGATGGCGGGCAGTGGAACAAACAATGACGTGGGAAGTCATTTCGAAAACAACGCCAATAAAGACGGGCGTAAAAAGGGCCAATAAGAATTTTTAGGATGGATTAATGAATCGGCTTCCGTCTCACCTTTACCTTGACAACAAGATGACGAGAAAAACCGACTTGAAACTTACAATTCTGACGACAACATCGAGTTTGTCGTGGAAGTGGACGGTGATACAAATACCAGGGCGTAACTTTATCACATCAGGCGCTTTTACTGGACAACCATGACAAGAGCTGAACATTTCACATCGACCACAGGACAGACCCTGGTCATTAATTGAAATACAAAAAAATCGATGATTATAACAAATGCAAGTCCCAAAAATATTATGAGACAAATTCCCCTTCCCCTATTAATCAATGGGGTCGATTATCTGAAAGTTGGGTGGCCTTCTGGCACCATGGCACCATCCACTATTCGACATTCGGATTAACCTGATTTTGCCTCAAAATAGGGTGTCTCAATAATTTTTGTGGAGGGTTTTTGGCTTCCAACAGGTTTGTCTCTAACAAGATGCGATCATCAATAATTTGCGGTCAAAACTTTGTTATTTTGGTTTGGGTTAATGAGAACATTGTTGCGTATTGCCTCGTTCTTTCAAACGAAAATAAGAGAGTTTAAAAGAGCAGCCATGTTTCTTTCATATGTAAAAAAACACACCAACAAATGTATTAAAAATATTTTATTTTTTGCGAAGCTTTTCGTACTTCAAGTACATCGTAAGCCAATAAAAACATCTTCTAAATAAGAGACTTTCAACCAAAATCTTGTTAGACAAATACACCCCTTCATACCAAGGGAGGAGTCCGGTTATGAACAATTCGTCCTCACTACACACGAGGTTCTTTCACTGTGTGTTACGGGAGTATTGTTCAGAATGGACACCAAATCTCAAGAGTTAAAAAGAAAACAAGAAAAATTTTGGCTTAAAAAGAAAATATGCGTAAACCTTTTAGTTATAGAGATATCGTTAGTCAAAGATTTTACTGACGTCATGGTTCCAAAAGTCCCCAATATTTTGTCAGGAAAAAAGATAATTTGTCTCGTGGCCAATTTGCCCAAGCGACGTCAGTTATTGGAGTTATAGAAATATTTGCCCGTAAACGTTCTTTTTCGGTACGCAATGCAATTGTTTCGCTTTGTGGGGACTTACGTCGCACATCTCTTCTCGCTAAAAAGTTTCGTCTACCGTGAGTAAGGCTCAGCGCCTCAAAATATTTTCAAACCTCAGAAATCTCTTGGATAAAAGGAAGAAATATTGCGCATATGTGTAGCAAACGGGCTTCTCTTTCCGCTCGCCAAAAGCTTCGCAATAATACGGTCATAACATTATTTAAACAGAAATTCAGCAAAGGCCTATCTCCTAAAAAATGGGAGGGATTTTATATAAACAAGGCGTTGTTTATAATATTCGATTAATTGAACCGAATTATATATTTTACAACAATCGAATTGTGTAAACAGATAATGTTTTTCACTGTTTTTGCAATACGATTTGTCATAGATATCAAATCTGTTCAATTAATAGAGTAGTGTAAACGGAGCTTTAATCTGATTTTAACGACAATCGAGTCTTACCGTTCCATCGGACACAATGATGTCAAAACTTGGAGCATATGACGATACAACCGCCACTATTCGATCAACTAATTCGAAGACTGTAGTGGAAGCAACTTCGGAAAGCAAAGAACAAATAGTGGGATGTCCAAACACGTGATACTATATGAAAAACAGAACTTATGTCATTCAAATAAAAATGAAAACACAACAACAAAGGAGGAGTGCATTTTCAATCGAACGACAAATAATTACCTTTTTAGTTGTCGAAGTCGTTGACGTCGTGTCGGTGCTGCTGGAATGTCGGAACATTATCGGAACCAAGACTTGTCTACAAAAAACAGCGAAAAGAACTGTTTGACTAGCTCGCAGCTCCACAATGACACAACCACTGCGATTTTACAACACAGTTCACTCTCGCTATTTCGAACACGCGCTATCGAGTTGTG
Source organism: Turritopsis rubra (assembly GCA_039566895.2). Classification (NCBI taxonomy): domain Eukaryota; kingdom Metazoa; phylum Cnidaria; class Hydrozoa; order Anthoathecata; family Oceaniidae; genus Turritopsis; species Turritopsis rubra. Next base: position 12,540,488 of record CM077628.1, read on the forward strand.
TTATCAATCACGTGTTAAAGGGGATACGACATGAATCATGTGATTGTTGTGCTTGTTTGCTTATTTTTACCATCAGCCATAATTTTTAACGCATCTCTCGCCTCAAATTGATTTTTGGTGCTCCACTATAAATCTTAAGATCACGTGATTCGTGTCGTACCATATATCTCGAACTTTTTTTCTCGGTCCCTCCAGAGTTCGAGATAATAGGAGTCAACTGTATTGGTTTTCAAGATTCGCATGTCAAAGGTTAACAGGAGATCAATTTTTCAGAACATAATGATTGTCAGAGAAGGTACAATGAATAAATAATTTTGAAATTTAAGTGATCATTGGGAGTGATTTTGAAACCGTGATCATATCCGTTATACACGTTACTATGGAAACCCACCCCTTTTATGTTTACATGAAACACCTCAACAACAAATAACACCCAGTTTTCCAGGAAAAACAACCAGCGAACACCCAGCGAACACCCAGCGAACACCCAGCGAAAGGGTGGAATGGTACGCCAGAATGTATTATTATATAGATGGTACGCCAGAATATAATATATAGGACTTTTTACAATTCTTACCTCAATTCAGGTTTTAATTTGTCTACCATTTTACTTGGACTGACGTAGGAGACGTAGTCGCCAGCGTTGATATGTCGATCGCAAACCTAGAAAAAAGAATTGAGCGTCACATAAAGCTGTGGATAATAATTCATCCTTTTGCCGGTAGGAAAAACGTGGTTTCGACTTCATTACAATTTGAATACAAGATTTAAAAATGTATTGAGAATCAACAAAAAATGTTCTGAATGAAGCACAACTCATTCACTCTCGTCAAATTCAAATTTTGCCTCGCTTAATTGACACTACTACAATTCATACTCTCTATAAAGACTCTACAGGGGATTGGATTACGTCATACATAAAACATCTTACAGCACAAGGAAAACAGTCCTTTTTATGAAATTCCACAGTCCTTTTTAAACAGCCGCTACATAAGAAGGCGCCGCATGTCGGATGCACTTTTAGATCTTCATCAAAAGTCTCTTCTAAACATACAGTACACGAATGCCATGAGCTGGCACTACTTAAACCAGTAGATGCTCCGTCACAAAGTGACGACGACGGGACGATATCGGTTTGCGATGGCACGTCTTCTGAAGTACAAGGATTATCTTTTGGCTTCTCATCGAGCAGGGGTTTGTAATCGTCGTGCGATATGAAACAGCTACAAGTCTGGGAAGGAACAACAACAACAATAAACTTGAAACATGAAAACCATTACCAAACTTTACATAGGTTAAAATCAGAAGAAAATTACATACTTTTTTTATAAACAACACAGAATTTTGGCTGAGGCTCATAGGTGCTTGAGTTGCTCTCTCTTACAGGGTGGTTTATTGCTTGCTTTGTTGACTACTTATTGACTACCTAATAATTTTTGAAGGTAACTCACAAGAAATAACCTCCTAACTCTCTAAAGAGGAACTTTAGTTAACAATTTTTAGTTAACAATTTTTAGTTAACAATTTTTTGGACAGATTTGAGCCTCGTTTTGCTTATAAAAATGTTGCTTATAAAAAAAAGCATGTAACCCTTTGCGGATACATTGTACTGAAAATGTTTGGTTACAATGAAGTATACTCCAATTTCATAACACAACATGAACTTTTGTTAGTGAGAAGCAGAAAAGCATAATTTTCACTCACAGGACACTGAAACTGTTTTCCATTATGGAATTCTGCTGCTCGTTTTAAACATTCCTTGCAAATAAAACCACCACATACAGAATGAACTGTCAACTGTTCATCAAATACTTCTTCGAAACATATACAACAGGAATGCCAAGCACTTATCGCAGAATTGTCTTGCATCTGGTCAGTATCTGACGAGACGTTAGTTTTCATAGACAGCATCTCGATAGCATACACATCCTTTGACTTGCTCAAGTAGTTGAGTTGCGTTCGGTCATCCTAAATAAACAGGGAATTGCGAAAAATACCACGAGAGATTTTAAAGATCAAATGGCTTCAAATATGGTATACACCTTAAGTGAGACCCGGCATAAATGGCTTTTCTTCTTTAGTGGGACCCAATCAGCTGGTCCCTTTAAATTTATTTTATAAAAGTCCCACTTAACAAGTGATTCCCTAAAGTGGGACCAATTTCTTCCCAGTAAACAGGAATATACTGTAAGTTTTTAACAAATTAAACTGCACTACAAGTAAAAAATCCAGACATAAACCAGTTCGACTGATATGAAAGAATGAACATACAAGAATTTTGACAGATGCACAGTTGAATACTTCTGCCAACACAATATTATTGCAAACGATTGATTCATCTTCCTTTTTTAACATTTCGAAGAAATTCTTCTTGACATCACTAACACAACCATTTTTGCTGACAACCACCAAATACCTGTTTGCCAAGGAGAACGTCATCACAAGCAGAATTGCAGCAAATTCATCGAACGTTACTGGTGAAAACCTTTTACGGTTCCACTCTCACTCATGTTTTCGTGCAGATTAATTTTTGCCGACTTTTTTTTCGTCCGCTTACAGTATGATGAGTTTCTATTGGATGGTATAGTTTCATGCAACCTTCTTCAAAGCAAAGACAAGGATGTTTTGCAAGAACTAACATTTCAAGGGATTTCCTGTTTTTTATTTGTAACAGACTGCTGACTCACTTTTTTACAGCCAACATACCAGGTAATGAACATTGACTCATTGACGGAACCCAAGTGACCACTGAAAACAATAGCACAATACAATGAAACCAAATCAAAATGTAAAAGAGTCTGAACTGTTAAATTACAATCTGGTATCACAACAAAACACCTTTGCTCATTACAAGACCATAATGTAAGAACTACATGAAGAAGAAGAAAAGGAAATAGAAACTACAATAGAAGACAAATAATGATGAACATTACACTTCAATGACTGCAGTTCATAACAGTGGTTCAAAAGACGTAGGGTGTGAATGAAACTGAATGAAACTTGTCACAGCTTTTTGCACTGTAAACAGATTGATGAAATGTTTTATGGGGGTATTTTATGAAAGTGAGCTGGCCTGGTTAGGTGGCTGTTGTGCTTTTTCTCCTTTTTAACATTATTATATAATGTTCTGGCAGAGGTAGCCAGCCCAGGAACACACCAATGACGAAAACCTTTACATAATTTACATAAAGTTTACCCTTCTTACCAATTTGTTTCTCCATAGCATGAGGTATAGGCAATGACAAGAACATGAAGGGCTCATATGTAGTTGAGACGAACAAACATTTATCGCATGTTATCTAAAATAGAAATCAGATTCAAACTTAAATTCCACTATCCCAATCCAAAGTATTTGTCATCATCAGTACATTATCAGTTTCTGTGTTGATAATTACTTATGTTGATAATAAATAACAAAACAATGCAATCAATGCATCAAAACGACGTCCAAATTGACAACCGAATGACATAAAACCGCCCATTAGATACAAATTAAACAACTACATAAACTTAAATTCGAACACGAAATTGTAAATGGCTTGTTTGATTGTCTTCATTAAAACAAACCCAACATTGATTTGTTTTTATTTTATTTTATTTTTTCCTGGTTGATCATCAGATATTCTGTTGGTCTGCAGAAATGACACACTTACTAAACTTTGAAACTGCCCTTGAAAAGTATCAGCAATGATGGATTGATTATTACAGATGTGTTCTCTAAACATAAAAAGAAAAGAAAAATATTAGTAAGATTCATCAACACTACAATTGATTTTCTAGTTGCAATAAATGTTTTTCTACAAATTTTTTATCCATTTCAGAAATTTCCTGCTGGGCTGAAAATAATTGTTACATCCACTTAAGAACTTTTGTCTGGATTCACGTCTGCAATTTTTTGATAATGTGAAAATATTTGAATTAGAAGGGCTCTGAAACCTGTCCACACAGAAGAATTCAGAAATTTCCTTGAAATTTTCAATTCTTTAATAATTCTGTGCAGTCACCCACTATCAAAAAGACAGTGCAATTTATTATTTTTTACATTTCTGATTTTCTGATTGGTAGAAGCATGGGAGCACATCAAAATTTGCATAACAATAACCCCAAGATATTTACTCAGCTTTTACCTCCATGCTTTTTCATACTTCAAAACATTATCTTCGCATTCAACACCAGCATCGGCCTCAGTTTCCATGACAGCCTGTTCGTCAAAGCTACTGTCCATTTTAAGCTTCTTTGACACTTCTAGCATCATGTTGTCGGATAACAAATCCTTGCATGATAGGCATGCAGCAGCATTGTCTGTAGTTGAGGATAATATTTGTCTGTTTTTGTTGTGAGTTGAAGCATGGTTGAGCAGATCGTGCAGAGTGTTCAATATGAAGGATAGGAACTCTTGTGAATCGTGCTAAAGTATCGAATATAAAAAAGGTCCAATTCTGCTGACAAGAAATAACTTTGAATTGGTGCAAAATGACAACAGATAGTATTTGTTGTTTACGCTTTGGCATAAAATTCAAAAAATCTTTGTATTGTAATCAGTAAGTCTTTTCGAATTTTAAGCATGGAGAGAGGGCCCTTTATGAACGGTTTTGAGACTCTTTCCAAATTTACTTACAGTTTCCTAATCCTGTCTAGCATACAATGTCTAGCATACAATGTCTAGCATACAATGTGTTCAAGTGTTTTTTAAGATAATAACAAAAACATAATAAGTTTTTTTTGACCTCCGTTTCCCTTTCAACAAAATTCTTTGATTCAAAACCAGCAAGATCTTTTATCTCTTTTATCTTCAGAATATTTTACGAAGATCTCTGTTGCAGCTGATTATTTTATAGATCTTGCAAGAAGGCAACTTAAATCATTCAAAATAAGCTTGGACTCTCTTAAAAACCAATGCAATTAATTATAAGACTTGGTTCACATGTTTAAAGGTTTGACTTGATCTCCTTCATTGAGGGTTGTTCTAATCGTTTTGATGATCAAACGATCCTTAGATTACCAACAACATTCGTGTAATGAAAATGAAAACAGAAACCACAGAAAAGATGGTGAGATTTTAAAAAATTAAACCAGAAATTTTTCCATGAAGATTTTATCCTGAACCCTTCAAAATTTCAAAATTCCAGAACTGCCATATAAACAATTTGATAACATTAATAATAACATAAATAATTAATAATCAAATTACAATCAAAAAATTATTTTGATAAAAATGTTTTTCATTTAATAAACAAAATTAAAAAAAAAAGAGAAACGTACATGGCCCAGGACTGCCATTCGGCTGCCAAACTTGATAAACATATTCGGTCTTGTAGAAATAAGTATTTGCTTGACCTCGTGGGGCAGACCAAAGACAAATATACATGGCTGCCAAGAAAAATACGAACAAGGAGGATATTAAGAAGTAAAATTGGGGAAAAGCGCATTGGTACAAAAAAAATAGCTGCAACAGTTGCTTGAAATATCTTACTGTCCAACGGCTCTCGGCCAATGTTGAAGGAAGGTCCCAGAAGTATTCAAGAATCGACCTTTGACCATGGTAAAATTTGGTGACATGGAACTGACTCTGAACAACGTTAAAGCGACATTGAATCTGATATTCTGGCTGGAGAGAGGGGTCCTTCCTATGCAGATATATCGCAGTTGAAAAACTTCAATATGCTTCACATTCATTTTATTGAAAGAAAACTCTCCTCATCAAGCAGGAGTGATTCAGCAGTGAGATCTGGTACAAGCAGTTTTTTAACCCAGTACTTGACTCCTCCTCCTAGTCTCTCCGTACAAAGTCAAAGATTTCCAGTTTTCAAGGCCTTGGTGAACACAATTTTTGATTTATCAAGTCTGGCAGCCAAATGGCAGTTCTCTATTTCTTTAAACTGTGTAAAATAAAATGGCAGATTTCCTAATGGCACAGCACTGTCAGGTTTTTAATTTTTAAATTTCCTATGATTCACTCATCTGTTTCTACTCAAATTTTCGCAAATTGTTTTTTGGATGCCTATTAATGTTTTAAGACGAAAATCTAAATTTTGGCCAAAACGTTTTGATGTTTTTTCCTTTATTTCCAATGGTGTTGAACTTTGTTTCAGTACACCAATGTAGACGATTTCTAGGACAACATGAACTCACTTAAGATGCAGTCATAATAATGCAAAGTGACAGAAGTGCTTTAAATAAACAGTTTGGATAGTCTTTATGTTACAATATGGTCAGTAGAGACATGATGAAAGACAAGACAAGCTTTTATAAATACCATAAAATAACACAATTTTGATTCATCATGTAATTATGATCAGTAATCATGATTCAGAACTTCAAAATGGCACATTTTCTTTATTTGTTTTCAATTACCTTATGTGGATAAAAGTTTGCGTGGATGAACGTTTGCGGCTTCTTGGAAAAAGCACACAAATTAATTAATGAGAAATGCAAATGAGTTTCAATTAACCACAAAAACAAATCCTCACGAAATTCAACAAAATGTTAAGTTTAGGTGTTTCAAAAATTCCTGGAAATTCAAAATTTTATCCAAGCTAATCCAGTAAAATTCCATTTACTTTCAGAAATAACGTGAAATTAGATTTTTCACAGGGATTTAACTTCGCGAATCTGAAACAAATTCAAGAAAAAGTTACTTCACACAAAAATTTGTCAAAGTCAAAGTGGAAAAACTTGTAGCACCTGTAGACCTTATGACCTTTCATTTTTATTTCCCCAATTGCGTCGAGACTGGAGGCCCTGTAACTGTTTATCAATAATGATGCCAGACGCAAAGTTTTTTTTCCCTTCAGATGTAAATCATAAAAGAATAAATTGCAAATTTGCAGACCAACCTGTTTATAATCCCCAAAAGAGGAGTGTAACCTTCGAACAGCAGCATGAAATTGATCTGGATATAACAGTGAATATCCTCCACTGAATACTTTCTGCAGTAGTTCTTGAAAGCGTTCAATGAAAAGAAGCTGAATAAGGAAAAAAACATCAAACGTACAGAGATAAGGGAGATATAGAGATAAGGGAGATATATAGAGAAAAGGGAGATATAGAGAGATAAGGATGAACCAACCGAATATATAAGAGAAAAACAATAATAATGTATGTAAACATAAGATTTACAAAGTAAGCCTTAATTTAATGTAAAATCAAGCAGCTGTTTAGGTTGCAGAATCATAAACAACTAATTGAATTCAAGTTAAAAATCCAGCAGGGAAAATTTAATTTCATTCCAAATACAGCTTCAAATGTCAAATCTCTTGGGGGCATCTTATCATGTTATATGTTGCATCATACAATGGCCTTGATTGTTAGGTACCATATTCCTCTAGCAAATGCTTCTATTATACACCAGGACTTTCCAGTAAATATATTCAATTATCACTTGCACTCTCCAAAAAAAAAATAAAAAAAATATCACTCCCCTCCAATAAATGGCACCCATGAACCCATTCGAAATTTTATTATGATTTAGCTTTTGAGGAAATACGGTACTTTTGATTGAGTGAAAGGAACGTGATTACTCACTACAACTGACGGTTCATTCATGTGGTCAGTACCATTCTGCAAAATATCTCCCTGCAGAACTAATCTTTGTATAGCCTGGGTGGCTATCATACTTTGTAGGACAGCATTCATAAAACAAGTATTGCCAATGTTATATAAACCACAAACGCCTTTAATAGCACTTTCATCTACAAAAACATACATTTTCTATTAGAATGTACCTAAAATAGGGGCAGATCAGATGATACAAATGTTCTAGCATTAATATTTATGTGAACCTCCTGTTAGGCAATAAACTATTTGATGAATTTTGCTAAAAGTAGAACCTTTTTTCATAATTTGATCTTTGATAACCACCATGGGATCTCATTTTCCCAAACATTTACTAACACATTCATCTGAGTTTCCAATTCTAAATTATTATCCCTATTTGGTTTAAGTAATTCCTCTACAACCACTTATGTCTTTTACGACTTGAATATTGTAATGAGTATTCAATGTTCTCACACAAATGAACACATTTGTGTTTTAAATACCAACATAAAAGACACATAAATTTTGATTCTACCAACTGACTAAGTTATTACCAAGTAAGTCTTTTCGTTCAGGCAATTCTGGCCCAGTGCTGTTCTCTGGTAACATTGGGTAAATGCACTCAGTCAAGCTTGCTTCCTCCTTCAATGAATTTGGACTGTTTAGCTGCTTTGGTGAGCTGGGTTTTTCATCTTTGGGGCTTTGAGTGACATTAACATCTGACTGTTCAGTTTGAATGGCCATATCTTCTCCCCAATCTTCTATTCCACTATCATCTATAAAGGAATAACAGAAAAGGGAGCGTCAAACTCGAAACTCAAAATATTGCTAGATTTGGCAATTGCACGCAACATCATCTGATAATAAATTATTCGATTCCTTGGGAGGGTACAAATATCCGATGTTGTCTTGTCGAATATCCGGTTAAGAACTGGGGTTTCGAATTATATTATAGTGAAAGTCATTATAATGGTCATATAATGGAGTTACAGTCAAACCTGTCTATAACAACCACCGATGGGATGCAAAATCTGTGGTCGTTATGGACAGCTGGTCCCTATATAGAGAAAAATTTGACCTAAAAAAGCTGGAGAAGACCGCTTTAGAAAGGTGGTTGTTAAGGCAGGTTTGACTGTATCAGAAGAAAAAACAACACAAAAAGACCAAATTTTTCTTCAATAATACTTATTTATATTATATAAACTATAATAATACATATTATTATTACTATAATCATTCCACTACAGCAGGTTACCACCATATTAAAACAGTCACATTTGTTTTCTGACAAAATACTTTTGGCTACATTATAATGAGCTTGGATGGCAGTTTTTAAAACTCTCTCATGCAATCTTATCATTATCCAGGCCTGAATAATAGCACGGGATATCCGACATTGCCCGGTGGAAAAAGAGCATTTATCTGACGAAAGAACATAATTTAACGGACACATTTGCCCAGTGAGAAATATCAAGTGTCGGTACAACATAAATAAAATATCAAAGGCAATTAGTGTCTATGTTTGGATTTCACAGTGGGGGGGGTTAAGGGGGGGGGGGGGGGGGGGGGGTGTGGCATCTTGTTCAAAGTGGAAAATAAATAATATTCAGGCCTGTTATCATTTATATACATACCTGAAATTCTAGAATCAGTTGAGGCAGGATCACTATCGTTGTCTGATAAACTACTTTGACTTCTTATTTCTCCATGATCACTCATATCTGTTTACTGTTTGAAAATAAACAGACACAATGCAAAATAATGACTGTTAAACATTACTTTAAAAGTGCTATGTCTATTGAGAAAATTATATTCTTTATTGACACTTTGAGGTTACCGCACCCAATTATAGTCTAAATTAACCCCTGAAAGTAATCTATATTATAGGCAGATAGCTCAATATTGTAAATATTTAAAATACATCTATAGAATTATTCCCAGATTTGCTAAATTACAATGAAATATATATCATATACAATAGGAAATTCATCACATTGTCATTTTAGGGTGAAGCTTTATAAGAGAGTATTACGGATAAATTTCAGTTTTACTGGATAACTTCAGTTGCCATATTTTGTTATAAAAAATGATGAATACAGTATAACCTGAAAAAAACTTTACACATTCGCGAAGGATTAATTCACGTCCACTATTTTTGCGACTGACATATTTTGAGAAGAGAACGGGATTTTTGTACAGTATATATTATGAAAAAACAATGAATTTGACTTTTTCTTTTTTTACCCCTGCTTAATTTCTTAATAACACACATACAAAAAACATTTGAGGTCCTTAAGGTAAGCTCGCCAGGCTAACAACCTCGCTTTCATATGTGCAAGATATGCCAAAGTTGGATCATTTGTTCTTGGAGCTGGAGGTGAGATAAAGTTTTGGCAAGATTTAGGTTACCTCAGGTGGACGCTTCTTTGGCTGGGTGAGTGGGCTTTTAAAGAAAAACATAACATTGGACATTTCTCGTGAACATTTCTCGTGGCAAAGTGAAGTGAGTATGGATATGATATGGTCCCTTATAATTTTTCATGTCTTTGATTCAAAACGTTGGTGCAGAGCAATAAAACAAATCAGAGAATAACATTATTTCTGATCTGACTCATTTTTTACAATGCAGGAAATGATATTCAATTGTTTTGGGGGGAGTGCGCTGCATCATTCAATTAAAGCCCTCATGGTGGCCCCTCCACTTTTTTGCTAGGAAAAGCTTTTTCATCGTCATTGTTAACAGCCATAGTGGGACCTACGTTGACATTTAACTTTCCATATATTTTCACTTGACTATAATATCACACATCACTTTCAAATTCGTTGCGTGGCGCCCCTGTAATTACTTATGTAAATACAATAAAAAATACAAGTATTAAAAACAAGATGATAAAATAAATCGTGTTATGTAAATCTAAGTTCATCAGTTTCGTAAAAAAATTACTTATGTCCTATGACACTCTAAAAAGTGTTATAATAAAGTGTTTCAGTTTGTTTTGGCTACACAAACCAGCTGAAAATCCCTACAAATAACTGCCCCCCAAAACCGCCCCTTCAGTCTAGCACCCTCTCTTTCCGTAGTTTTTCTTGTCAAATAGGCTTCGACTTTATCGCGCTGCAAAATTGACACAACACTGAAGAGAAAGAAAAGTTCGAACCATTTTTTCGGTCCCTTTTGTGGATGTTCGAATTACAGAAAGTGTACTGTAATCCCATGTTTGAAACAAAGTCTGAAATACTTCCCATTAAAACACAAGATTTAAAAATTGAATTCTGAAATTGAGCAGCTGAAAAGAACTAAACAAAATGGAAAGTTAGAAAGCCGGAAATGTACACCACACGGAGTACCACTTTGACAAAGTAGCCTCAAGCTTCTTTAAAAAAAATGGCGACTAGCTCACCATTAATACAATCTCAAAGAATCTTCGACGTGACAACGTTGAACTTCGCATCTGGGAAGATGCCTCGCAGCCTAAGATGCCTCCTTGCAAAAAAATAGCTCGAAAACAAAAATGTTGCTAACCAGGGAAATATCGACGATCGTATCACATTTGAGAAAATCAAACTCCAGCAATTTTGAAGAACGCTCAAGTCCCACCTGAAGGCTCAGCTGCTATCGAACACGATATAAATAAGCGATATTAACTTATTTGGAAGAGGAAGAGGAATCGAGTAGTTGAATTCCCAGTCTCGGATTCAAGACACAGTGGCATCCGTTTTATTTTTTGAGTACAAGGACTTTACGATTTTCTCGATTTTAAAAGCCTTTGTACTGATAATAGCGACAATCGTCTTGTTTCTGACTGATGGTGGAGCTGCTGCTCCTAACGATGGAATACGTTCTGAATGGTGATCCACGAGAATTGCTTAAATCTCAACTTAAAGCCATATTATGAAGATTATTTTAGGGAAGGTCGCGAGTAACCTTGGAAATGCATTACTTGGCATACTCGGAAGCGTTGTTAGCTGGCTTCTGAACTTCCTGAAGAAAGGCGTTGTTTCATTAGCGAAAAACACGTGGATAGTCCTCGTCTTCGTGTAGTAGGAACACTTGGCAGCTGATTACTTCAGAAACCAAGAGAAATTAACGTTACTCCAGCCGATAATCAAAAAGCCTCTTTTTCCTGTCAATGTTCCACAGCCCCCAACGACGGAACTTCAATTCCAGGTTCCATTGTTTTGATGATCTGGCGTACAGCAGCTGCTCCAGGTCATTTGAACAGAATGTTATGCAACTTTTTTTACGACTTTCTCAATTGAATTTACGCCGATTACGTCTCCATCCTCGGCGATGATAAGTATTAGGTTGATGTTTGAAACAAGATCGAGCTTGCCAAGTTTGAAATCAGATCGTGAATATAATCGCATTTTCAAGTGAATACTCGAATGTTATTTGAGCGTTCTCCTTGTATTTCCGACTACCACTCCTCGAACATTGGCCCGAGCTTCAAGAAGCAGATACGCATAGAAGCGAATGCTCAGTCCGTAAACGTCATTTGGCACCCATATCTTTACTACAACATGATCGAGATTTAATCCGTATATAATATCTCGAGTTATCAGGATCCTGTACCACTTATCAGGTTGAATGTTAATCCTTCCGATAGACTACGAAAGGCGATCGCCTTATGAGGATTATTTCTAAGCATTAAAACTGGGGATACCAACAGCGTCCGGAGTCCCTTGAGACATTATATCGCCTTTGAAGAAAAACATGAAATAGATAAAGCAATATATTTTTGTGATTCAGCTGGTAGTTTGACATTCTACAAGCAGCGCTGTTGCCAACCAACTAGCGAGATATCTGACCTAGATAGATTCGGAGCGAATTCCCAAACTCCTGGACAATTTTCGTTAATTTCGTTAATTTTCAACACATAATCGACGCCCGTATGGACAACTGACTCAGGATGCGACATATAAACATGAATTCCAGAAAGGTGCATTGGTGGAATATTCCATCCATGTGAATCTGATTACGACATCAGTAATCGATAGTGGGGGGTTGAGGATATTTTTTGTGAAAACCCTCAAGCCGCGAAAGATAGGGAATGGAGAAGTTCACGGCAGCCAAGGGGACATAGTAACAGTATCAAGAAAATCTAATCTTTTTCACATATTCCGTCTACCTTAGTTTACCCTCGAAGTACAAATGTAGAGGCATATGAAATTCCACACCTTCACCCCTCCGGCAAATTCAACCGATCGTTAAAATTCAATTTGATCGATTCATTGGAAGATTTTGTTTGTGGAACCAGTATTGTTCATAATAAGTGAAAAGATTTATCATGCCATGGACCTGATGATTTACGTTGGGCTACGTTTCGAAAGAACCTTCTCTCATCATCGGGCAAGTTACAAATGAGAATGTTCCTTATATACGATTAAATCTTCGAAATGCAAATTCAGATGGAAAAAAAATAGAATCGCGACTAGTCGAAGTTAAACTTGAGATTCTCATAAAAGGAAATGGCAGCGTTTAAGGTTAATTCCGAAAAGCTATGTCCTGCTTTACCAGCTGCTCATGTAAAAGGATTGCATAGTCAAGGATATCGACTCCAAACGATAAACGAGAGTAAGGCCTTCCTGGGCAAAGAAGTTACAGAGCGAACATTGTAAGAGCGTATTCGTTTAAAATGTAATATACTCACCAATTTCATGTATTTTGAATTACCATAAGGCAGTAGTGAGATAATAAATTTAACGCCCGTGCAGATGTTTAACGCCCGTGTTTTAACGCTTTGTCTAGAGCTCTTATGTGTACCACTTATTTACGCCTCTGGTTAAATTAGGCGTTTAGTTTTTCGACTTTATCTACTTTCTTCTCAGGGAGGAATGGCAATTTGTTGTCGTAGTTATTACTTTACGTCTTTCCAAAACATATCAGTTATTAATTTTGCAATGAATTTAGGTGTGAACTTGCTTACATCGTTAATCCAGCTGCTTTCCAAGCTACGCCTGGCGCTGTGTAAATGGGCGTCGAACTTATAGTGCTCTGCGTACATGTATTACGAAATGTTTCGAGTACATCGGCGAGTAATAATACATTCAGTCAGTCTTCAGGTATTCACCTAGAGTCTTCATTGATAGAGAGAATCCCATACTCGTTTCGCAGTTTCATAGTCTTCCTCGCTAATATCTTCTAAGTTCAGCTTACTGTAGAACACATCTTTCAAAAGTAACTCCGTATCGTTAAATCTCTCCTATGAATTAAGGTATTCATAAAGATATATGCCTTTTCGGCTCATGAGTTTGAACATGTCCATCATCAGGATAGAACTGTGGATGGTAAATTGACGCTGGTTAATGTTTCTAAACTTGAGGCCAAGTCGGACACCTTTCCCGAATTCCTGTTTATTTGTCGCAACCTGACTCAGTTGTTGTGGTATTATCGGGTCAGTACATGACCAAATGATAATTATAATTGCGTATAAAAAGTTTAAAAATAATAAAAAAAATTTTTCTCTCTTAACACAAGTTATTTTCAAGAGAAGTACATCTTTTCGTCGCTACTCTGCTAACTGAAGCATTAAAACAACGTGCAACTGTATTGTAAGAGTTCCTACAGTCAACGTAATCGATTCATATAATGTCTGAAAAAGACATTATTATGCGCGAAACGAGAAAAAAAACACTTTAAAAAACATATAAAATATATGAAATTAATAACATTTCGTGCCGGGATGAAACTCGCGTGTAAAACCTTTTTATTTCATCCCGGGACGAGTTTCATTCCGCCTACGGTGTAAACGCACTATTACATCCAGAAGGCATTTTACGAGGATTTGTTTTCGCCGGAATTCAATAAAATTTGGCCATTAAATATTTCTCTTCTTATAGTAAATGATTATATTATAACCCAGCAAAAGAAGCAGCAGTTTCCAGACCTTCTATGAAGATATCAATTCCAAATTCTGACAACACCTCAACATTTTCCTGTAGATATTGAAATATCTCGGGAGAGCGCCGTCAAAGTCAATACTACAAGGTTCTATAGCTTCTAGTCATTTTCTTCTGTGGGAAAAGAGTGTTCCCAATTGATACTATACATAAAGAAGACAAATTATCATCAGGACTTTGCGATGGGCAATATCTATATACTAATAGCGAGTTGTGCATCCACTTTTTAGTTCGGTCAGTGTGAATAAAAGGACTGGGAACGAAATGTTCGTATGGACTGTGATATACTGACATTTTAGGTCGTGCGTAACTGAGTTGTGACTTTAATGGCGATTAGTATTATAGGAGTAGCGCGACGTCAGTGGGTACATTGCATTGCACCCTAAATAGAACGCGATATTTAAATATTGCAGAAAAATATTGCAAAAGCTTGGTGGAAAAATGGTCGGAAGGGTTGTCCCTTCTTTCTAGGATAGCAGTGACACAACCACAAGCACAAACACTCATGTTATGTCAGTGGTTATCAACATAAATTTTCCTACTTCATCCGCACAATACCGGGTTTTAAGAGGTACCTCCAACCGATTGAAGAAATCATTCTGCATCAGTTCATACCAGCAATCACGGGAGGTAAAACTATCAACAACAACGAGCGTGATCTGTTAGCATTGCCTCCACGTTTGGGAGGCCTTGGGCTCAAAAATCTATGCGAAATTGCCCCAATTGAGCACGACAACTCTAAAGCTGTGACACGGCAGTTACAAAACAAGATACTAGGAATAAATGATGAAGAAATTGGGAAAAATGTAGCTACTATCAAAAACGAAAGACAACAAAAAAATAAAGAAAAGTTGGAAGAAATTAGAACGGACATGAGTGACGATCAGAAGAGAACGAACGAAGCCAACTCAATGGTCGGAGCGTCAAATTGGCTAACAAACTTTCCAATTAGAGATTTGGGTTACGAACTCAACAAAGAGCAACTTCAAGACTCCATACGCATCAGATACAACTGGTCACTACCTCGACTACCTAGCGAATGCGTATGCGGAAGCCGATTCGACATCACACATGCGCTGTCATGCAAGAAAGGAGGCTTCGTTACATTAAGGCATAACGAGATCCGTGATCTGACACCCGTTATGCTAGACGAAGTATGCCCGAATGTTCGAAAAGAACCAAGAATGTTGGAAATGGACGGTGAACATCTTTCACAGCGCAGCGCTAACGGAAGCCAAGAAGCACGACTTGACATCAGCGCAACGGGATTCTGGACTCCTGGACAAAGAGCATTTTTTGATATAAGGGTCTTTGACCTAAACGCTCGGAGGTACAGGGGTCTGGATCCTGAAAAATGCTTCAAAAGAAACGAGTGTGAAAAGAAGAGGCACTACAACGAACGGGTGACAAATGTAGAGAATGGCACATTCACACCCCTGGTATTTTCAACAAGTGGCGGCATGGGACGCGAATGTAAAACATTTTATAAACGGATTTCAGAAATGATAGCAGAGAAGAGAGGCGAAACAGAACAGAGAGTTACGGACTTTATAAGAACAAAACTCTCGTACAGTCTTTTAAGATCAACATTGTTGTGTGTTAAAGGTTCACGCTCGCTTAGAATCGAACACAACCTAAATGACATTCGCCTAGCTAACGCGATT
This sequence comes from Turritopsis rubra, assembly GCA_039566895.2. Lineage (NCBI taxonomy): Eukaryota > Metazoa > Cnidaria > Hydrozoa > Anthoathecata > Oceaniidae > Turritopsis > Turritopsis rubra. The sequence goes on from CM077628.1 coordinate 12,556,588, forward strand.
TCAAAGGTTAGAAGCACCGATTAAAGATAATGTTTAAATAAGAGTTTATCTGAACTGTGAAAAGAAAAGCTGTTTATATATCTCATGGAATGGAAAGAAATAACTTAAATCTTTGAAAAAAAAAAAATTTAAAAAATTTAAGGGCAAATATCTCGAGACCAATGGGAATAACTGACGTCACTTTGGGAGTGCGATATTGGCGATGGGGTGTCGAAAAATTTGGGTCTGAAACTTTTTGGGGACGGGTGTGACGTCATCAGAATCTTTGATCGATGATATCTCCATAACGGTAAGTCGTACACAGGCGATCCCATACATTTTCTTGATCAGCTTTTCGAGCTCTACAACTCAGTGGTACCTATTCTTTTGGATTGTGTGATTTTATTTTTCGTCATATACTATATATTGAAAGAGGAAGAGCACGGGTGTTGGAGGCAGTACCTCATAGGGAAAGTGAACCTGTAAAATGTTTTTACCCGGGATACTAGGCTATATATTAATATTAGTTAAAAGTTGTTAAAATAACTGTAAAAGAGTGGTGTGTCATACAAATAGACAAGGAGGTATGATTTTAGTTTTGCTTCAGTTTTATAATTAAAGATTGTCTTTATTGATAAAGAAAAATATGTTTATTCATGAAGAACCACAAAAGATTTTCGTGTACTGATTTATGTTACATGAAGTCATTATTAAAAATCTTTTGTAATCCATGCAGTTTCTTTGACATGCAATTAAATTGGACACGAAGATAACCCTTTCGACCTTCGTGAAAGCTAATTAACTTATGCGAACACGGAAAGTTTTTTTCGGGTTGTACTGTAGATTGCAACTTAATGGGAATTGCATCGGTAAAAACGTTTTTCCCGGGCAGCTCATGGGGAACCGGTAAAATGTTTTTACCCGGGATACTAGTCTTCTTTACTAATAGCGAGTTGTGCATACCACTTTTATTTTAGAGAGTGATACATTTAGAAAATTTTCACGGTCATTTTCTCACGAAGAGCGCGTAAAACCACGCTGCTGCGAGAAGCGTTTTTTCAGTATTAGTATATTAGTAGTAGCAAATGACGCGACGTGATTTTTTTGGCACGGGGGACATTGCATTGCACCCCCAAAGGAACGCGACGTTTAGGGTCAAATATCTCGAGAACCAATGGGGATAACTGACGTTTTTGGGGTCCGCGATAATTTGGCAAAAGGGTGACGAAAAAAAATTGGGTCTAAAACTTTTTGGGGACGGGTGTGACGTCATCAGAATCTTTGATCGACGATATCTCCGTAACGGCACGTCGTACACAGGCGATCCCATACATTTTCTTGATCAGGTTTTCGAGCTCTACAACTAAGTGATACTTATTCTTTGCAATTCTATGATTTTATTTTTCGTCACCCCTATATTTTGAAAGAGGAGAGCACGGGTTGGGTGAACTGAATGGGGAAAGTGAACCGGTAAAATGTTTTTACCCGGGATACTAGTCTTCTTATACTAATAAGCAATCTTGCTTCTTTCTTACCCAACTTTTAAAGAAAGAACGTTAAGTAAAAATTTTCGGGAAGTTCGTCAATGGATATTTGTTTATGTTTGTTCCGTATTAGCATAAGGCACTCCGGCTTAGTGCTTATAATCGTTTTATGATATAAAATACGTAAGGGAAGACATGATATAGCATATCAGGCGGAGATCTAGAATCACAATCGAACGTAGCAGCTATTGACAACGAATGTAAAATAGTTGTTAGAAGAAAAAAGAAGCGTTTGTTTACATTTTTTAAGACGAAGTAATAATAAGAAACAAGCATAAAAAAAGAAATTTTTTTTTTTACGAAGCATAGTTTTTACATATTTACGACTTATATATAATGTTGAAGGTATAAGACATATCAAACGGCATTTTATCCAGTTTCGGTTTGTTTTTTAGATTTCCAGAGAAAAGAAAGAAAATTTAATAAAAACTGTGTTGAGCATGGTATTTTTTAGTACAATGATAGAAAGAAGAAAGTCAAGAAGGTATAAAAGATTAGAGATTTGATTAATCTGTTGGTTTTGGCCGTGAGTAAAATTAGTTAATACCGATGGCCTTTTTTCTAATTGGCGATCCCTCTGTTCCTGGAATTTATAGAGCAAGAAAACTCAGCTTTGAAGAAAGAAACATTATTCGGAGGTATGATTCTTTTTAAGATTTAGTTAATACCTTATATCTTACATATGTAAATCTATATACACTCCAAAAGTTAATTTTGCGTGGGTAGTTTAGTGTGTGAGTGAGATATTTCAGAATTTGTGAATAATTTTTCTGAGGATTAGCATTGATAATTATGAATATGTTTACCACAAAGACTGAAAGAATTTTTGGTTGACAATAAAGTTAGAAAGTGAAAAGAATTAAGAATTGGTTAGGATTCAGAAGTCGAAAAAATACAGCCTTTTATTTAAATTTTCTTATTTTCTTAATTTTTTTTGTAGCAAGTTGTTTGAGGGACTTGGAACTATGACGTCATTATCATGACGTTAAAATGTATTGCCGACTACATGTCGGTCACAATTGAATTTGTGTGCATTTTTTCGCTGGGCTTAATATATATGACATTAAACGCATAATTATTGCGTTAACTGTTGCCGTTTTGGGCCCATATTGGCTTTGAGTTATGGCTCAAATTGATTTCTTCAGTAAAACTTTCCATTAAATATGATTCGACGTAAACATGTAATAACATTTTTAACAGACAAACTTCTTCCACGTTCTGTGATTTCTATTTTTGTCGACAAAGAAAGGAGAAATCAATAGTTTTACCTCAATACACGGGGTTATAAAATGCTTAGTATGGCTGGTAAAATATTTATAAATTGATGAAAGATTTTAGGGCGGCGTTTTGGACTGCGTTTTTGTATTACATAGAGTTATTATCAAATGATTAGCATAGCGTGTAAAAACATTTTATTGAGAAAGATGTAAAAAAAATTTACACGGTATACTAGTATGATAATAAACCCACAGTTCATAATTACCAAGGTTTATTTGACTCAGTTGATAGTGGGTGTAAATCATAACCTTCACAATGAGGTGTAAATGATGATTTATTCTTCAGGTAGCAAATGAAAGAAATTGCTGATCTCTAGCAAATTCTATAACTAATCTTAGTGTAAACCAGGTATGGAGTACCTTTTTCAATTCAGGGAGGAAGTCACCTGAAATTGTTAAATTATCAAAGCTGTAAACAAAGCAATGATAAAAAAAAACATTGATAATTCGTTTCTTGATGTCTGTTCAGCATATTTTATTGTTGATATTTTTTTCTGGATGCCTCTAAATACTGATAACTTAGTTAACTTTATGAGTGTATTTCTGATAATTATCGATAATTTTACTTATACTTTTTCCTCAAACCGTCACAAATACTTTTGGTGCAAAAATAGGTAAAAATATATGAATTATTTTTGTGTAATCAGACCTTACACACGTGTCTTTGAAAAATATGGATTAACGTGTCAGTTATTATCTATTGATTGATTGCCGATGGGTCGAAAATTTCTGATATTGAGTCGTTGATTGCGAGATCGAGTCGTTGATTGTGAGATCGAGTCATTGATTGAGAAAGGTCGAATCGTCGATTTTGATACCGATTAATAATCTACGAACGTTTTTTTCGTTTCGGGGAAACTTCTGGGAGAGAGAAAAACAAGCGATAATTTTCGGCAACCGGATAAAAAATATGTTTTGAATAAAAAAAATTAAAAATATGGCGATATTGTGGGGGAAATGAAATTATAATTAGAGTTTTCCTGTAGGCTACCATCATGGTTCAGCAGGGAAAAAATGTTTATTAGCCCAAAAGTGGCATGGCATGCCACCCCCTCCTGTCACCCTCTCGCCCTTGCCCCATTGCTGCGGCCCCTGTGGTTGTCCTTTAGTGGAGGAAAATTTTTTGATTTTCAAGAGGAGGAGAGGGCATGTTTTTTATTACAGTCATTGTTTTTTTTATCATACTTTATTCAAACCATTTTTTTTTGTGGCTGACAGTGTACCATACAAACATGTTTGTATTTCTTTAGAATAAAAATGTAAGCAAATCAGAAAGCACCTTTTAAGCAACACAGAGGCTCAAAATTTTGTGTTGTGTATAAAAAAAGATGTGTAATTGCTGCATTTGGCAATATTGCCGAATTTGGCAAATATTTCCAAATCGCACTATTCGCAGCTACTTATTTCACATAATATAGCGCACTATACAATTTACGTACCTGACAATTATTTCAAATATGGTGCAAGAGATTGAAAGCAATATTATGATCGCAATGGATGAATATAATAGCATAGCAATGATAAAAATATAGATTTTCTCATGGGCAATTCAGTGCAATAGTTAATGAGTTACGGAAACGTCCATGAACTTGCGGCAAATGAATTTTAAGTTATCACTGAATATGGCAACTTAATTGCCAAATTTGTCAATATTACCATATATATACAGCAAGAATTGCCATTTTTGTGTAGTGACCCAAACCTACTTCCTTTCTTTGAACTTCTGAGATAAAAATTTGTTCACCAAATTTGGGTAACGATGTGAAAGGATATCAGTACCTGAAAAAGAATGTTGAGGACTGTGCAAAATTTTTCACTGATATTAATTTTGTTCTTTGCTATTTGTAGGATGTTCTAGAAGAAAAATAGATGTTGAAAAATGAGAAGGAAAAATTGTAACTACTTCTTGGCTATCATTTTATTCTCAATAATTTATATTGGAAATGCATTTTACTTGCCTGGTTTAGCTCCAGTTTCTTACTGTTCAAAAGAAGATGCTGATGACAGTTGCAAGGTATATATCATAATAATCTTTTTTTCTATACCTTGTAGCATTAATTAAAATAGCTTTCAAGATTTATTAAGCAGGGGTGGATATATGGTCTTGTTAATCACATAGAGTAAACATCTTTTTGGCTAAAAAAATATCCATTATATTATTGCAAGTAAATAAATTCCTTCATTCTTCCTCACTGTTTTCTCTCGGGTGTCAGTCGCAGATTAGTTATTTTTTGTCAACATAGGCTCCACATAAAGCCATTCCAAATAAGTAGAAAAACAGCGCTTCACACCAGGTTCGTCTGACAACCCCCAAAGAAGGGGGTATAGAGGCATGCGGAAACAGCCAATTTTTCTACCTCTTTTATGCTCAAAATACACCTGTTTTCATTTGGGTCGTCTCTGAAAAGAATAATCCTGATTCATTACCTGATATATTGCCTTAGGGGGTAAGTCCCCAAAACATCGGAGACTGCCTTTCTAGCATACCCCCTTGTAGTGTTTGAAACTTGTGCTTTTAAATCACCAAGTAACATTAAAAATTGAACATATATATGGCCATTTGAATTTCATTCAGGGTGCTGTTAATTAAAACAAATATATGTGACGCTCCAGGGGATTTTGATAACAAACGATATAACGTTATGAAGGTTCCTAACGTTAATCCTTTTTTTATAACGTTACTTTAATAACGTAATAATGTTACTTTGCCTATTCTATAACGTTATGAACGTTATCGTAACGTTACAGAGTAACTTTAATGGAACTTTAATAACGTTTAACAATATAACGTTATTACTATATAGATCGTCTCAAAAAGTTCGTCCTGTAAAAAGACAAATTTGGACGAAAATTTTTGACCTTTTCTTTTATAAACAACTTTTTCTCAATTTTCGATAAAAAATAGAATTCAAAAGGACGAATTAGTGAGAAGACGAATTTTATTTAAGAATAATAAAGAGTGAATCTTGGACGAATTAAGGACGAATTCTAGGACAAATTAAGAGCGAATTTAAGGACGGAAGTCTAACGAAGTCTTGTATTGAATTCAAATATATATATCTTCAGAATGTTTCTTTATTATTTTGGAAATTTGCGTTGTTTAGAATAAACCACTTGCCATATGATAATAAATTCACATTGTGATATTGCAAATAAAATTTTAAAGATTCACATTCTACAGGTGTTCAATTTTGAAAAGGAATAACTCTTTAATCCCTTGTGTATTAAAAATTGATTCAGGCTAACAATGCAAGACCCACTATCAAATATCTTTAACTCATTTTGTTTCATCTATACCATGTTTACATCATCTTAGCCTCTCACATATTGATTTTTCCTTTTCTTAGTGTCATCTGACACTAAGCAACCACTAGGCAAAAATCAAAGAAAATCAATGTAATAGCTCCATGGATCAAATAAACGTAGAAAGAAGCATGTAGAAACACAAGATATTTATATTTAATACTACAGCACCAGGGGATAATACAGAAAATTAATTTGGCTGCTGCTAACATGAACAAAGGGGTTTAGGGGCATGTTGTGTTTGTTGTACTTTGAAGAACTGCATTAAAATGGTATCCCATGTCCATGGCTGCTTTGTAGTTTTGGGGGAAGGCATGTGTAAAAATCTTTTTAACTTGGAACACCAAGTTGAAACACCTTGATAATTAACTGCTTGAATTATACATCTGCAAATCTCCTTCTCATGTACCCTATTCCACACAAAACAAGATTTATAAAATTTTTGTTTTTAATTTTTAAAAGAATGTCCAGATAAAGTATGAGCAGCAACAAGCATGTCCGAATTCAAGTATTTGGAAAGTGTAATAGGGGAATTTTCAGAATTTTCAAATGTTCTGTATTCAGGTCTTCTGTGTCAGTGTACAAACTCAATATTGGTGGCACATTTTCAAGACCATTGTGATATTTAATAAGGCTCTCTGCTACCTCACATGTGTTTCTTATGTTTTTGTTCCAGTCAACTTTCAAGTTATGAAGGGCACTCCTTGATTCCACCCAGTGGGCATTATCTTCCACAAATCCATGCGGAGGGGTGTTTTCTATAAGAATGGCAAGCAAATATTGCCTGCTGTTTTAATAAAAAACACTCCTCTACAGAGACTTTTTGAAGATTTTGCCCACTAGCCATGATTTTTTATAATGCTATCAGATATGTTATTAATGGACATAGCAAGTTGGTATAGCTCATAATGACAAGAAATCGTGATCTGCATCCTGAAATGATTTGTATATGCCTATAAGAACACTTTATTTATTTTTATTTTTATTTCATGAATATTTATACAGGATAGGGACATCAGTTTTCATGCACAAAATATACAATAAAATCTGCTATCACTGTCTGTCCTGTATATCACTGTCCGTCCTGTAAGCCTGCGTTCCTTCATACAATTTATATAGTTTCGTAAAGGGAATTTTGAAAAGTCTAAAGTGTGGACTAAACGCCATTTAAGCCAGAGGAGGAGTAGTAGTCCAAGGGTGTTTTAAAACCACACATTTTTCTCTAGGGACTGCTGATTACAAACATTCACTTACTGAGCACTCTCTTAAATGTAGAGTAATAATGGAAACTCTTTTATATAGTCATAACTGAGTGCTCGTGATTTTTACTGACATATAATACCGCTCATTGAGCATTTATTTGCATGTTTATTTCTATTGTTTATTGAATGCTTAGAGTGCTCAATAATCAAATATTTTGAAATGGAAGTGCAATGCAGTGCAAATAAACAATCTTTATTTCAAAGCTTCTACTTGCAATGTAAGCCAGAAAAATTAAAGCTGTTAATAATAATAGTTCCCCCAAGAAAAAAGAAGTCATTTATTTTCTTGGAACAGCATGTCTGAACGCTAAAAATGTTGATGGTCATACATGGTCATACATCATACCAGACATACCTACTCAACTCCCACAAAACATGCCCAACAGTTTCAAGGTTTATGTCGCCAGAGAGCAAACCTGTCATATAACTATTCTTCCGGTATGATTCCTTTTTGAATTCACATTTTCATTTTGAAAAATTGTAATATGAAATGTGAACATGTCTTTCTCGAGTGAAAGTGACAGCAAAATATCAATTCTGTGAGTTTGATAAGTGGAAAAAAATAATACAGTTCTACCCTCTTTTGAATACTCATGGAGTTTAATCTAAAGAATATGCCAACATTAGCGAGGCTGCAAGAAAAAGGAAGAAGAAAAATGACACTATGGCGGTACAAAGAGGAGTTTCCAAATATTAGAGAGAGTACGATTCGTGGATGGTTAACAAAGGTTCCTCCAAATAAGTTATATTGTTGATATTCTGTTATTAAAAAAATCTGATACATGTTAATTTTATACAGTTTGAAAAGTCTTTCCTTCATTCGCGTTAATTTTATGCGAAAGTTTAAATATTTTGGTTGATTCGCACTAATTTCTTTGGGCGTTAATTTCTTATAAGTTATTCACTATCAGTCCATCATCACCGATGATCATCATTTCTGTGTGATTGAATTATGGCTGCATGTTTATGTATCGTATGGTTCAAGATAATACATTGCCCTGGGCTCGCATTGATTAGCATTTATTGTGACCATGCGTTCCTTTGAGCATGAACGAACTATTAACTAACAGCGGCCTTACTACATTTGTATCAACTAAAGTATTTCCATAACACTTAAAATGCAAGCACTGAATTTCAAAGAGAGGTTGTCCAAACTGGTCAAAACTTATGTTTCGAACAAACATTTAAAACCTTATCTCCCATTTAGAAACAACTTGGAATTTTAAAATCACATAAAACATAACATAAAGGTTGAAATATTTAGCAAAAGTTAAATAATGGTCTTTATCACCATTCAGTATTTTGAAGCAATCAAACCAAAAAAAACTGGTGTCCATAGGGCTAGGGGAGTATTAATAAAAGGATTGTAAATATTAACCTTCAGGCTTACAAATTTTGTTCTTCATAAAGATTTTATTAGTGTATAAAACACTTGAAATTTGATAAATACTTGGAAGTAAGTTGTATAAAAAATTCTCTTTTGTGATGAAAAACTGATGTTGATGCTGTTTTCTTTATTTTAGTCTGAAATTAAACTGTATGTCAACCGACTTGATTCAACTGAAAATATTATACCTTATGAATATAACAGGTAATAATTTAATGATTTTCCGGTTATGTAAAATGTTTGTTTTTTTATTTATGTATTTGGTTTTTCAGTTTCTTTGTTTTTGTTGTTGTGGTTTATCTAGCATTACAGGCCTACCTAAAAATATCAAAATGAGGCTGGTTATAAGAGAATTACCCACCCATCATATGCACAGGATACAAAAAAAGTTATTTTCCAACATATAGATATTATAGATATTATAGATATTATATAAACAATCACAACAGCTTTTCACTTCTTCCCTTTTTTCCCATTAAATAGTATTTTAAATAAAATTTGTGTTGAAAAAAAAAACCCTGAAGCTTTTCATTAACAATTTCATTAACAATTATTGTATATTGTTTTTGTATGCAGTACATATGAATGAATGTTTGCAGGACATTGTTAAGAAAATTAAGAAATAGGAATTAAATTAACAAAAGAAGATACATTTAATAAGAATGATGGATTATTGTAAATTTCTTTCCAATGAAGCCTGCATTATTTGAAGGATTTCCTGTGTCATTTTTAGCCACCTTTGTTTCAAAACCATAGTTATTTTGCGATACTCAGCTACAATAAAATTTAATCTTACTAATCTTGTTATCTTATATTGTGATATGATTGCGACTAGATAATGACTTCCATTTACAATTCTAGATGACATTTTTGGTTGTTTTTTTTAGTTTTGATTTTTGTAAAGATGAAAATCCTGAAGACCATTCACCATCTGAGAATTTAGGACAGGTGGGTATTATAAATAAAAAAATTTGTCGATACAATAAACTTTTAGCGAGAATTTTTCCCCATTTTTGTTTTATTGGAAGTGTTGATTTACACTTTGCCTCTTTAGGTTGTATTTGGTGAAAGAATTCGACCTTCACCCTATCGTGTAAGTAGTTTGAAGACTGGTCATACGTACTCTACATTGTTTTCCAGAACATTTAATCAGGTTTATTGAGCAAAGAATGTTTTTTTCTCAATATTTAGTTTGAGTTCTTAAAAGATAATAAATGTGTTCATGTCTGCGATATGGCGTATGGTAAAAACAAGAAAACCCTTGAGTTTTTGAAAAAAGGAATCAGTGAAAATTACCAACATCATTGGTAAGTTCTTTTATTTTTTTGGTGCAAAACTTTTTTATTTTGTGCAGAGGATCAATAAAATTTATCATAATGCAAGGGGTAATAAACATATTTAATTTGGACAGCAATACTTTTGCAGCTTGGGTGCAGCGTTGAAGCTCCTCAAAGCATTGTGTGTGTGTTTTTAAATTTTCTAAAGTAAATAGCTATTCTTACTTATTTTTTGTAGGTTTCTTTTATCTTAATCGTAGTAAAGTTTTTATCTTCCATTTGTGGTCACTGCTATAAATATTTGGGCTGTTCACTCTATAATAATGCTATATTTACTGATTCATACTTCTATATGGCTAAAAGAATGTTTTTAAAATTAAATGCCTCTGATTATACATTACTCCCCAAATATTGTACGATATTATAAACATATATTAAATTATATTATAAACAAAAATGGAATAATAAGGAAACATTCTGAATCAAGACTTCAGCCCTTCGTGTTGGCGAAAACGTAAATTAGGTCGGCAATTCGGCTTTTGTAGAATTCAGTTTTAAATTTACAAAATGTTTCACCTTCTTGAAGCCCATTAGTCCTATTTGAAAAAGATGGTGCATTCTAGCTGTTAATACCTATTACAGCGTGTACGACAACTATTCTAAAATTATATAAACAGTGATATTAACAGAGGTTTACGAAAAAAGTCTAAATGGAGTGGAACATCAAAGAGAAGCATAAACTCCATGAAACTTTAGGGAAGAATGTTTTTAAAATATGTTTAACTAGTGTAGCGTGTAAAAACATTTTACAGTTTTTCTCCATAAATTGTTTTTGCACGCAATACTGCCATGATAAGTCTGTGTATTTACAAAAATTGTTCCATGTTGGAATTACATCATTTAACACAAAATTGTTGTATAAATATTTTGGATCGATCATTTAAAGGGGCTACGACATGAATCACGTGATTGTTGTGTTTTGTTTACTTTTTTTACGATCAGCCATAATATTATTGCATCTCTAGCCTCGAATTGATTTTTGGTGTGACACCATAAATCCTAAGAATGCTATTTTTAGAGACAATAGACAGTATACTCCTACCTAACAATGTATACTCTTATCTAACCACGATTAAACTTCTGAAATATAAGAAAATACCTTCACATCTCCCTATTAACAAAAGCTAACCAAAACAATACCTTTTCAGACGTTTTTATCTTTCAATTATTTATTCTGCTATGAATTGTGGAAATGTCAAAACCCAAAACTCCACTTGTGCATCATGATACAAAAACAATGTAAATATGTATGTAATCACTCTCTTCTTGCATTACAATCATTTATACTACTCAATTTTATAATCTAAAAAAGGTATCATTCAAATACTATCAAAACAATATGATAATGATCTTGCTACCTTCGTTTACCTTAATAATAACAATCCACACACTACATGAAATACCAAATAAACTGCTAGCTACACATTTCGGCATAGTAGTCAACACTAACTGATACGAAAAAGCTACATTCAAACACATTAAAAAATAGACATCGGTAGAAAATGATGAACTGATAACACGAACACATAACAGGTCTACATCGACTATCTCGTCGGATAGAATCAATGTTGTTATTCTTTATTACTGGACTTAAAGCGTTGAATAAAAAAATATTAAAAACAAAGACAAAAAATGTTACACACAGCGTCTTCATTCTCGTTAAGAAATGAACGTTGAGAAAATTTGATGAACTTTCGAACGCAAAAAACATTGCATTGCGTTCTCCTCCGGGGGTGGTTTATGATGTCTTCCTTAAGCACAACACTCCACGAAGTAATAAAAACCCGTAAGATGGAGCTAGACATTCCCCTAATTGGAGGTTCCCCCTATACTAATACGTAAAAAATAAACATCCATTGACGAACTTCCCGAGATATTTTTCCTAAAGTTCTTTCTTTCAAAGTTAGGTAAGAAAAAAGCAAGATTTAGTATTAGTATAAGAAGATTGTTTAATATGCTTAAGTATCTATTTAAACGTAAAGAGTAACAGGAATTTGTGAACATATTGGACATGCAATTTTTTTCTTCCTTTTGTCATGGGACCTTTCTTTCAAAAACAGACTGACATAAATTTGTTTCATTTTAATTATTCTTTTAACTTCACCATTACAATTAAAACAACACAAATAAAAGAAAATAGCAAAAACAACTAACAACAAAAAATTACGGCTCGGTTCATTGTAATGGTAGTAGTCACATATAACGTACTGATCAAAAAAGAAGCTCACTACAGTTCGTTATTAATAGTGATGGCGGTCTAGTAGTTGATGCTACAAATTTTTTTCTGTTTTATTGCGTTGCGTTATCTACTCTGTATTTTCTTTTCCTGACGTGTAATGAGAATTTTTCGAAAGACATTGTTATCACGTCGGCAATTACCGAATGGGTGACATGAATAAGAAGGCCTGAGACTATTCTTTTTTGTTGTTTTTCATCATATATTAAGTATAACTTGGTATAATTAAGAGGAGATTAGCAGGTTCTTCACTGATGATAAATAAATCTATAGATTTACTTACTTGTAACAGATTCTTTTCAATTATTCAGGATTGTGGACAACATGCCAGTAACTTGGTGTTATGACGTTGCTGATACCACACAACAGTATTGTGCAACAGGTTTTCCCATCGGTTGTTGGGTTAACCCACAAGGGCAACCTAAAGATGCTTGTGTTATAAGCGTAAGTGTTTGGCTAACTAAACTTGGTGTTACTCTTATGCTACGCCATTAATGATACATTTAATTGGTGGTAAGATGCGTACTCCCAAACTTTTTGCGCATATGTCCGCTTAAAATATTATGCACATTTTGTTATTCATTTTGTTTTAATACCTCTTAAGTGATATTTATCCATTTAATGTTTCCAGGTTTTACTTTCTAGAACAAGTACACAGCTGCAGACACTTACTACATTTTCAATCATGTATCCATTACAATCGAGTATCATACACCACAATCTGATCAGAAAGGCTCTAGATTGTTGGCAGCTAAAATTGAACCAATGAGGTATGTGATAAGTCATTTGTAGATGTTGACAATGTTAGGTATTTTAATTTTGTTTATATTTTGTGTTGGGTTTTTTTCTTCATTTTATGCTCCTCAAAAACCCTTACTACATCAAAGTCATCATCTCGGTTTTGTATATTTTTGTTTGTTTTGAATTCTGTTTAGTATCAAACATGAATGGCACGGCAAAGTGCCATCATGTTCAGTGACAGAAGCAATGGGTATCCCTGGAAAGAAATTTAAAGGGGAAATCACTATTTTAACCTATACATATGACATCAAATTTGTGGTAAGAACTTCTATGTTGTGTTGTTTTTTTAGATTTTGTATTATCAAGAAATAAATATTTATGATGTAACCAACACAATCGAGTTATAATTTGTGAAATGAAATCCCGACAAAAATACAACTTTGGGATAAACTGTTAGTAACATTAGTAACATTTCATAAAAAAAATATATTTCCCTTGCTTACACAGCTGCAACAATGTTTTTTTGAATAGAAAGACTTAAAACATTGTATTATAAAAGTTCCATCTTCCATCTTCCATCTTCTTGTTGTTACTCATCAGAAAGTTTGAATGGAAGTTTTAGTTGAGATTTCGGTAGGGTTATACAGGGGAGCCAGAAATTAATGTCCATGACATTTTCTACAACTTTACATCCTGGCATTGTAAACAAATATAAGTATCAACAATTAGCTGCCCAAATAAGAAGAATATCTAACCGTTGTAAATGTAGCTGCCCAAATAAGAAAAAAATGTAACTGTCGAGATCCCTGCCAGTGGCTATAGTCCAGGCATATTTGGGGGAATTCACCACCTTGAATAATAATTTTGTCCATAAGGTTTTTTTGGTTCGTAAGACCCTCCTGTTGAAGAATATCGATGGTTTTCAGGCTGGTTAGGTGGCAAAAGATTTTTTTGAGGCCCTAAAGTAACCCTAGGTAGGTGAAAAAGAAATAAAAATCGAGTGTAATGTAAATCATGAAAATGATGATAACTCTTTAAGAAAATTGAAGTACCCAACAAGACTTTTCAGCGATGTTGTCTATTAAACTAGAAATGTGGACAATTAAACTTTTTTGCTGACGTCAGCAATTTTTCAAGAAAGTGACACAAAAACACTTACGAGGACTGACCCAAGTAAGGACTTCAATGATAATATTTCAATCATAAATCAATTTCAAATGAAAATGAAATCATCAATTTACAGTCGTGCGTGACCTTGGAAAACTTTTATAATCTTTTTTTTAATTCATTCTTCTGCACGTGCCACATAGCAGGTGGGTTAATTATTAAAAATTTTTCTTCTTTTCTATAAAGGCCATTTTTTTACTACATCATATTCAAACACTTTTCGTTAATAATATACATAAAATATATCTTACAAAGTCATTCATTTGCGCATCGTTTTGATATACGATGTGAAAAACTCAGAAAAGAAATAAAAATATGGAATGTATTATTCATTATGGGAATCAAACAAGCTATAGTACTTTGAAGAAGTTGTCAGCCATTAACATTGAGCGAATCAATTTGGCTAAAGAAAAGAGGTTACAAATTGGTGGTGCACAACATAATAGCCAATGTAGTCAAATTCCAAGTATTATAGATCCAGACACCCATGGAATTCATTTGGAGCCTTGTTATAAGCGGTAAGAAGCGTTGATTTGTTATCATCTATATCTTCACAAATATATAACTTGCGATATTGATGTTTGTTCTTTTTGTCTTTTTTCGTCAGGTTTACAGCTATTCTCGGAAATAAAAAATACATGGCAGAGAAATCTAATGAATCTTGTCGTCGATCAGATAGAATATCTTCACCATTGTCATCACCGCCATCTGCATGGGTTTATCCAAAGGAATGCAATCTGTGCTCAAAATTCAGGGTTCAATACAAAAACAGAAGGTATGAACCCTATAATATAGCAACTCAGAATGCTGAGAATACGATAAAAGCTGCTATGAAAGACAAAGATGAAACACTTTACAGATACATTAAGGATCTTGACCTTATTGCAAAGGAGTTCAAAGTTCACAAACATTGCTATCAGCAATATACTAATGGGTATGCTCTTGGTGCTCGTTCGTGCACATCAAGTTCTGTTCAAGATTCGGCCACAGAAAATTGTTATGACAGTGGAAAGTTTGAAGAAGTCAAAGAGTATGTAGAAGATAAAATTCTGGGTTTGGGAATGGCTGTGTCCATGAAAGTTTTACATCAAATTTATGGACTTGCAGTCGACGATAGCAGATATAGGAATAAGCTTAAAGTTAGGCTGAAAGATCACTTTAAAGAACAGATATCGTTTGTAACTGTAACTCATAAGACAGTTGAAGTCGTCATCCCAAGCGAGTGCCTTGATGGTTCTTTCTTAAATCATTCCCCAATAGAAACCATCAAAACTGCAGCTAAGAATTTAAGAGAAGAAATATTGAATACTTTTAAATCTCTTCCTGAAATGAAATGGCCACCATCGATTCAAGAGCTTTCCGAGCCTAACAGAAATCCACCTCAATCATTATATACATTCTTAGACACACTGATAAATCAAGGAAACCACCATTTGGAGCCTTCAACTAACATATCGCGTCTTGTAGAATCAATTGCTCAAGACATAGCTTCTGCAGTGACACATGGGAAGTTTATGCAAAGGAAGCACTTCCTTCTAGGACAAGGCCTTCATAATCTTACAGGTAGTAGGAAAGTGATAGACATTGTTCACAAACTTGGTCACTGCAACTCGTATAATACTGTTTGTGAAATAGAAACAGCACAAGCAGAATGCGCCTTGGTGGCAGCAAAGCGCTCAAGTATACTTAAACTAAGACCATCGACCAATGAAACAGTTTTCACCCATTTCTGGGTGGATAACTTTGATGTCAAGATTGAAAGAATGAAAGGTGGCGGTTCTGTAAATACTACTCACTTAATGGCCTTCCAAGAAGATCAAAACCATAACGAAAACAGAAGATCGATAACAGTGCCACACAGAAAAAGTTGTAGGTTGTTTTACGAAGAAACAAATGTAGGAATAAAACCTGTTGATGAAAAGAAAGAACCACCAAAGATTAGAGTTGGAAGTCAATCTTTATGTCAGAAGAAGCAATCGCACTTCAATGAACTATACTTTATTTGGGTTTACTCTCGCAAGCAAAACTTTTTTGATCAAGTTATTCCCACGTTCAAAGGCTGGGCACTAAATGTTCGTTCAAGTTCACAGACAAATGTGATCAAAAAGACAGTTGAAACATATCTCCCTCCGTTAACGACGAAAGTTACAGAATTCTCAACCATCCAAAAGTACATGACATACCTACAAGGTTTGGCAGCCCACGTTAATATGCCTTACGTTAATATTACATTAGATGTCGGTGCCGCTATTAATGCTTACAAAACTATCTGGAGTCACCAAGAAGTATTCAAAAATGTCATAATACATCTTGGAAGCTTTCATTTTCTCAAGGAAAACTTTCAGGTAAGTCTTTAATAATAAATGATAGTCGATGTAAAGTTTTTGGACTGAATCTCTCCGACATTAAAGGTTCAATTTCATTTACGTCTGACTTAAGTAACTCTTCATACATTTGATTGATAATTTGTTACTTATAGATCCTTGGTTCTCTGGTTACTGGTACCGGTTTCGAGGATATCGTTTACCAGTCTGGTTTGTGTTCTTCTGGCAGTCTCCAGGGTGTTATTGCTGGATCCCACTATAACAGAGCGTGGTCAGTGCACTCCGCGTTTTCCGAGGCACTCGAGAGGCTACTCTTAACACGATTTCTTGTAGAAAAAAGACCTAGAATTCCGCAGAATTTAAATCAATATTGTTTAGACACAAGTTCAACATTGATTGATGAAGAATTTATGCTGAATTCCTCAAACCTTTTACAACAATATGATGAATTTCGAAAAGAAGTCGCAAGTGGAGCTATAGGGAAAACAGCCCAATTCTGGATGATATACCTAAACCAGATGCGGATCCAAATGATGGCGTTGACGGCTGTCCAGGAAAATGACTTGGATATGCTAATTTGTTCATGGAAATCATTCTTGCCATTCTATTTCCAGATGAACAAAGTAAATTACGCTAGGTAATCAGCTTACTTAACCAGGGCTTTAGTTAGTTATTAATTGCTCATTTCATTGATAGATATACATGATATTTTGTTCAACCAAATGACCAATTTTAGGTATTGATACACTTCTTGATCAAATTTTATGTACCTTATCTATTTATTTATAAGATCCATGATAATCATTCGGGCATAGTGAAAATTGAACTGTGTTAACATGTTATTTAACATAATGAAGTTACTATAAAAAGAGTTATAAACTTCTAGATATGGAAGTTATTACGTACATCTCCTGATGAACGTAGATGAACATCATCCAGGAATGAAAGAATATTTAGAACTTGGTGTGATATCTGCACAAGCTCAATCTAGGCATTCTGTGAGGACTGCAACAGATCAACGCGGGGAGCAGTCTATAAATAAAGACGCTAAAACAACTGGTATCAACCATTGCTTTATACTTAACTTTGCCTATCCCTATTATAACTAAAATAAGGAGTGTCAGGAAAATAAATATTTTTCTTTTTAGGGGGCATAAAAGCTTTTGCAAGTTCTGATGCAAACGTTCTTAAGTGGTGTTTAAACCGCCCATCGCAGGCAAATCTCATGCAGGAGCTTGTATCTTTTGCTGGACTAGATGCTTCAACTGAATGTTACAAACCCTTGCGTCCAAGTGAGATGGCTAGATCGGAGAAAAATGTGGCAGATGTGATATCAGTTCTTGAAAATGAATACCTGAACCCTTTCAGTGTAGCACTTGATGAAGACGAATTGTATAATCTTAGCTCGGGTATGAAGAAAAAGGATGATGTAGAGCCGTTGCTGTATATATGGGAGAATGGGAAGATCATTGCTAATGAGTTTTTAAACAAACGAATCATATCCTCCGAGATAAAGTTTCATGACCCATTGCCAAGAGTCAAAGTCCCGTCATTTCTAGCAGCACCTGTCACAGTCAAAAAGGATAAGAAGGAGCAAATAATTCAAGCCAATCGTGATATCATCAGTAAGCTCCTTGCCTTATCAGCAAAATTTGAGAAGCCAATTGACTTCCAGAGGGCATTAACATACACATTGTATAAGTTTCCACTCAGCATGGCATTTCCTGATGGGTGTAAACGAGAAACACCAAAAAGTAAGTTGCTAGAAGAGATTGTTCCGGAGTTGTTAGATTTACCACAGAATGGGGATATCAATGTTCCAAAGAATCAATGTGTATTTGTCATTGACATGATTGCCCAATTAAGAGCATGCTTTACTACTGTACCTGACACATTTGAGCAATTAATCTTGAAATTCCTTCAGTCTATACCGAAAGGCTACCACCGAGTCGATATTGTATCAGACACTTATCGAAGTTTGAGTATCAAATCCACAGAGCGTCAAAAGCGAGGTACTTCATCAAAAGTTTTAATTGGGTCAATTAAAAGCAAGCTGCCGAGAGACATGAATAAATTTATGTTAAATGACGACAACAAAACATCATTGATAAAACTTATCTTTGATTATGTGATTAATGAAAAAGATACTGTCGTTTCTTTACTTAAAGTTGATGAGATTATCCTATCTGGAGATGATGAATGCTACACAGTTACATGTGACCACGCTTCTCCGAATACTGAATTAAAGAGCAACCAAGAAGAGGCGGACACGAAAGTCATCCTTCACGCAATGCAGGTAACTCAATTTACCCCTTATAAAGTCGTTATTCGGAATCCATCAGGCGATACGGATATAATGATTTTGGCGCTCTCGTTAATTTCTGACCATAATAAAGTATACATGGACAATGGCAACGGTAAGAGAAGGAAAAAGGCGTGGCTAAAAGACATAGGAATTGCGTTGAGCAAAGAAGATAAAAAAGCACTTATTGGTTTCCATGCCTTTACGGGAAATGACTATATTCCAGCCCTATTCAGAAAGGGAAAAAAGCGTTGCTGGTCTGTCATGAAAAAGAATCAAAAGTTTTTGAACATGTTCATTGAGTTTGGTAATGAATGGCAATTGACCGATGAAATTGTTACTGTCTTGGAGGAGTATGTTTGTGCCTTGTATGGTTGTAAAAAAGATTCCGTGAATTTGGCGAGATATGATCTGTTTATAAAGAAGCAGACACGTGAAAATAAAATAATAGATCTGTCAGCATTACCGCCATGTTTTACATCGCTTTATCTACAAATTAAGAGGGCTAATTTTGTTGCAGCTACATGGAAAAGAACAGGCAACGCGCAAATATCACTCCCCAATATTGAAGAGAATGGTTGGCAAGTGGATGGCACTATAGAATGGATTACAGAGACCTATCCCGACGATATAATCAATTTGTTATTACATGAACAGGAAGTTAGTGAACCAGATATTGATGAAGAAGAGGATAATGTTTTTGAAAGTGACGTGGAAAGTGACGGTGATGATCTGGAATAGATGTTTTGTTATCAAAAATTATCTTTTGTAAATGGTAATTATCGTCGAAAACTGACGTGTTAGTAAGGACTTTTATTAATTTGTATAGCAGAGCTATGTAACTGTAAATTTATTTGATTTGTACTGTTTAAATTTTTCGAGTTGCAAGTGATTTTGTTAATAGTAATCTACACCGGTGGAGCGTGTTGATACTTCAAAACTGAATTAACCAGTTGCTTTTAACCATGAATAATTCTCACTTTTTAAGTTTCAATATGTTGGAAATACTTAACAAATAAGAAAAATAAATTCATTTATAGCTTGTGATTGTTATACCAAAGATTGTAGCTTGAACAACTGAATATTGTTACGAAAAATAGAGCCATTTTTTGAAACATTGCTGACATCAGCAAAAAAAGATGACGTCAGCAAAAAAAATTTCATTGTCCACATTTCTAGTTTAATAGACAATATCACTGAAAAGTCTTGTTGGCTACTTCAATTTTCTTAAAGAGTTATCGTCAGTTTCATGATTTACATTACACTCGATTTTCTAGTACTTTTTCGCCTAGGGTTACTTTAGGGCCCCAAAAAAATCTTTTGCCACCTAACCAGCCTGAAAACCATCGATATTCTTCAACAGGAGGGTCTTACGAACCAAAAAAACCTTATGGACAAAATTATTATTCAAGGTGGTGAATTCCCCCAAATATGCCTGGACTACTACTTAACTCATTTATTGCCTTTATTTGATCTTCACCAACTGTGTGTTTCTCCTTCAGAGTAGGTTGTGGTTCAAAATCTGTCTATAATAAAGTGAATTTTACTTTATTATTATTATCCAGACCGAATTCAGAAGATTCCGTTGCGGCCTTAGCAGAATTTCGTACCCAGGCGATTATCGATGAATATATGATCAGAAATGCAGACATATTCTTTGATAAAAACTTGGCATCAGCTGCTATTGCATACTTTAGATCCTTAGGATCCTCTAGGACACTAATTGATAATACATCAGAGCTGATCAGATTATCCTGGGTACACATTAGTAAATGAACACTAAGCAAGAGCATTATGGGTCATTATATGAACCTTATGGTCAGCGATAACTTAGACCTTAATCATGTATGATTTGATATTGGATAAACCTTCACACTGAGGTGAATTTTGCATAATTCATAATGTTATCATAGACCAATTGCACATGGTTCTGAACATGTACCGAAGAGGCTATGACACAAAACACATGATCTTGAGAACCAAAAATCAATTTGTGGCGATAGATGCGATAATAATTTTGGCTGACTGTAAAAAAAAGTAACCAAACACAACAATCACATGTTTCACATGATTCATAGGCCCTTTAAGTACAATTTTTTTCTAATGCTAGTATTTGCATTGGTAGTGGTAGTGGTAATACGGTATTCGCTTTCGCTGCTATCGTAATAAATAATTTATGCCGATGACTACAAATAACTATCGGCCATGCAGACACCAAACAAACTAAAAAAACAAAAAACTTACCTGAAAAGTGATGCCCAAAGTCGATAGTACATTGACCGAGGGACGTACAAAACAGTCAGTATCCTGTTTATTAAATTGATTATTAAATTATCCTAATCTCCGGAAATTCGATTTTATTTATAGATGATTTTCAATCATTTTGCAAAAAAACAAACAGATTACGATGATTATTAGTCTAAAGTTTGAACATCAGTGCTTGGAAAGTTTTCTTATTGCTTTGTTTACATTTGAAGCTACCATTTTGAGTGGGAAGTATCAATCTGGAATAACTTTCGCAGACACATAAAGTTGCTGTCTGGCTGTACTTTACCCGGGCATATTAAAAAAGGAATGTGAATTAAAAACCCTCCTCTACATGCCACGACTTCTGGAATAAATTTAACTAATCTGACTTTATCATAGTTTCTTCTTTCTTTTTCTTTTCTTGTTTCTTTGTCAACAAACGGAAATGTAAACATTTTACCCAATGCAATGGTTTCTCCTATATTAATACACATACGGATAAGGAAACCATTGCCACATTTGTCTATTAAACAAATTTCACGTTTTTTGTTTTTTTCGCTTAGGACTCGCAACCAAGGCTTAAAATGCTTATAGTATTAATATATAGACTAGTATCCTGGGTAAAAACATTTTACAGGTTTGTTTTCCTGCAATGAGTTACCACCCCTAACACTCTTGCTCTGCTCCTCTCAATCTTGTGCTGACAAAAAATAAAGTCACACAATCCAAAAGGACATTTAGGACATTTAGGACGCAATGCAATGTGCCATCTAACGACAAACTCCTTTTATAATACTAATCGGTACAAAAATCACCACTCAGGTTACGCACCATCTAAAATTTCACCATTTTATTTTCCATATAAACATATCGTTCCCAAAGCCAATTAATATAAGGAGACTAGTATCCCGGGTAAAATTTTTTTTACAGGTTCATTTTCCTCAAATGAGTTACCACCCGTGCTCTTCCTCTTTCAAAATATAAGGATGACGAAAAATGAAATCACAGAATGGTGAAGAATATGTATCACTAAGTTGTAGAGTTCAAAAACCTGATCAAGAAAATGTATGGGATCGCCTATGTACGACTTATCGGTACGGAGATATCGTCGATCAAAAATTCTAATGACGTCACACCCATCCCCCAAAAATATAGACCCAAAATATTTTGTCACCCCATTGCCAATATCGCACACCCAAAGTGATGTCAGTTATTCCCATTGATTATCGAGATATTTGACCCTGAAAATCGCCTTCTATTTGGGTGAAATGCAATGTGCCATCTGACGTAAAACTCCTTTTATAATACTAATGGCTATTATATTGGACAACTCAGTTACACACGATCTAAAATGTCACTATTTTCCATACAAACATTACATTCCCGGTCCTTTTATTCACACTCACCAAACTAAAAGTGGTATGCACAGATCGCAATTAATATAATAAGATTAAAACCATAAGAATACAAAAAGCATTTATTACCTTTTTTGAAGTAAATTGCTGTCTTCTTCACATTATATTTTCCAAAATAATGTGAGCTTCCATGTTTTCTTGAGCAAACCAAATGCTGTACTTATATTGTCTTTTGTTTAAGAATTCACAGTTGAACACTTATCAATTGGATTGCCTGTCGGGTAACACAAGATTATGACACCCATCATGAGATTTTTTGTTTTTATTCAGGAAAATAATGATAAGAAATGGTCTTCACGCTGGGACTACATTCTTGAATCAATGCCACATACAAGAATTCGCTGGTTCAGGTTTTCATTGAACATTTATTTTGATTTTACATTTTTTTTTTAATTATTGTATGAGTGTAGATAGATGTTACTAAGGAAGAGAAGCAAGGGATGCTTTCTGTGCATCAAATATAACATCCATTAGCACTTTTTTTAATTTTCATTGTAGCATTATGAATTCGCTTGTGATTATATTGTTCTTATCGGGAATGATTGGTATATTCCCATTACGTGTGTTGCACCGTGACATTTCCCATTACAACCAACTCATCGCTTCTGGGGTAAGTCTTATTTGTAAATTTTGCGCAGTAAATGTTAATTCATTATCCAGAGAGGGAGAGAGTGGGTGGTAAAAACGTTAGTGCAGTTTGTGTTTGTGTTTTCTTACAAAAGGTTATTTGATTTTGACATCTGCTTTTCATATAGGGTGATTCACAAGAACAATTTGGATGGAAATTTGTGCATGGTGATGTATTTCGGCCACCTCTAGCTGGAATCTTTTTGTCAGTTTGTGTTGGTATGGGAACACAAATATTCATGATGGTGTTTGTCACCCTTGGTAAAAAAAAACAGTTCTTTTAAGTCTAAAATACACTACATTTATCTCAATTACTACAATACAAAAAATATGAGCCTGCCTGTAAATTTTACTGTACGTGTGAATTGTGCCACATTTGTATTGTCTTCTGTTGATAATCAGCAAATATGGGCTCACAATTTAGGAAACTGCTTTTTATGTGTTGTTTAAACCCTAAACATTTTTTTTTTATAGTAACAATCTTCTCCAGTCTATTAAGTACTTCCCAATGCTAAATTTAATACCTAATATCAAATTTCAGTCCAATCCGCAAAATCCCAAAATGGCATGCCGAGAAGATTTGTAGGTTCATTTTATTCTGATGACTGACTTTCATGCTACCCTACTCTTTGCCGCATCGTTACTGATGAGACCCATCCCTTCCTAAACTGCCATTAACCGGAATATTCCTGCATTTGCTAGGCCAAACCTCAACTGCCATTCTTTCTATAAGACCAAACCATTGCAGTTTTCTATGTTGTACACATTCTCTTAACCTATTTAACTGCAATCTGTTTCTCAATTCCTAAAGAGATACTCTGTCACTTAAGCTAACCCCACACATTCACCTAATCATTCTGCCATCATTTCTTTCTAACATCCTAACATATTCCTTTACAGGCCAGGTCTCACTACTATATAAAACTACGTACACAAGCCTGAAACACCTCCCCTTCACTTATTAAAGGTGAACCAGTACTTACACTTAAATTTTTTCAGCCTACCCTTAATACCACTACAACGCTTATGTACTCGAAACTTCAAAAATTTACATTAGATAGAATTCCACCTCCTTTAAGGATAACTACATCTCTTAACTACATCTCTGTCACTAATCATCACTTTAGTCTTCTTAAGATTAAATGCAACCCCTTAGACTCCATTGCACTTTTCCATGACTGTAACTTTTCAATTAAACTTGCAAGTGATTCACTAACGAGAGCTTAATCATCAGTAAAAATGGTAGCTTCAAATGTAAACAAAGCAATTCTTCTGTTGTGGTTTCCAACACTACGATGAGGTGACCTATGAGACCTGGCATGAAACCAAACTGCATTTGATCTATGTATTTACCTGCTTCCTGAACAATCCTTCAACATCTCTTTCCATTACTTTCAAAACTTGATCCGACAGCTTCAGTATGATAACGGTATAATAATAGTACTAAGCTCACAATCTGCAGCGACGACACCTTCTCTGATAATGGTTTATCAAAGTCTGTTATCATGTCAACACTATCTTCCTTTTCTGCTTTTACCATTTCAACTCAACAACAGCTCAACTAGGCAGCCTTTAGACATCAATCTCGCTCTCAAGCTGAGTGGATTGATGCATATTTATAGTCGCTGACATGACTCGGCTAGGATTTGAACCCTGACCTCCCACACTGGAGTCGAGCACTCTACCACTCTACTCTTTTGCTTCTTTTTTTTCTTCTTCAAACCTACGCAAGTTTTTAATAACATCTACGAAGGAGTCGAGCACTCTACCACAAGGCCACCAGTTGGTCTTAGCTATCTTAAAGACTTCACGTTTTTCTGATCAGCTCTTTTCTCAACCTGCTTCGCATTTTATAAACTAGCCTCCTAGCCGTTCTCTTAGCCTCAAGATAACGTAGGCGTTTTTGTTTTGTGAAGAGCGTTGAAATTATCTTATTATAGGATTTGCATGTTTGGGATTCTTATCACCAGCAAACAGAGGAGCTCTGATGACATGTGTTTTGGTATGTCTCATTCTAATATCAATTGCGAGAAATTCCGATATTTTTTTCCATAGCTGATCATTTTCTGTATGCTGTTGTTGTTTTCTCACTTTGTTTATTTTTATTTTGTTTACGTTTAGATATTGTTTGTTTGTTTGTCTCCTGTTGGTGGATATTTTTCCGCGAGGATTTATAAAAGTACACAATTTGTCATTATCATCCTTAATCTAATTCACTCTTGATGTTCAAATTATGTTCGCTTTTTT